>JAZGTQ010000482.1:0-530294 GCA_037953605.1 Necrosyrtes monachus | reverse complement strand
CTCAAACATTTGTTAAAGAGCTTTGCTGGAGAAAACAGCCTCTGTAAAAATGCTGGAGTTTTGTGAACAGGACAATGTGGCCAGAGGAGAGGGCCCCACGGAGGGTGGGAACACACTTTTCCAAAGCCCCAATTCCTTATCTTAAGTGACCAGGAGAAGGAACACAATTTATGCCTTCCTGGAGGAAGAAGGCCCCACGGAAGTTGGGACTGTGCTTCTACCTTAAGCGGTCATGCCAGCAGGAAAAGAGAGGCAACTCCACAATGAACCCCCCCCCCCCCCAAAGCTCACTGACCGATTCCAGTGAACCCCAGGTGTGGGAACTGAGCATGTTGAGATCATCAACTAACACACTATAAAAGAAGAGAGAACAAATCCTCAGTGCGCGCCCTCCGGAACTGGATCTCTACGCTGGCTGGACCAACGCTGGACCCAGGACTGGTGAAACCCTTCTCTTCTCTCTTTCTTTCTTTCTTTCTTTCTCTCATTCTCTCTCTCCCTCTTTTCCTTCTCTCTTTTCCACAGTCCCTACACCTCATCCTTTTAAACATAAACCGTTGACCAAGTCTGAGACTAGGAGTGGATCTAGCCGCCCCTGGGCTCCTCTTCGAGAAGGAGTCCAGAAAGCAAGGGGGTCTGCTCTGAACCTCGTGACTCAACGGGAGGGCTCTCCTTCTGATACATTTCATGTTTCTTCTTCCATTTCTTTTCCTACACCTCCCCTCTCTTCTCAAACAGCGGCTTCATAACATGTTGCAAGGTTCATATTGATAAGTTCACTTGTACTTGGGCAAGGTTAGCTAGGTTGAATAAATGTTGATTGTTGTTTGAACTCCCCTGGTGTCGTTTCACCTTAATTCTGACAAAGGAAATCCACGAACCTGAGTCGCTCCAACTTTGGGACGTGACACCGTGAGCAGTAGCAGATCTGGTCTGGCCCAGGGTGGCTGGAGCAACTGCTGCTTTCAGGCACTGGGGAGCTGTGGGATGGCCCCAGTGGTGCCTGTTTGATGGTGCCGGGCCTGCTGCTCTCATAGCCCAGGGAGGCGTGGGACAGCCCCGTTGCCACCTGGCTGGTGGTGCTGGGGCTGGCAAGCTCTGAATTGTCACGGGAGGCTGTGAGGGGAGGCAGGAAAGGCAGCAGCACGGCCACCCAGCCCTGGGGAAGAAAAGGCCATCGTGGTGCCCACAGCCTTCCTGGAGCCAAGCCCACCCTAAGCCCCAGCTCCCAGGTAGCTAGCTAGGGACACTGGCCATAGCAGCACAGGGGCACCCGGATGCTTTGCCTCTTACCAGTGCCCAGGCCAGCACAGCAGTTGCACTCCCAGGTGGTTGCACTGTTGCTCAAGTAGGAGCAGCATTGGTGGGTGCCTTTGGCAGCACAGGAGCTGCACAGGAGCAGTTGCCAGGGCCTGGGGAAGCAAAGGGGTTGCTGCTGGTTGTGAGGACAAAGTGATGCAAGCAAGGGATTGCCCGGCAGAGCCCTTGGTTTTAGTCTTTCCTCCCCAAGCCTATGTGGAGGCAGAGATCCTGTGCAGAGCCCTAGCTTGCAGCTTTGGCAACCTACCCCTCTTCCTCTGCCTGCTCGCTGCCTCCCGGACAAAGGCTGGTATTGCAGCGTCTGTGCCTCTGATAGACAGGTCTGAATGCCTGGACAGTCTCCCGTGATGGTTGTCTGCTGGAGAAGGAAGGGAAAAGTTTTGAGTCCCTGCTGGTCCCAGCATTGGGCAGATCCAGGCTGTCCCCGCTCTTCTGCCCCCACCCTGTTTCCAGCTCCTCTGTGAAGCTGAGGACAAGAGTCAGGGGACAGCAGAAGGACAGGCCTGCTGGGGCCTGGCACTGCGCGTTTGTGCCTGCTGTCTTATGAATTGGGAAGAGGAAAAACAACCTCTTGGAGATTCGAATCCCCATGGTAAGCATGTCCATCACAAACTGATCTTGGTTTCAGCAATGCAAGCAGCAGAAGCAGATGCCAGGGTGGATAGCCTGTTTCTGGATGCAGCTCTGGTGGAAGCAGGCATGTTGGTATGCTGGGCACACCACGGTGTGGTAGGACTTTTTGTCCTCCACGGGGTCCAGGCAGATGATGCAGGTGTTGTTCTGCCCCACCTTAGCCTTCACGGCCTGCTCTGGGCAGTGCTCCCAGCAGAAGGACCTGGGGGGAAGATGGAAGGGATGGGCGAGGTGAGGTGAGAAGCGTTGAGTCCTTCCGTCACAATGGGGAGGAGGGCAGAGGAGCTGTGAAGGAGCCCCAGAGCCTGTCTGGGCTCTGGCTGTGGCTGTGGCAGGCTGCTGGGAAGTGTCCCTGTGAGTTCCTCACTTGTGTGTCCACTGCTGACAGGAGAGGGCTTGAGGACAAGGAGGCTCCTGTGTGAGGGCTGGCAGCCATTACCTGTACAGCCCGAAGAACTGGGTGACACATTCACCCCGTGAAGCGCAGGGGAGATGGAAGCTGCGGTCACACCCCTTCTCCCCGGAGGTGATGGTGGTGCCCATCTCACCGCAAATGAAGCATCGGTGGAAAGAGCACAGCAGCCTCTCTCAGAGGCAGGCTCAGGGCCTGCATGGCCAGCCTCTTGCCTCCAGGCAGGGTGCAGGCTGTGGGCACTGCTGGCTCACGGCCTGCAGACCTGCCTGGTGCACGAGGCTTGTGCCTGTGCCAGAGCCTCTGTGGAGCTGCTGGGAGCAGGTGTTTGTCCCAGAGCTGGTGGAGGGGCTTGGATTTCTTTCTGGGGGTCCAGGAGGAGCTCCCGCAAGCCTCTCCTGGTACAAACCTCCCTGCTTCTGCTAGGTCCTTACCTTCTGGCTTGCCACCTGGATTGCACATCTGGTGTCCTCAGAAAGCTCTTCCCACTCTCTTGTGGAAAAAGCTCACTGGCAAGAAACTGCAGAGCAGAGAAGGCCAGGAGCTCATTAGGTCAGCAAGGAAGGGATCATCCCTGGCAGAAAGCTGGAGGGAGAACTCACCAGGCAGTATGTGTGGGCACAGAGCCCTTTCTTTGCTCTTTTGCACCCACAGATAACCGGATCAGCCTCTGCCTGGCGACACAGCATGCATGCTGGAGGGGAGAGAACAAATGCTGCTGGGAGTGGACACCTCTGCAGGGCTGGGGAAGTGTCCCTGCGGGATTGCCCCCAAGGCCCTGCTCTGTCCCTGCTGAGCTGGCTGAAGGGCAGGGCTGGGGCCTTTGGAGAAGAAGGGGGCATGGCAGGCACAGGTGCCCCAGCAAGTGCCCACAGCCCAGTCTGGGCTCTGCTTGCTGAGCGGAGGAGGGACCCTGCCCCAGGGTGGTTGGGGAACTTCTGCCTTCTCCTGGCCCTGCTCTTGGCCGCAGACAGACTGCCCCAACAACCCCTCTGTCAGCCATGGGGAGCTGTGGGGAGGGATGCTTCACTCTCACCTTGCTCCCTCGAGTCAGGTTCCTGCTGCTTCATGGCTAACCTGGTGCACATTGATGGTGAGTGCCTGGAGAGCCTCTGCCTCAGCAGTGCTGGGGTTTCTCCTCCGGATGCTCCTCTGCCAAGACTGAGGGAGCAGTGGGACACAGTGAGCTTGCCACACAGGCCCCAGAGCCCCGAGGTGTGAGGCTCCCCTCCTCCCTCGCCAGCCCTGGTCAAGCCCCTTCCTCCTCTGCTCTCTCCTCACCTCACCAGGTCGCACTGATGCACGGCCAGAGCCCAGCAGCCTGTTATCCAGGCGTTGGCGATGGGTCACAGTGGCCGCTGTGACATTTCCACTTCCCATCTGCGTGTGCCCCCAGAATGGGCAGGGGTGCTCTCGGCTACCTGCCACCTCCTGTGACATGGCCACCACCTCACAGGGGTGGGTCTGATATGCTGAGGCCGGGGCCAAGCCCTTGGCACCCAAGTTGGGGGGGCGGCTGCTCTTGCACCCGTCTGGGGCTGCAGTGCTGGCACAGGTTGCACCAGCACCGACTCTGGCTTTGTGTGTATGATCTTATAATGCCATACAGATGGTGTGTCCTGTTTTAAATGTATGTTTGTACTTGCCTGTCTTTGCTTTTCTATGTCAGTGTCTTATCTGAGTGCTGCAGAGGTGGCATGACGAAAAATGGAGGACCAGGAGAGAAGATGCTTAGATGCCAAGTGGTGGACTTGGAAGAACGACCTTGGGGTGCTGAATGATGCAGAAGTAGTAACTCTTTTGTTTTAATGTTTTGTGTAAGTAGTGTATTTCACACAGGAGAGGGATTTAGTTGTAAAGTTAACGTAGCTGAACTAACTGCTTCTGAAGAGTAGTGCAATTTACATGAACATTTACTTTTGTTCTCGAGAATTATAACTTGGCATCTTACTGGTATGGTCACGCTACAGAATTCCTCTAAGGGTGGAGGAAATACCTTCTTCAGAAGATGTGAGACAACAGTGAGATGCTGAAATACATGTCTTCTGCTACGCTTTCTGAATTGCCTTATGATTTTTGAAGGGATGCAGTTTAAAAACAGCTGTTTCTGGACCTGGGTTTTCACTTCCAACGTTATGAAGACTTTGTCCGGTGCCTTCCATCGCACTGGCACAACTGAGTTGTTTGTCTTTACATTCCATTTTTCACCCTGCGCAAGGAAATATTTGCTTGGAAAGCTTGGTTTGCTGACAGGCTGTAAAAAGGCCCTATACAGCTTCCACTGTTTGTCAGTGTGGCTCAAGGTTTGATTGCTGTTTGCCTGTTGTTTTCTTGCCATCTCAGCTCACAAAGAGTCTTCTGTATCATTTAGGTTAATTACCCTGTTGCAGGCATATATGTAATTGTTTTCACAAACTGACTTAAGCTCCATTTTCAAAGATTGCCTCGATCAAGAGCTACCTGCAGAGTTTCCTTTTTGGGGACTGGAAGCCTTTTAAATGCTAGACTGAATTGATCAGTGGCTGCTTTCTGAATATTTGTTCCTGTGCTAGCCTTATCTGTGAGCTTTAGTAGTCCACTCTCACTGAGAGGAACTATGGTTAAAATCATATACAGCAATTCTAGTTCCTCTGTCATCATCTTGCTCGGTTAAATTAAATCCTTCACCTGTTCTTCTGAATGATAGGCACTTAGTTTTTTAAACGTCTTGATAGCTGGCCTTCATAGCTTTGCTGATGTAGGAGGCAGGTCCATGATGTGTGACTCCGTGGGACTCCTCCCAGGTATCTCCCAACTTCTTTTTGCCTCCGGTGGAGGGAGGAAATATCCTGGATAGCAGCCCCAAAATCCAGGTAGCTCCCCAAGGAGTTTTGTGTATCTTGGAGGAAGATCCATACCCAGTAGATGCTTGGGACTCCTCCCAGGAATCTCCTGGCATCTTTTTTGCTTTCTCTGGAGACAGCTGAAGTTCCAGGGTAATAGCCCCATACTCCTTCAAGGTTGCTTCCCAAGGAATTTTGTGTATGTTAGAGGCTGTTCCACACATGGTAGCCCCCATGGGACCACTGTGAGCAATCTCCTGCAAACATTTAGCCTCCAGTGGAGGGAGAAAAAACCCAGGTAGCAGCCCCAGACTATTCCAAGGAAGCCACCCTGGGAGTTTGTTGATATAGGAGGCAGGCTGTGTACGGAAGGGTTAAAAGATGGAATTTTGGTCCATGGATGAACACTGAGTAAGAAGTAGATAACTGAAAAACGCAGTCAGCACAGGGAACAGATAGTTTATTGTCTATTGTTTGAAATGCTGACCATGGGGATAAGAAAGTAGAGCAATGTTAGGGGAGGTAGTACGTGCAATAATGGAGGAATACAAGGCACCGCACATAATTTTGCTTACCTTGCAAAAGTCCTGCTATTGGTTAGAGCATAGTGGATGTGACAGATAGATTACAGTAATATGGGACTTGTACAGAGCCCATGAACCAATAGAAGGGATGGCTATGGCACGTGCAGCGTGCCTGGCCAGTGGGCGCATGTGCCATAGGCTCCCTATGTTGCAATTGAGGCGTGTTTCGGCACTCATTGGCTGCGAGTGTCGACACCTGTTCCTGCACAAATGTATAAAATACCGGGGTTTTCGGAAGAGCAGTGGGTCGGTGTATGGCAAGGTCACCGTTGCCTCCGTGGGGACGCCCACATAAAGCTGGCATCTACCGACTGCTGGGCTGAGCTCACGGCGCCAGACGGCACAAGAATGTATGGAATGTACGGATGTTTCATCTTCTTCACAGCCCTTGGGTCGGTATGTTAATAGGGTTTTTTTGCTTTGTAAGATACCCTTAGCGTAATGCATGTGCAGAGTTAATAAAATGCTTGCTTTTTCCCTTATAGTCAGTCTGTGTATTTACCTTCTTGGGAATCCTCGAAACCACCCTAAAACACAGGCCCATGTCCAGTAGCTCCCCAGAACTCATTTGAGGCATCTCCCACCTTCTTTTAGCCTCCTTTTGATGGAGGAAAATATCTGGGTAGCAGCCCCAGAGTCCTCTGAGGTAGCTACCTGGGGAGTTTAGCTGAGGTAGGAGAAAGGTCCATGCCCTGTAAATGCCCAGGAAACCTCCCAGGCAGCTCCCGAAATAGTTTTGCATTCTGTTGAGGGAGGAAAAATCCTGGGTAGCATCCCCCAATTCCTTTAAGGTAGATACCCAAGCAGTTTTGTGTATGTTGGAGGCAGTTCCATACCGGGTTGACCCTGTGGAACAGTGATAAGGCATCTCCTGGAAACATTTGGTCTCCTGTGGAGAGAGGCAGAATTCCACGTAGCAGATCCAGACTTTTCCAAGGTAGCTACCTCAGGAGTTTAGTTGATGTAGGAGGCAGGTGCATGTCTGGTAGATGCCTGGGACACCCTCCAGGTAGCTCCTGAAGTCTTTTAGCCTCCTGTTGAAAGGGGAAAAATCATGGGTAACAGCCCCAGACTCCTCCAAGGTGGCTAACCATGGAGTTTTGTGTATATAGAAGATAGCTCCATGCCTGGCAGGTTCCTGGACTCCTCCCAGTCAGCTCCCTAAATTGTTTTTTAATTTGGTGCAGGGAGGAAATCATAGACTCCTAGAATAGTTTGGGTTGGAAGAGACCTTTAAAGGTCATCTAGTCCAACCTCCCTGCAATAAGCAGGGACATCTTCAGTTAGATCAGATTGCTCAGAGCCCCATCCAACCTGACCTTGAATGTTTCCAGGATGGGGCATCTACCACCTCTCTGGGCAATCTATTCCGGTGTTTCACCACCCTCATCGTAAAAATGTTCTTCCTTATATCTAGGCTGAATCTACCTTCTTTTAGTTGAAAACCATATGCTGAATTTTGGCTGCAAGTCGCGAATAAGTGGTTTGGACCACTTCAAGAATCACCGTCAAAGGTATTAGCAAGAAGGGGTTTAATAGGAATTTATAAAAGCATGAATTCACAAAGTTCAATGGCAAGGTTTGCTCTGCTACTTAATACATGGATGAAGTGTACAAAGAAAATCAAGTTAGAATCAAACTAGAATGATTTATAACAGAGACCGAAGATGCAAAAGGGTAAGGGAGAAACTCACAAAGGCAAATTGAGTTAGAATTGATTTTTCCCAATTTGCACAGAGATCAGAGACGTAAAAAGGTAGGGGAGACCCTCCCATTGAGTCACAAGGTTCAGAGAAGCCCCCCTTGCTTTCTAAACTCCTGATGGAGCTTAGGTGCGGCTGGATCCACTCCTAGTCCCAGACTAGGTCAACAGTTTATGTCTAAAGAGATTATGTGTGTAGCAGCAGTTCATTCACAGTTTGAGGTGAATCACAAGATTTAGCAGAATTTGATCATTTTGACACTTAGAAAATGATTCAATAGAATTTACTACAATCACCGACTTAGTTATAGATTTGAAAGGGCAATCTTTATACTATACTTGCTCTTGGATACCCAGATCGATTCACACACGCATGCACACAGACACTAAAAGATACATATAAACAAAGGCATACCTGTCAAAAATTCTCCTCGAGTTCAGTGAAATATTCATGTCAGATGCCTTGGCAGTTTCTCAATGGGCGAAGGGTTGAGCCTCAAGGAGTGAAGGCTATCAGCCCAGGTCCCATAGTTAGCTTTTGGTGATGGTCCTCCGATTTTCGCAAACTGGAGAGTTTGGGAGCTCTGAGTGGTATCCCCCTCAGAGAGAGATGCTGGTCGCAGCCCACTGCAGTCCAGGAGAGCTCAAAGGGCCTCACTTAGGACCACTGTTTCTAGGTTCATGAGATGATTGGCTTTAGTTATCAGCAAATGACTGGAATTCTAGTAACACTGGTACCGTTTCACTCGAGCTACAATCCAGGTAAAGGATGTTCCAAGGCTGTCAAGGGACGACTAATTGTTCCTGCTGTCGTTTCCCACCTCAGCCGGGCAACAGAAATTCTTGGTACGGTCAGTGCCACTCCCCACCTTAGCCATGCAAGAGTTCCTGGTACAGTCAAGGGACACTTAACTGCCCAAATCATTACACAAAGGCCAAGGCGTAATGGGAACTCCTGAGATCATAGAGCGGCCCAGGGGAGGTGGGTGGAATGCACCACCATACTAGGATAGAGTTAATTTTCTTCACAGTAGCTAGTATGGGGCTATGTTTTGGATTTATGCTGAAAACAGTGTTGATAATGCAGAGATGTTTTGGTTACTGCTGAGCAATGCTTACACAGAGTCAGGGCTTTTTCTGCTTCTCACCCCACTCCACCAACAAGTAAGCTGGGGGTGCACAAGAAGTTAGGAGGGGACACAGCTGGACATCCTGTAGCCATTGATAGCCACATTCCAGTCATGGCTTTCATCCCACCAAGTTTCAGTAATGGCAACTAGGTCATAACTTTCTAGCAGCATGGTGGCTTCCAGCTCCTCCTGTTTGTTGCCCATGCTGCGTGCATGGGTGTAGAGGCACTTCAGCTGGGTTGTTGGCCGTGTCACCTTCTTAGAGGAACACCCCTTAATTCCTTTCAGGTGTTTCACCGGTGTTTGCCTGTTGGCTCCTATTACCTCAGGAGCCCCTGGCTTATTTCTGTAAGTCTTCAGGTGTGCTCAGCAGGTCTCAGAGCAACAGGCTGAGGGCCCTCGCTAGTGCCCCATCCCTCGAACCTTGGCATGTCATTCCGTGGCTTGTCATGGGCGAGCCTGAAATTCACCATCTGTCATTGCAGCACCTCTCTTTCTCTTGACTTTTTATTAGTATATTATCACCTGGCGGGCATTGCAACCCATCCAGTGTTTTCTGGTAATTTTTTTTTGTTCATCTGAGGAAAAACCCCATGCCTTTCCTCAGCTGCAAATACCAACAGAGATAGCATTGCAGGTAAAGACACCATTGCAGATGGAGACACCACTGGAGATGCAGATGCCATTGCAGATACTGTAGGGGAACAAGGCACGAACGGAGAAGAAACGGTACAAGGCATAATTGTTAAAGAAACTACACAAGACACGATTGTTCAAGTTTGCTGACAAGTTTGCTGGGCAGCACAAAGTAGATACTGCTCAAGGACAAGTTTGATAAAGCAGGCACAGAAAGTAGAACAAGGTCGGGCGTATGTGACGGACAGCAGGATGCAAGACAGAATACGGGCAGAAGACATCATTCGCGTGATCAGAAGACATTATCCAATTAGACTATTGTTTAGATGCGTGAACGGCACATGTTAACCAATCAACAAATGACCTACGCGTGAATAGATACTAAAACACTATATAACCAAGTATTGCGCAGCTAATAAACGGAGAAATCGCTTGATCCACAGTATCTGTGTTAGTCCGTTTTCTCCCCAGGGCGAGTCCCTGGCGATGCGTCGTTTTCCCTAGATAGTCGCAGCGGAGAAGTGCGGCAGATACCACTACAGATGCCATTGCAGTTGCAGGCAGCCTTACAGATGCTGGTGCAGATGCAGAAACCATGGCAGATACTACTACGGATGAAGATGCCATTGCAGATGCAGGCACCCTTGCAGATGCAGATGTCATTTCAGATGGAGGTACCATGGCAGATGCAGGTACAATTACAGATGCTGGAACAGCTGCAGATACCTTTGAAGAAGCCAATTCAATTGCACATACAGATACCATTATAGATACTGTTGCAGGTGCCATTGCAGCTTCAGGCACTGTTGCAGATGCAGGTGTCATTGCAGATGTTGTTCCAGCTGCAAATATCAAGAGAGAGTGCACTGTAGGTGAACACATTATTGCAGGTGACGATACCACTGGAGATACAGATGCCACTGCAGATACCTTTACAGATGGATGATCCATTCCTAATAGCACTGTAGATGCAAATGCCATTGCAGATGCAGATACAGTAGAAGAATATTCAACTGCAGGTAGATACCCTTGCAGATACCTTTGCAGATGCCATTACAGGTGCAGATGTCACTGCACATGCAGAGTCCATTTGCAGATGAAGATACCACCGCAGCTTCGATCGCAGACACAGATACCATTGCTTATGGTGCTGCAGAATGAATTAGCATTGCAGACGCCAGTGCAGATATGTTTGCAGATGCACAATCCATTGGCCATAACATTGCTGCTGCAGATACCAATGCAAACAGCATTGCAGATGCAGATGCCACTGGACATGTAGCTACCTTTGCAGATGCAGGTATCATTGGAGGTGTAAATAACTTTGAAGAAGCCGATACCATTGCAGATAGATACCACTGCAGATGCCACAGCAGAAGCAGATACCACTTTACTCTCAAATACCATTGCATACATCACAGCATTACTGCTGCCATTTCAGCAGCAGATACCATTGCTCATGCAGATGCCATGGCAGATAGCATTAGAGATGCAGGGACCAGAGCAGATGCAGAGGTTACTGCAGATGCTATTGCATTTCACATAGGCATGCATATACCATTGCAGATGCTATTGCAGATGCCATTCCAGGTGCAAATAGGATTGCAGATAGCATTGCAGGTTTGAATACGATTGAAGATGGAGATTCCAGTGGAGATGCTGATGCCACTGCAGATGTAGACCAAACTGGAGATGCAGATACCATTGAAGACTCCGTTTCAGGGGCAGGTATCAGTGCTGCTGCAGACACTGTTGCAGCAGAAGTTATCATTGCAGCAGATGCTATTGATGATGCAGATAGATAGCGCTGCTGATTAAGTAGCAGATGCAGGTATCTTTGCTGATGTAGATGCCATCTCAGATGCACATACCATTCCTGAAAATATTGCAGATGTAGATCCCAAAGCCGATACCACCACTGATGCAGATGCTGCTTCAGATGCAGATGCCACTGCAGAGACCATTGCTGATACCAAGTCAGGTGCAGATACAATAGGAGAGGCAGAGGCCACTGCAGATGCAGGTATCACTGAATATGCAGAGGCCACTGCAGACACTCTTAGCATTGCAAATGCCATTGCAGATGCAAGTGGTATTGCAGACGGCACTACAGAATGAGTTAGCATTGCAGACACCGTTGCAGATACATTATCAATGCAGATACAATTACAGGTACAGATAGCATTGGAGACACAGGTACTGGCACCATCAGAAATTCACGTACTGGTGCCATCAGCCAGACTGATATAATTACAGACACTAATTCACACTGAGTTGCCAATACGGTTGCAGACACAGGCTCAAAAGAGGTACAATTCCATATACAGGTACAATTGCACTCACAATTCAGTATAGAAGTACAGTCACAGATACAAGTGCACACTGTAACACAAACAGCAGCAGATACAGCAAGTGAACCATTACTGACAGAGGTACCGTGACAGACAGAGGAACCATTATGCATAAAGGCACTGGTACAAGCACAGCCACCATTACACACAGATGTGCTGCTACAGGTAGAGGTACAGATAAATAGACAGCTAACTACACAGACAGGGCTATGGATGAGGATGCTGATATGGATACAAATACAATGACAGACATAAGCACAGTTACAAAGAAGGACACAATTACATAGAGGTGCCACTCCAGATGCAGATACCACTGCTAATATCATTGCAGATGCAAATACAACTGAAGACGGCACTGCAGAATGAAACGCCGCTGCAGACACCATTGTCAATAACTTTGACATGCAGAGGCATGATCTATTCTTGATCACGTTGCAGGTGCAAATATCAACGCAAACAGGATTGCAGATGCAGATACCTTTGCAGACACAGAAGCCAAAAGAGCTGCAGATACTTTTGAAGCCAATTCCACTGCAGAGAGGTATATCATGGCAGATACCTTTGCAGGTGCCATTGCAGTTGCAGGCACCCTTGCAGATGCAGATGTCACTGCAGTTGCTTGTCATAGAAGCATAGAATCATTTAGGTTGGAAAAGACCTTCAAGATCATCGAGTCCAACTGTCAACCATGCCCACTAAACCATGTTCTGAAGTGCCTTGTCTACGTGCTTTTTGAATACCTCCAGGGATGGTGACTCAACCACTTCCCTGGGCAGCCTGTTCCAATATCTCACAACTCTTTCAGTAACGAATTTTTTCCTAATATCCAACCTAAACCTCCCCTGCCACAACTTGAGGCCATTTCCTCTCATCCTCTCTCCAGCCACCTGACAGAAGAGACCTGCACCCACCTTGCTACAACCCCCTTTCAGGTAGTTGTAGAGAGTGATAAGGTCTCCCCTCAGCCTCCTTTTCTCCAGACTAAACAACCCCAGTTCCCTCAGCCGCTCCTCATAAGACTTGTGCTCCAGGCCCCTCACCAACTTGGTTGCCCTTCTCTGGACATGCTCCAGCACCTCAATGTCTTTCCTGTAGTGAGGGGCCCAAAACTGAACACAGTACTCACCAGTGCCAAATACAGGGGAACAATCACCTCCCTGCTCCTGCTGGCCACACTGTTTCTGATACAGGCCAGGATGCCGTTGGCCGCCTTAGCCACCTGGGCACACTGCTGGCTCATATTCAGCCGGCTGTCAACCAGCACCCCCAGGTCTTTTTCTGCCAGGCAACTTTCCAGCCACTCTTCCCCAAGCCTGTAGCGCTGCAATGGAGTTGTTGTGGCCGAAGTGCAGGACCTGACACTTGGCCTTGTTGAACCTCATAGAATTGGCCTTGGCCCAACGATCCAGCCTGTCCAGATCCCCTGTGTAGAGCCTTCCTACCCTCCAGCAGATCAACCCTCCCTCCCAACTTGGTGTCATCCACAAACTTACTGAGGGTGCACTCAATCCCCTCGTCCAGATCACTGATAAAGATATTAAAGAGAACTGGCCCCAGTACTGAGCCCTGGGGAACACCACTTGTGACCCGCCGCCAACTGGATTTAACCCCATTCACCACAACCCTTTGGGCTCATCTATCCAGCCAGTTTTTTTACCCAGTGAAGAGTATGCTTGCCTAAGTCATGAGCTGCCAGCTTCTCAAGGAGTATGCCATGAGAGACAGTATCAAAGGCCTTGCTGAAGTCCAGGTAGACAAAATCCACAGCCTTTCCCTCATCCACTATGCGGGTCACCTGGTCATAGAAGGAGATCAGGTTGGCCAAGCAGGACCTGCCTTTCATGAACCCATGCTGGCTGTGCCTGATCCCCTCTTTGTCCTGCACATGCTATGTGAGTGCACTCAAGATGAACTGCTCCATAATCTTTCCCGGTACTGAGGTCAAGCTGACAGGCCTGTAGTTCCCCAGATCCTCCCTCCGACCCTTCTTGTAAATGGGCATCACATTGGCAAGCCTCCAGTCGTCTGGGACCTCCCCCCTTGACCAGGATTGCTGATAAATGATGGAGAGTGGCTTGGCAAGCACCTCCGGCCAGCTCCCTCAGTACTCTTGGATGGATCCCATCTGGTCCCATAGATTAGTGAGTGTCCAGATGGTGTAGTAGGTCACTAACTATTTCCTCCTGGATTAAGGGGGGGATATTCTACTCTTTGTCCTTGCCTTCCAGCTCAGGGGGCAGAGTACCCTGAGGATAACTGGTCTCTAAGGATACGGTTGGCTTTCTGGGCTGTGAGCGCACATTTTCGGCTCATGTCCATCTTTTCATCCACCAGTACCCCAAGTCCTTATCCACAGGGCTGCTCTTAGTCCCCTCATCCCCCAGCCAGTATTGATACCAGGGGTTGCCTCGACCCATGTGCAGGTCTTTGCACTTGGCTTTGTTGAACTTCATGAGGTTGTCATGGGTCCAGCTCTCAAGCCTGTTAAGACCCCTCTGGATGGCATCCCTTCCCTCCAGTGTGTCGACTGCACCACACAGCTTGGTGTTGTTGGCAAACTTGCAGAGGGTGCACTCACTCCCAGTGTCCATGTCATGGACGAAGATGTTAAACACTGCCATTCCCAAAACTGACCCCTGAGGAATGCCAGGTTTTCCCCCTGCAGCCCATGGAGGTTAATGGTAGAGCAGATATTCACCTGCAGTCTATGGAGGAACCCACACAGGAGCAGCAGGATGTACCTGAAGAAGGCTGTGACCCCTGTGGGAAGCCTGCACAGGAGCAGGCTCCTGGCAGGACCTGTGGGGAGAGGAGGCCACACTGGAGCACGTTTGCTAGCAGGACTTCTGACCCTGTGCTACACCCACACTGGAGCATTCTGTTCCTGAAGGACTGCACCTTGTGCAAAAGACCCACGCCGGAGCAGTTCATGAAGAACTGCAGCCCATGCGAAGGACCTATGATGGAGAACTGTCTCCCGTGGGAGGGACTCCACACTGGAGCAGGGGAAGACTGTGAGGAGGAAGGAGTGGCAGAGACAATGTGTGATGAACTGACTGCAACCCCCATTATCCATCCCCCTGTGCTGTTCCGAGGGAGAAGGTGGAGAATTTGGGAGTGAATTTGAGCCTGGGAAGAAGGGAGAGGTTGGGGGAAGGTGTTTTAAGATTTGGTTTTATTTGTCATTACCCTACTCTGATTTGATTGGTAATAAATTAAACTGATTTCCCCAAGTCGAGCCTGTTTTGCCTGTGATGGTAATTGCTGAGTGATCTCCCTCTCCTTTTCTCGACCCATAAGCCTTTTGTCATATTTTTCTCCCTCTGTCCAGCTGAGGAGGGGGGGTGATAGAGTAGCTTGGTGGGCACCTGGTGTCCAACCATGGTCAACCCACCACACAAGGAAAACATTTCCTTCCCTTTAAATTGTTTCCTTAATTTCTTTGTTGCTTCATTTTATTTTTTTGACATTTTCTGAACCTTTCTATCATAATCAGGCCTGTAACATTAAATACAGTATGTTTGTCTTACATGGAGTTCAGTGCCCTAGAACACTCCCTGCCCAGGACTGTCCTTGCCACTGCTCACCCTTTCACACAGCCAGTCACACTCTGAGGTGTTGAGCTCTCTCAACTGTTACAGAGAAGATGGGTGGCCGTCTTCAGTAAAACACTCTTTTTCTGCGTGGCCAGCATCTTTGTGTTACCAGCACTTCTGGAAGGAGTCCCTAAATCAGCAAGACACACTCCCTTCACATTCCCTCCAGGGTACATGAATTGTCCCTGTCTTTTAGGTGGAGAAAAGGACAAGATTGCCCTTACCCAACACCAGACACCTCAATGCAGATGTCTACATCTAATCGAGTTGTCTAGACTTCCCTTTGTAGTAAATGGAGAGAAAGAAGTTGTCTCCATGAGAAGCCTGGAGATTTCCTGGTGACCAGCTAAATGCTCCAGAAGGGAGCCCTGGCTCGCATTTCCAAGCACCTTATAGGTACATCTGTAACCCTGGGGCAGCTCAGACAGCAATAGCCTCTGTATGTGGGCAAATGAATCCAGACCTGAAGATAGGTCTTAGTCTTGAGTTGAAACCTACTTACTTAAACATTATTCTAGGCAATAACTGAAACCAATCCTTATTTTCAGAATGTCAGACATTTTGGCTCAGTTCTTATAATTATTTTTTTCTTTTTATTTTTTTATTTGGGAGGACCACATGAGTCCACTACAGTAATTTCCCTCTGCCAACTTATTAAGATGGAGTTCATCAAAATACTTTTCCTACCATTGCTCTGAGTGGAAAAATTTTGTTCTGAAAAAATACTATATCCATATTGACATATTTCCCATCTCTTCTTCAGCCTCTCCCTATTTTGTCTTTACAAAGAACTCCAGGTAAAGATTTATTGAGTAATTAAATGTGGGAGATATTTCTGGGCATCACCTAGTTCCCCTCCCTGCCCCTACTCAATGGAGGGCTCCTTCCAGTTATGTCTCATCCACAAACATGCTGAGAGTGAGCTCTGTCCTATTGTCCAGGCCATCACTAAAGATGTCAGGCAGCATTGCCCCAAGCACTTCTCAGTGAGGGATACCTCTAGAAACTGGCCACCGGCTGGACTTTCTAACAGTGATCATTATGTTCCCTGCAGTTGCCATGACATTTCAAAGATACAGGACTGCAACCTTGCAATAACACCAGCCATTTTTCCCAGCACCCTTGGGTGCATCCCCTCGGGACCCATGCACTTGCCTGTGTCCAACTGGCACTAGTGCTCCCCAGCTGCATCTTGCTCTCACATGGGTGAAGCTTTGCTACCACAGGCTGCTAGGAGTCTCAAGGACCAGGGAGACTTGGGGGAAGATCTTACCAGGAAAGGAGTAAGAAAGTGAGGCATCTTCCATGTCTGTGCAAGGCCTTTTTGGACAGCACTGGCGGTTAAAGTAATTGAATCTTGCTTGGATTTATCTGTACCTCACTGTCAGGAGGGTATCTAGGGCCAAATTATCCTCAGATCCCTCAGCCTCTCCTCACAGGCAAAGTGCTCCAGCCCTTGGCTGTCCTGAGGGCCCTTTGCTAAACCCACTCCAGCTTGCCAATATCATTCCTGAATTGGGGATCTGAAATCTGGATGGAGTATTCCAGAGAATTCCTTTCCCTTGACCTCCTGGTTGTGCTCCTGGTCATACAGCCCAGGATGCTGGTGGCTTCCTTTGCTGCCAGGGCAGATGGCTGCCCCCTGTCCAGCTCCCTGTCCACCAAGACCTTTTCCACAGGGCTGCTCCCAGCCAGGCATCCCCCAGCCTGTGCCATTGCCAGATTGAGTCTCCCGCAGGGGCAGAAACTGGCATTTTTCCTTGTGGGTTTTCATGAGATTCCTGCCAATACATACTCTCCTCCTCCTTGAATGTCATTCCCTGAGCAGAGAGGTGTAGGAGACCTTTTCAGTAAAGAGTCAGGCAAAGAAGGCATTGAGTCCCTCAGGCCCATTGGTGTCTGCTTTTTATTAGATCACCATGCTCTTTCAGAAGCGGCCCTGCATTTTCCTTGTCCAGCCTTGGTCTCTAACACAGCAACTGAAACTCTTCTCTTTGCTCTTGACTTTTCTTGCAGCCACCAACTCCAGGTGGTCATCCCCTGGCAGCTGCTCCATGGCCCCTGTCAGTGCCCTGTCCTGTGTTGGGCCAGCCCCTCTGCCTCACATGTGGTCCCACAGCCCCACTGTGCAGGCACAGTGTGGCAAAGGGTGTATTCGGTGTGAAGAACAGTTTCTCTTGCATGATCCCTATGATATCCCTTTGTGCCCTGTCTCCCTTCTGTTCCTCAGCCCACAGAGAACCCCAGCACAGCAGCACAGCCTTGTAGGGGGGGCAATTTCTTCAGCCTGTTCCTGACCTCAGCTTTGGAAGAAGAGACCAACCTCGAGACACTGGAATTGAGAAAATCCCCTTTTATTACAGAGATGTGACACGGGAGGCCAGCTGTGCCATCGTGCCAGATACATGTGCAAAGATTTCTGGGTCAGACAGGCTGGATTCCTGCCTCTGGGCAAGTGGAGCAGATGCAGACATTGCTGGGCAAATATGATTATCACAGATAAAATACCCAAAGCACAGGAGGTTCCCCAGATACATTGGAAATCACTTGTGAAGAGACAAAGGCAGCTTACTGCTTCTGAAAGACTACTGATTGAATCAGGTTCTTCAGTGTATCTTGGAGCTCCTGGTTCCTCATGCTGTAGAGGAGGGCATTCACTGCTGGAGGCACCACTGAGTATAGCAATGCCACCACCAGATCCAGGGATGGGGAGGGAATGGAGGAAGGTTTCAGGTAGGCAATCATGTCAGTGCTTATAAACAAGGAGACCGTGGCCAGGTGAGGAAGGCACATGGAAAAGGTTTTGTACCATCCCTGCTCCGAGGGCATCCTCAGCACAGCCCTGAAGATCTGCACATAGGACAGCACAATGGAAACAAAACACCCAGCTGCTAAACACACACAAAACACAAGAAGCCCAGCTTCCCTGAGGTAGGCATCTGAGCAGGCGAGCTTGAGGATCTGGGGGATTTCACAGAAGAACTGGTCCACAGCATTGTCTTGGCAGAGTGATAATGAAAAATGTGTTGGCAATGTGCAGCACAGCACTGAGAAACCCACTGCCCCAGGCAGCTGCTGCCATTTTGAGACAAGGTCTGCTGTCCAGGAGGGTCCCATAATGCAGGGGTTTGCATATGGCAATGTAGCAGTCATAGGCCATGATGGTGAGGAGAGAATACTCTGCACCAAAGAAAAATACAAAGAAGACCTGGGCAGCACATCCCAAGAAGGAAATGGCCCTGATGTCCCAGAGGGAATTGGCCATGGCTTTAGGAACAGTGGTGGAGATGAAGCCCAAGTGAAGGAGGGAGAGGTTGAGGACGAAGAAGTATATGGGGGTGTGGAGATGGTGGTTGCAGGCTATGGCGGTAATGATGAGGCCATTGGCCAGGAGGGCAGCCAGGTAGATGCCCAGGAAGAGCCAGAAGTGCAAGAGCTGCAGCTCCCATGTGTTGGCAAATGCCAGGAGGAGGAACTGGGTGATGGAGCTGTGGTTAGACATTTGCTTCCTCTGCATATGGTTATCTGTTGAGGAGCAAAAGGCACTACTGAGGCCAGACTTCTCTGAGCAAAACATATTGCATGTCTCATTGCAACCCCACATTCAGACTCTCTCTTTTTAGGAAGACCTCTCTGCAGCTCCCCCACTTGAGCTCTGGGTTTTGCTGGCTGAGGGGGCCATTGGGAGCAGGGACTCTGTAATGGGCTCTCGAGCAGTCCTTCTTGCTCTGCAGTGAGATGGAACTAGTAACACAGGCTGATCTCAAATTAAATGCACTTGAGACATATGAAAGACCTTTTCAGCATTGCTGTTCGCAAATTGCCCAACTGCAGAACAGAGCTGAGGGGATTCTGTTTTGTTCGTTTTGTTCTAGTTGCACTTGCCACATTTAGGAGTGAGTTTGGATGACAGACATTTCTAATGCACTCCGAGTGAAATCTTGTGGATCTCGAGAGGCAAAGGGACAGTCCCTTAGTGCAGAGTGAGGAGAGCTGCTCTGCCCATCAGTCCTGGTCTCAGCTGTTCTGTGCTGGCACCCTAGAGCTGGAGGAGGGTCCCACTCAGGTGTTCCCCTAAAAAGAAACTGGATGCTGCTGAGAGCAGAGGAATCCAGGTTCAAAGAGCAGATGCCAGACTCCTCGGGTTTTCTCAGGGTACCTGAGGAGGACCTCATCTCTCCCCTCCCAGACTAGGACACAGAGGGACCATTGCAGCTGCCCACGTACAGCTGCCCAGCAGCATTTCCACAGTCTTAGCACTGAGGTGTCTTCTCCATGGGGATCCTAGGTAGCCCAGAGATACTATGGGGGAGCTGTGCCCTTCTGGAGGGCACCCTGCAGCCCAGCAGGACACCCCAGGGAAATAGCTGAATGTCCTAAAGCTGCCCAGAGGAGACTTGGGCACTTTGCTGCCATAGACACGTATGCAAAGCAGGACCCAAAGGGTGAGCATCTGAACAGGAGATGAACCTGCCACCCCTGAACCCCACCCCCCACACTGACTCAGCAAATCCAACGGTGAGAACAAGGGCAGCACAGGCAGGAGCGGATGACACTGGAAGGCCACAATGCTCCTGCCAAGGGAGGAGGGACACACAAAGATAGACACAGGGGTTTGTCCTTTTCTGGGCTCTGGATGCTGCAGGGGCAACGCGTGACTCAGACCTCATGAGTTTGAGGGCAGAGGCTCTGCTTAGTCTGGGAAAGGAGACCAGGGAGGAGTTGCTCAGGGGAAGGTGTCTGCACTGCAGGGACAGCAGGGAGGTGCCCACATCCCCCTCCCCAGTGTTTCTGGCAGCATCTCCCTCTCACTGCCTGCCCACATCTCTGCTGCTTGGAGCTGTTCCTGCCAGAAGCCGTCTCCCTGTCCCCAGCTCAACTCCCTGTCAGTGCTCACAAACCCCATCCCACTTGCTGTGTGTTCACCTCGGCCTGCAAACACCTCGCAGGGGCAGGGCACTGCCCAGGGGCATCTCTGCTTGTGCAGGGGCTAAAGACCAGATCACAGAGAACCTGATGTGCCTGGAAAGGGGAAGTTGTTGCTGAGCTGATGTGCTTCTTGAGAAACCCTCTTAAAAATGTCATGAGGTAGAGCTGAAGCTGTGAGAAGCCCTGATCCATGCAACGCTTTTTGAGAGCAGAAGGACTGTGTCCTGCCCTGCCCTAGCCTGCTGGGGGTCATTCCTTCCACCCACAGCTTCTCCCTGCATGGTCATGGGGAGCTTCTTGGGCAGGCTGAGAGCTGACACTGGCAGACAGCAGAGTCCCTGCCCCAGCACACATCGCCCTGGGGTGCAGGGCACCTGCTTGGAAGGACAGCCATGGGCACTCCTGGGTGCACACCCACCTTCACACCACTGTAGCCATTACCGGGAGAAGGAAGCTGTCTTGCTCTGTCCCTCTGATGGTGAAGCAGGGAAGACCTGCTCTGGAGCATGTCCTCCTCCTCCACACCAGAGAAAAGCAAGGAGAGCCATCCTGAGAGGTCCTATCAGCCCTGGCATGTGCCATGTCTAGAAGACAGTTCCAAGAACTCATTGGCATTGCCCTGCAGCCTGAGACTTACCCTGTCAAGGGCTGTGAAGATTTCTCCCCTGGTGAGCTCTCACCTGTCCTCCCACCCCAGACCGCCTTCAACCTCTCTCTCACTTCCCTCCTCTCCCCTCAGAGCCTGCAGGCAAGTGCCCTCAGCCCTGCTGTGCTTTGCCAATGAGCTGCTCCCGGGCAGAGCTGTCTCTCTGCAGCACTGCCTGCTTGTAATGAGCTCCCTCCATCCCAGGACCCCAGCCCAGCTCAGCAGCAGAGGACCAGCCCAAGGTAGCACTTTCTCTGCCCCCTCTGGGCTCCCTCCTGGTCTCCCTGGGGCTCCAGAGGAACCTGCTGGAAACAGGCTGAAGCAATCACTGATGTTCCCTCCCTCAGCTGGGGAGGGACACTTCTTTCAGCAATGTCATTTCTTCCATCTGAAAGAGTGAGGTCCAAGAATCACCTTTTCATTCTCCCATCTTTGGACAGGAAGCACATCATACTGGGGTCTCCATGCATATGCCTACACTTTCAAACTTCTGTTTTTTTCTCTCCACCAACCTTTACTCACCCCCTTGATAACATAGTCAAGGAAATGACCAACAGTTTTCACAGTAGGCCTGTCAGTAGCACCTTGTCATTCATAGAGATCAGCTTCAGCTCCACCAAAGGCCCTCAGGGGCAGCAGAGCCACTACTGACAAAAACCCCATTCCCTGGCGGGGCTCCCCTTCCCAGCCCTTTTTCTTTCTGACCTTGGGGACAGCAGAGTTTGCTGACTGTCTTGGCATCCAATTTCAGCTTTATGTTTCCATCTGCCAACCACTCCGGCATGTCTCTGAAGCCAAGCCTTTGCACACACGGGGTCTTAGACGCTTGGACCAGCTTCCCTAAGACAAGTCAGAGCCTGGCCTGGTGTTACAGCTGAGGTGCTACAGCCCAAATGTGCACTGACAACCTCAGCCAGTGGCACAATGAGGATGAGCTGAAGCCTGTGCTTTTTGACATCCATAAAGGAACTGCCAAGGCATGGTGGGACAAGAGACACAGCTTGGGGTGCTGCAATGGATGGGTACCGGTTCTCAGGAGAGACAGGCTGGAAGGATCAGGAGTGGGGTTCCTTCAAAGTGAAGAAGTTGCTTGGATGTATGGAGCTCCTTAATGGGGCCAGTGAGAAGCTGGGTCAGCCCTTGTGAGTGAGGGTCAGAGGAGGGGCCAGTAAAGGTGACATTGTGTTTGGAGTTGAGGAACCCACAGTCAGTGTGAGGAAGTGGGCACAGTCTTTTCTAAGCACCCCAAGGAAGTCTCTGGATGTAGAAGCCTGGGCCTCACTGGGGACTTTAATGACCCTGGCATTTTTTGGAAGGGGAACACAGCAGCATGCAAACAGTCCAGGCAGTTTCTGGAGTGTCTTGGGAGAACATCTTCACACAGCTGCCAGATGGGCCAGCAAGGGTAATGCAAACCTGGATCTGATACTTGCCAGCAAGGCAGAGCTGGCCAGGGAACTGAAGGTCAGTGTAAGCCTTTTCTGTCGTGAAAATGAAATAGTGAGGTCCCAGCTCCCAAGGTGGGTGAGGAAGGAAAATAGAAGACTGCAGATGCCGGACATTAAAGGACCAGACTTTGGCCTATCGTGGGGAGTTTTAGTGGGGTCTCATGGTCATCAGCATTGAAAGGCAGCAGAGCTTCATACAGTGGTCTTCAAGGACAGCATCCTCCAAGCACAGAAATGACCTATATCAAAACTGGGTTGAAACTTGAAAGTAAATTCAAGGGCACCATAACAAGCTGTTACTACTTCAGGGACAGTTAAAGAAAAAGCAAAGGCAATATGGGATCACTGCTAATGAGTAGATATGTGTAGATCTGACATATTTTGTGTGCTCTTTGACTCAGTTATCACCAGCAAGGTCCCCCAGGCCTTTGTGCCTCAAGGCAGGACTCTGGTGGAAAACAGGCAACAGTGGATAGGAATCAAATTAGGGGCTACTTGGGCAAACTCAAATGCTACCAGTCAAAAGGGACCTGAAGTATAAATGTGTATTTACATAGAGGGAGAGAAAATTTCATCAGCTTGCTAATCCATCTCCATGGCCTATGAAAAAAAAAAAAAAAGAGATTTTTACAGACCAGCATCAAAGTTCTGGAAATGAAGACTTATACACTTATTACACCAAGGTCTTTTCTGTATATGTTTCAAATTCTACATAATATCTTCTTTAGGGGTTGATGCAGTTGCCCACATAGAGATGGCCACAGCCTTCAAGATTCCCAGGGATAGCTGAAGACCCCACATGGCACTGGGAAATGTGACCCAGGGCTGACAGGAGCCTTTCTGGAGCAGGAGCTGGTGGACAGGCAGGGCAGGCCAAAGCATCTCAGTAGACACAACTGATTTTCTCCCTTGAGTAGAAAGGCAATCCTGGACAATTGCACTCAACGTGTCCAGTGTTGGAGAAGAATGAGAAATGAGTGGGTCTAGATGTTGCAGAGTCTACCTGAAGATGCTCCTGTAACCCAGATATGTTGGGATTAGTGCAGATATGGCTATTCAAAAGAGGCAATTTCATTCACTTTGTCTCTTTGCTTCCTTCTGTGAATGGAGGGAGCTCATGACTTCAGTGTGTGACTCACTGTGAGTGAATATGGACAAATAGAGACTGGGGCAGGGAGGTCTTTTGGGGTTCTTGGGATCTGTGCTTGACACAAAAATATGTTTTCTGTTCCTCTAAGACTATCCACTGTGGAAAGTGGACTTTAGAGGAGGTAAGGTGGACTTAATACACAGCAGAGGATGGTGGTTTATTTTTTATTGAACCACACCTTCCTTTGGTTTTGTTTTTTGGCAATTAAGAAACATCCTTCTCTGTCTGTGTGCATCTTGTTCTCCAAGTGAAGCAGGTGGCAACTGGTGTCAATGGGCTGAAACATGCAGCTACTGAATGTAGTGGAGAAAGCTCAGAATTGAACAAAGGTGCTGTAAGTCCCAGGTGGCTGATGAAAGAAGTGGTGGGGTTGGAGGTAGGGACAAAGACTGCCCATAGAGTGTCTGACATACAGGGTCTTGGCTTCTCTGCATATTCAGAGTGCATTAGGAGATGCTGAGGATCAGCATCAGTTGGAGTTTGCTGGTATCCCTTAATGTGTAAGCAGGAAAATAAGAAGTAGAAAAAGATGAAATTGTTTCTTACTGATATTTGGTATTGAATACTTTTCACTTGGACTGCGCTCCTGAAACCTCTCAAACTAACTACATAAGAACTGAGGAAGGAAGGAAAGTTATGCCCAGAGGCTTGGCTTGTTAGGGCATTTGGCATGTTAATGAGCCCTCTGGTGCCAAGTTCCTGAACTGCAGATACTGAAAGAAGATTTCACTGGCCTCTGGGGAAGTAGAAGTCAGCAGCACGTCTCCAAGTTTCTGAAGGTGTTATTTAGTCCCACTGAGGGCCATAGTGAAGAGATGATGGAGGGAATGAGATGACAAGGTGACTGTCCCTGGGGGCTGGTGAAGCAGGGACACAGAGGCACTGGTTACAGGTTGAAAATCAACCTTGCATGCAGCTGTGAATGGCCTTGATGTGTTTCATCAAGCAGGATGTTCAAGGGCTGACCCCCATACCCTAGGAATGGGGATCCTTTCCCTCATGGCATGCTCAGGACTCTTCCAAGGAGCAGTGAGGTGTGGGGGTGTGCGATGATGCCGAGTGCAGGACAGCAATAGGACTTGTCCCAGGTTCTATGGAGGGTGGGTGAGGATGGAACAAAGCACTGGGGTTGTAAGGAATTGATGTCCTCTCAGGGGCTGCAGTGGAAGAGACAGCAGCCATAGGCAAAAGGACAAGGATTTCAGTTCTGATGGGGGATCCCTGACCCCACAAAGGGGCCATCCCCACCACAGGCTGTCCTACACTGTTCTATGCCTGTGCCTCTTTCTCTGCAGATTTTAACCACCACTCCTGCTTCCTCACCTTGCTCTGACCCCATGATGTCCCAAGCTTTACGGATGACTTTCTGTCCTCACTATGTGTGGATTGTCCAGCTCATAGTTCACAAACAAGTTTCACCATGTCTAGTGCACACAGGCGACTCATGGGGGGGTTACAAAAGTGATCCAGCCTTGGGTTGCCTTGAGGCCCTGTCTCCCTGCAGAGATGACTCACGGGGAGCTGTGTAGACAGCTTAGCCCTGGGTTGTCTGATAAACCCTGAAGTAAATAGGGCAGTGGCTGCACCATTCAAAGAACCAAAACCTGAACTGAGCCTTGAAATCCCTTAGCAAATAGTATGCCCTGAGTCTCAATCCAACCACTATCCAGTTGCTGAGGAAGCAAGGTTAAAAAAAAAAAGAACAACCCAAAACCTGGAGGGTTTCAGCTTCAGTTTCAAATGATAACCTTGTGTATTCAAACAATCACAGACCAATGAAGGAAAGATGAGGGGAAACTCCACTCAGATATACATAATCCATTTAGGCATATATCATAATCCACTCAGACATAGTCAAACACACCATTACACAAGTCAGGGGATAAAAACTCTAAGATTCAGGTTGGAAATGGGGGGAGTCACTTCTCTAACTATACAGTTGGCTTGCGAAGGAAACCCTTCCCCCCCCCCTTGATTGGGACGCCGGTTGAGGTAACTTCCCTGGGACTGAGAGCCCTTACCTGGAGAGGTAAGTGAATATTGTTTATGCTTTAAGTTTGTAAATGCATTTGTGGTTGTCTGTGAATCGCTTGTGGTTGTAATAATGTACTACTTTTGCCTTAAGAAATTGCAATAGTGCATTCCTCCATTGTATCTGTAAAACCTGTAATAGTGGCATGTTAAGTCTGTAAGTGAAGTTCAAGTCATTTGCTTGAACCTTGCAGTTAAGTCCTTTTCCGTCACACAGTATTTCTTCAAACACAAAGCTGTGGTTTTCTGAGGTTTTGCCAAAGGCTGTGCATTCTCAATAACCTGTGCAGCTTCTTCCAAAGCCCTGCTAATGCTCCTCAATCAGCCAAGATGTCCAGCCCCGAGGCTCACTTGAATCCTCTATTTATCTCCACATCCCAGCACTGAACATCTTTCCTTCTGCTGCCTCAAATTACAAACTCAACCTACTTCACTTCAGTGTGACGTCCCCCAATAATTCAACTCGTCTTCCTGCCTTTAACGCACTTACTGCTATACCTACATGCCTCTCTCCCTGCATGCCCATGTGTCTCACAAACCCTTCCGCTTCCCCTGCAGTGATGGGACCTTAGTCTGGAATGTTTGTTCATCCTCCAAATTCATGGATGTTTGCTGTGGTCCATCCAAGTGTGGGAAGTGAAGGAAGAAAAGAGATCGAGGTCAGCTCATGTAGCATTACTAGGTACATTCACCCCCAGCAATGGGCAGTCCCCTTCTGCCAGGCTAAGCCAAGCACACAAGATGGAAAAGTCTCTATCATCACCCCTGTTTGCACAGAAAGGGCCTTTCTTCCTGCCATATTCCCAGGACAATCCTCTTCTTTCTCTTCGATGCACAGACATAAACTCTCCATTCTGGGCTCAGACATGATTGTAAGGATTTTCCTAAGCCATCTGCCAACCCCTTGTTTCTCCCTGGCATCCCAACCCTCTCTCCCAGACCTACACATGACCAATCACTGCTGCTCAGGGCCTCTTGCTCTTCAGAAGAGGCCTTGAGCTTCTTGGTTCTTCCTGGCACTTATTATAAACTTCCTCGCTCTCTCCAGAGCTCATGGTGAGCTTTCTTGGCCATTACATGGCCTTATGACCAGCTCTTATGAAATGGTTGTCTTTTTATGATTGTCTGTGCAGAAAGAGTAGACACAGAAAAGCACCAAGTGTATCAAAATGGATCCTGAGTGAAACGCCATAAAAACCTGATGAGTTACCCTTGAGGCTGCATCTTTCTGGCAAGGAGTCTGTCATGAGAAAGGGATCCAGCCTCTGCCACACTGTGGTGAGGGAAACCGGCAGTGTCCATGCCACCTTTGGAGAAAAAAGGTAACTTTCGCAAGACCACCCTTCACCTAAACCACTTAGATATGTACTTGTGGATGGGGTATCATGACTTATAATGCAAACACCCATATAATTGGCACTGACCAGAATGGCAACCACAGATGTGAGCTCCTGTGTTGCAGATCTTTATATTTAGGCAGATTAAACTTTTTTTTTTAAATACTGATACCATTAAGCAACTGACAAAAATACTTGAAGGATTAGTGATGCATTTTAAAATTATTATCAACAGAAGGTGCACCAGATTTGCATCTCAGGAAATGGGACACCGGAGGCCAAGGGAAGGACAGTTTGGGCACTGTTCTGGCGTCTAGGAAACTGAAGAGTGCTCCCATCTCCCCGACACCCTGCCCTCCTCAGTGAGGGATGAGACAAACCCTGCCAATGAGGTCAGAATTCACAGTTGTGACAAGTACCTGATTTCTAACTGCAGCCAGTGTTGTCCTGCTAGCTCAGGATATGAGCTTCCATTTCAGTCAAGACCACTTAAATTCACACTACTTCCAGCTTCCCTCTGAGGCTGGCTGATGAGTGGAACAACTGTTCTGACTCTCCAGGCAGGTTGAGCCATGGATTGATGCCTGAAATGGAAGTTTTCCCCATCCTTTGAGGAGAGACACTTGTATAGATTTCGGTTGCAGAGGTTTGAAATAGTCCTTCCAAAATTTGAGCAGGGAGGCTTTGGAGCCAAGGAAAAACAGAGAAGCTCCCAACGATGCATTTGAATTAGTGGTACTATCAATAATAACAATAACAGGACAGTGCTGTAAGAGAATTCTCTCTCATTCTTGATGATGAGGATGACCACTCTTGTGCCTGTGAATAGGCTGCACCGGGAGGTGAAGAGCAGCAAGAGCTTTCAGGCCTGGCACCTTCCTTGTGGGAGAAGGAGCCGGACGTTTGCCTTTACGGAAAGGGGCTCTGCCGAGGACAGGCAGCATGATCTGTAGCGTGTGTGGGAAAGCACAGATCCGCAGGGCTGTTGTGCCTGTGAATAGGCTGCACGGGGAGGTGAAGAGCAGCAAGAGCTTTCAGGGCTGGCAGCTTCCTTGTGGGAGAAAGAGCTGAATGTTTCCCTTTTCGGAAAGGGGCTCTGCCGAGGACAGGCAGCATCAGCTGTAGCGTGTGTTGGAAAGCACAGATCCGCAGGGCTGTTGTGCCTGTGAATAGGCTGCACGAGAAAAGTCAAGAGCAGCAAGAGCTTTCAGGGCTGGCAGCTTCCTTGTGGGAGAAAGAGCTGAATGTTTCCCTTTTCGGAAAGGGGCTCTGCCGAGGACAGGCAGCATCAGCTGTAGCGTGTGTGGGAAAGCACAGATCTGCAGGGCTGTTGTGCCTGTGAATAGGCTGCACGGGGAGGTGAAGAGCAGCAAGAGCTTTCAGGGCTGGCAGCTTCCCTGTGGGAGAAGGAGCCGGACATTTGCCTCTTCGGAAAGGGGCTCTGATGAGGACAGGCAGCATGATCTGTAGCGTGTGTGGGAAAGCACAGATCCGCAGGGCTGTTGTGCCTGTGAATAGGCTGCACGGGGAAAGTGAAAATCAGCAAGAGCTTTCAAGGCTGGCAGCTTCCCTGTGGGAGAAGGAGCCGGAGGTTTGCCTTTTCGGAAAAGGGCTCTGCCGAAGGAAAGCCTCGTTAGCTGTAGCTTGTGTGGGAAAGCACAGATCGGCAGGGCTGTTGTGCCTGTGAATAGGCTGCACGGGGAGGTGAAGAGCAGCAAGAGCTTTCAGGGCTGGCAGCTTCCCTGTGGGAGAAGGAGCCGGACATTTGCCTTTTCGGAAAGGGGCTCTGCTGAGGACAGGCAGCATCAGCTGTAGCGTGTGTGGGAAAGCACAGATCCGCAGGGCTGTTGTGCCTGTGAATAGGCTGCACGGGGAGGTGAAGAGCAGCAAGAGCTTTCAGGGCTGGCACCTTCTCTGTTGGAGAAGGAGCTTGACGTTTTCCTTTTCGGGAAATGGGCACTGCCGAGGACAGGCAGCATCAGCTGTAGCGTGTGTGGGAAAGCACAGATCCGCAGGGCTGTTGTGCCTGTGAATAGGCTGCACGGGGAGGTGAAGAGCAGCAAGAGCTTTCAGGGCTGGCACCTTCCTTGTGGGAGAAAGAGCCGAATGTTTCCATTTCAGAAAGAGGCACTGGCCGAGGACAGGCAGCATGCGGTGTAGACTATGTGGGAAAGCACAGATCCACAGGGCTGTTGTGCCTGTGAATTGGCTGCACGGGGAGGTGAAGAGCAGCAAGAGCTTTCAGGACTGGCAGCTTCCCTGTGGGAGAAAGAGCCGGACGTTTCCCTTTTCGGAAAGGGGCTCTGCCGAGGACAGGCAGCATGATCTGTAGCGTGTGTGGGAAAGCACAGATCCGCAGGGCTGTTGTGCCTGTGAATAGGCTGCACGGGGAGGTGAAGAGCAGCAAGAGCTTTCAGGGCTGGCAGCTTCCCTGTGGGAGAAGGAGCTGGAGGTTTGCCTTTTCGGAAAGGGCTCTGCTGAGGACAGGCAGCATGATCTGTAGCCTATGTGGGACAGCACAGATCCGCAGGGTTGTTGTGCCTGTGAATAGGCTGCACGGGGAGGTGAAGAGCAGCAAGAGCTTTCAGGCCTAGCAGCTTCCTTGTGGGAGAAGGATCAGACGTTTCCATGTCAGAAAGAGGCACTGGCCGAGGACAAGCACCATGCGGTGTAGCCTATGTGGGAAAGCACAGATCCGCAGGGCTGTTGTGCCTGTGGATAGGCTGCACGGGGAGGTGAAGAGCAGCAAGAGCTTTCAGGGCTGGCACCTTCTCTGTTGGAGAAGGAGCTTGACGTTTTCCTTTTCGGGAAACGGGCACTGCCGAGGACAGGCAGCATCAGCTGTAGCGTGTGTGGGAAAGCACAGATCCGCAGGGCTGTTGTGCCTGTGAATAGGCTGCAGGGGAAAGTGAAAAGCAGCAATAGCTTTCAGGGCTGGCAGCTTCCTTGTGGGAGAAGGAGCCGGACATTTGCCTTTTCGGAAAGGGGCTCTGCTGAGGACAGGCAGCATGATCTGTAGCCTATGTGGGAAAGCACAGATCCGCAGGGCTGTTGTGCCTGTGAATAGCCTGCACGGGGAGGTGAAGAGCAGCAAGAGCTTTCAGGGCTGGCAGCTTCCCTGTGGGAGAAGGAGCCGGACGTTTGCATTTTCGGAAAGGGGCTCTGCCGAGGACAGGCAGCATCAGCTGTAGCGTGTGTGGGAAAGCACAGATCCGCAGGGCTGTTGTGCCTGTGAATAGGCTGCACGGGGAGGTGAAGAGCAGCAAGAGCTTTCAGGGCTGGCAGCTTCCCTGTGGGAGAAGGAGCCGGAGGTTTGCCTCTTCGGAAAGGGGCTCTGATGAGGACAGGCAGCATGATCTGTAGCGTGTGTGGGAAAGCACAGATCCGCATGGCTGTTGTGCCTGTGAATAGGCTGCAGGGGAAAGTGAAAAGCAGCAATAGCTTTCAGGGCTGGCAGCTTCCTTGTGGGAGAAGGAGCTGGACATTTGCCTTTTCGGAAAGGGCTCTGCTGAGGACAGGCAGCATGATCTGTAGCCTATGTGGGACAGCACAGATCCGCAGGGTTTTTGTGCCTGTGAATGAGCTGCACGGGGAGGTGAAGAGCAGCAAGAGCTTTCAGGGCTGGCAGCTTCCCTGTGGGAGAAGGAGCCGGACATTTGCCTTTTCGGAACGGGGCTCTGCTGAGGACAGGCAGCATGATCTGTAGCGTGTGTGGGAAAGCACAGATCCGCAGGGCTGTTGTGCCTGTGAATAGGCTGCACGAGAAAAGTCAAGAGCAGCAAGAGCTTTCAGGGCTGGCAGCTTCCCTGTGGGAGAAGGAGCTGGTGGTTTGCCTTTTCGGAAAGGGGCTCTGCCGAGGACAGGCAGCATCAGCTGTAGCGTGTGTGGGAAAGCACAGATCCGCAGGGCTGTTGTGCCTGTGAATAGGCTGCACGGGGAGGTGAAGAGAAGCAAGAGCTTTCAAGGCTGGCACCTTCCTTGTGGGAGAAGGAGCCGGACGTTTCCATGTCAGAAAGAGGCACTGGCCTAGGACAGGCACCATGCGGTGTAGCCTACGTGGGAAAGCACAGATCCGCAGGGCTGTTGTGCCTGTGAATAGGCTGCACGGGGAGGTGAAGAGCAGCAAGAGCTTTCAGGGCTGGCAGCTTCCCTGTGGGAGAAGGAGCTGGAGGTTTGCCTTTTCGGAAAGGGTCTCTGCCGAGGACAGGCAGCATCAGTTGTAGCGTGTGTGGGAAAGCACAGATCCGCAGGGCTGTTGTGCCTGTGAATAGGCTGCACGGGGAGGTGAAGAGCAGCAAGAGCTTTCAGGGCTGGCACCTTCTCTGTTGGAGAAGGAGCTGGAGGTTTTCCTTTTCGGGAAATGGGCACTGCCGAGGACAGGCAGCATCAGCTGTAGCGTGTGTGGGAAAGCACAGATCCGCAGGGCTGTTGTGCCTGTGAATAGGCTGCAGGGGGAAAGTGAAAAGCAGCAATAGCTTTCAGGGCTGGCAGCTTCCTTGTGGGACAAGGAGCTGGACATTTGCCTTTTCGAAAAGGGGCTCTGCCGAGGACAGGCAGCATCAGCTGTAGCGTGTGTGGGAAAGCACAGATCCGCAGGGCTGTTGTGCCTGTGAATAGGCTGCACGGGGAGGTGAAAATCAGCAAGAGCTTTCAGGGCTGGCAGCTTTCCTGTGGGAGAAGGAGCCGGAGGTTTGCCTTTTCGGAAAGTGGCTCTGCTGAGGACACGCAGCATGATGTGTAGCGTGTGTGGGAAAGCACAGATCCGCAGGGCTGTTGTGCCTGTGAATAGGCTGCACGAGAAAAGTCAAGAGCAGCAAGAGCTTTCAGGGCTGGCAGCTTCCTTGTGGGAGAAGGAGCCCGACGTTTCCCTTTTCGGAAAGGGGCTCTGCCGAGGACAGGCAGCATCAGCTGTAGCGTGTGTGGGAAAGCACAGATCCGCAGGGCTGTTGTGCCTGTGAATAGGCTGCACGGGGAGGTGAAGAGCAGCAAGAGCTTTCAGGGCTGGCAGCTTCCCTGTGGGAGAAGGAGCCGAATGTTTCCCTTTCAGAAAGAGGCACTGGCCGAGGACAGGCAGCATGCTGTGTAGCATCTGTGGGAAAGCACAGATCCGCAGGGCTGTTGTGCCTGTGAATAGGCTGCACGGGGAAAGAGAAAAGCAGCAATAGCTTTCATGGCTGGCACCTTCGTTGTGGGAGAAGGAGCCGAACATTTGCCTTTTCGGAAAGGGGCACTGCCGAGGACAGACAGCATGATCTGTAGCGTGTGTGGGAAAGCACAGATCCGCAGGGCTGTTGTGCCTGTGAATAGGCTGCACGGGGAGGTGAAGAGCAGCAAGAGCTTTCAGGGCTGGCAGCTTCCTTGTGGGAGAATGAGCCGAATGTTTCCCTTTCAGAAAGAGGCACTGGCCGAGGACAGGCACCATGCGGTGTAGCCTATGTGGGAAAGCACAGATCCGCAGGGCTGTTGTGCCTGTGAATAGGCTGCACGGGGAGGTGAAGAGCAGCAAGAGCTTTCAAGGCTGGCAGCTTGCCTGTGGGAGAAGGAGCCGGAGGTTTGCCTTTTCGGAAAGGGGCTCTGCTGAGGACAGGCAGCATGATCTGTAGCGTGTGTGGGAAAGCACAGATCCGCAGGGCTGTTGTGCCTGTGAATAGGCTGCACGGGGAGGTGAAGAGCAGCAAGAGCTTTCAGGGCTGGCAGCTTTCCTGTGGGAGAAGGAGCCGGAGGTTTGCCTTTTCGGAAAGGGGCTCTGCCGAGGACAGGCAGCATGCGGTGTAGCGTGTGTGGGAAAGCACAGATCCGCAGGGCTGTTGTGCCTGTGAATAGGCTGCACGGGGAGGTGAAGAGCAGCAATAGCTTTCAGGGCTGGCACCTTCCTTGTGGGAGAAGGAGCCGGACGTTTCCATGTCAGAAAGAGGCACTGGCCTAGGACAGGCACCATGCGGTGTAGCCTATGTGGGAAAGCACAGATCCGCAGGGCTGTTGTGCCTGTGAATAGGCTGCACGGGGAGGTGAAGAGCAGCAAGAGCTTTCAGGGCTGGCAGCTTCCCTGTGGGAGAAGGAGCTGGACGTTTGCCTTTTCGGAAAGGGGCACTGCCGAGGACATGCAGCATCAGCTGTAGCGTGTGTGGGAAAGCACAGATCCGCAGGGCTGTTGTCCCTGTGAATAGGCTGCACGGGGAGGTGAAAATCAGCAAGAGCTTTCAGGGCTGGCAGCTTCCCTGTGGGAGAAAGAGCCGAACGTTTCCCTTTTCGGAAAGGGTCTCTGCCGAGGACAGGCAGCATCAGCTGTAGCGTGTGTGGGAAAGCACAGATCCGGAGGGCTGTTGTGTCTGTGAATAGGCTGCACGGGGAGGTGAAAATCAGCAAGAGCTTTCAGGGCTGGCACCTTCCTTATGGTAGAAGGAGCTGGACATTTGCCTTTTCGGAAAGAGGCTCTGTTGAAGGAAATCGTCGTGAGCAGTAGCTTCTGTGGGAAAGCACAGATCCGCAGGGCTGTTGTGCCTGTGAATAGGCTGCACGGGGAGGTGAAGAGCAGCAAGAGCTTTCAGGGCTGGCAGCTTCCTTGTGGGAGAAGGAGCCCGACGTTTCCATGTCAGAAAGAGGCACTGGCCTAGGACAGGCACCATGCGGTGTAGCCTATGTGGGAAAGCACAGATCCGCAGGGCTGTTGTGCCTGTGAATAGGCTGCACGGGGAGGTGAAGAGCAGCAAGAGCTTTCAGGGCTGGCACCTTCTCTGTTGGAGAAGGAGCTTGACGTTTTCCTTTTCGGGAAATGGGCACTGCCGAGGACAGGCAGCATGATCTGTAGCGTGTGTGGGAAAGCACAGATCCGCAGGGCTGTTGTGCCTGTGAATAGGCTGCACGGGGAGGTGAAGAGCAGCAAGAGCTTTCAGGCTTAGCAGCTTCCCTGTGGGAGAAGGAGCCGGACATTTGCCTTTTCGGAAAGGGGCTCTGCTGAGGACACGCAGCATGATGTGTAGCGTGTGTGGGAAAGCACAGATCCGCAGGGCTGTTGTGCCTGTGAATAGGCTGCACGAGAAAAGTCAAGAGCAGCAAGAGCTTTCAGGGCTGGCAGCTTTCCTGTGGGAGAAGGAGCCGGAGGTTTGCCTTTTCGGAAAGGGGCTCTGCCGAGGACAGGCAGCATGCGGTGTAGCGTGTGTGGGAAAGCACAGATCCGCAGGGCTGTTGTTCCTGTGAATAGGCTGCACGGGGAGGTGAAGAGCAGCAATAGCTTTCAGGGCTGGCACCTTCCTTGTGGGAGAAGGAGCCGGGCGTTTCCATGTCAGAAAGAGGCACTGGCCTAGGACAGGCACCATGCGGTGTAGCCTATGTGGGAAAGCACAGATCCGCAGGGCTGTTGTGCCTGTGAATAGGCTGCACGGGGAAAGTGAAAATCAGCAAGAGCTTTCAAGGCTGGCAGCTTCCCTGTGGGAGAAGGAGCTGGAGGTTTGCCTTTTCGGAAAGGGGCTCTGCCGAGGACAGGCAGCATCAGTTGTAGCGTGTGTGGGAAAGCACAGATCCGCAGGGCTGTTGTGCCTGTGAATAGGCTGCACGGGGAGGTGAAGAGCAGCAAGAGCTTTCAGGGCTGGCACCTTCACTGTTGGAGAAGGAGCTTGACGTTTTCCTTTTCGGGAAATGGGCACTGCCGAGGACAGGCAGCATCAGCTGTAGCGTGTGTGGGAAAGCACAGATCCGCAGGGCTGTTGTCCCTGTGAATAGGCTGCACGGGGAGGTGAAGAGCAGCAAGAGCTTTCTTGGCTGGCAGCTTCCCTGTGGGAGAAGGAGCTGGAGGTTTGCCTTTTCGGAAAGGGGCTCTGCCGAGGACAGGCAGCATGATCTGTAGCGTGTGTGGGAAAGCACAGATCCGCAGGGCTGTTGTGCCTGTGAATAGGCTGCACGGGGAGGTGAAAAGCAGCAATAGCTTTCAAGGCTGACGGCTTCCTTGTGGGAGAAGGAGCCGAATGTTTCCCTTTCAGAAAGAGGCACTGGCCGAGGACAGGCAGCATGCGGTGTAGCCTATGTGGGAAAGCACAGATCCGCAGGGCTGTTGTGCCTGTGAATAGGCTGCACGGGGAAAGTGAAAATCAGCAAGAGCTTTCAAGGCTGGCAGCTTCCCTGTGGGAGAAGGAGCCGGAGGTTTGCCTTTTCGGAAAGGGGCTCTGCCGAGGACAGGCAGCATGATCTGTAGCGAGTGTGGGAAAGCACAGATCCGCAGGGCTGTTGTGCCTGTGAATAGGCTGCACGGGGAGGTGAAGAGCCGCGAGAGCTTTCAGGGCTGGTAGCTTCCCTGTGGGAGAAGGAGCACGAGGTTTCCCTTTTCGGAAAGGGGATCTGCCGAGGACAGGCAGCATGATCTGTAGCGTGTGTGGGAAAGCATAGATCCGCAGGGCTGTTGTGCCTGTGAATAGGCTGCACGGGAAAAGTCAAGAGCAGCAAGAGCTTTCAGGGCTGGCACCTTCCTTATGGTAGAAGGAGCTGGACATTTGCCTTTTCGGAAAGGGGCACTGCCAAGGACAGGCAGCATCAGCTGTAGCCTATGTGGGAAAGCACAGATCCGCAGGGCTGTTGTGCCTGTGAATAGGCTGCACGGGGAGGTGAAGAGCAGCAAGAGCTTTCAAGGCTGGCAGCTTCCCTGTGGGAGAAGGAGCCGGAGGTTTGCCTTTTCGGAAAGGGGCTCTGCTGAGGACAGGCAGCATGATCTGTAGCGTGTGTGGGAAAGCACAGATCCGCAGGGCTGTTGTGCCTGTGAATAGGCTGCACGGGGAGGTGAAGAGCAGCAAGAGCTTTCAGGCCTAGCAGCTTTCCTGTGGGAGAAGGAGCCGGAGGTTTGCCTTTTCGGAAAGGGGCTCTGCCGAGGACAGGCAGCATGCGGTGTGGCGTGTGTGGGAAAGCACAGATCCGCAGGGCTGTTGTGCCTGTGAATAGGCTGCACGGGGAGGTGAAGAGCAGCAATAGCTTTCAGGGCTGGCACCTTCCTTGTGGGAGAAGGAGCCGAATGTTTCCCTTTCAGAAAGAGGCACTGGCCTAGGACAGGCACCATGCGGTGTAGCCTATGTGGGAAAGCACAGATCCGCAGGGCTGTTGTGCCTGTGAATAGGCTGCAGGGGAAAGTGAAAAGCAGCAATAGCTTTCAGGGCTGGCAGCTTCCCTGTGGGAGAAGGAGCCGAATGTTTCCCTTTCAGAAAGAGGCACTGGCCGAGGACAGGCAGCATGCTGTGTAGCATCTGTGGGAAAGCACAGATCCGCAGGGCTGTTGTGCCTGTGAATAGGCTGCACGGGGAAAGAGAAAAGCAGCAATAGCTTTCATGGCTGGCACCTTCGTTGTGGGAGAAGGAGCCGAACATTTGCCTTTTCGGAAAGGGGCACTGCCGAGGACAGACAGCATGATCTGTAGCGTGTGTGGGAAAGCACAGATCCGCAGGGCTGTTGTGCCTGTGAATAGGCTGCACGGGGAGGTGAAGAGCAGCAAGAGCTTTCAGGGCTGGCAGCTTCCTTGTGGGAGAAGGAGCCGGACGTTTCCATGTCAGAAAGAGGCACTGGCCTAGGACAGGCACCATGCGGTGTAGCCTATGTGGGAAAGCACAGATCCGCAGGGCTGTTGTGCCTGTGAATAGGCTGCACGGGGAGGTGAAGAGCAGCAAGAGCTTTCAGGGCTGGCAGCTTCCCTGTGGGAGAAGGAGCTGGACGTTTGCCTTTTCGGAAAGGGGCTCTGCTGAGGACATGCAGCATCAGCTGTAGCGTGTGTGGGAAAGCACAGATCCGCAGGGCTGTTGTCCCTGTGAATAGGCTGCACGGGGAGGTGAAAATCAGCAAGAGCTTTCAGGGCTGGCAGCTTCCCTGTGGGAGAAAGAGCCGAACGTTTCCCTTTTCGGAAAGGGTCTCTGCCGAGGACAGGCAGCATCAGCTGTAGCGTGTGTGGGAAAGCACAGATCCGGAGGGCTGTTGTGTCTGTGAATATGCTGCACGGGGAGGTGAAGAGCAGCAAGAGCTTTCAGGGCTGGCACCTTCCTTATGGTAGAAGGAGCTGGACATTTGCCTTTTCGGAAAGAGGCTCTGTTGAAGGAAATCGTCGTGAGCAGTAGCTTCTGTGGGAAAGCACAGATCCGCAGGGCTGTTGTGCCTGTGAATAGGCTGCACGGGGAGGTGAAGAGCAGCAAGAGCTTTCAGGGCTGGCACCTTCTCTGTTGGAGAAGGAGCTTGACGTTTTCCTTTTCGGGAAATGGGCACTGCCGAGGACAGGCAGCATGATGTGTAGCGTGTGTGGGAAAGCACAGATCCGCAGGGCTGTTGTCCCTGTGAATAGGCTGCACGGGGAGGTGAAAATCAGCAAGAGCTTTCAGGGCTGGCAGCTTCCTTGTGGGAGAAGGAGCCCGACGTTTCCATGTCAGAAAGAGGCACTGGCCTAGGACAGGCACCATGCGGTGTAGCCTATGTGGGAAAGCACAGATCCGCAGGGCTGTTGTGCCTGTGAATAGGCTGCACGGGGAGGTGAAGAGCAGCAAGAGCTTTCAGGGCTGGCACCTTCTCTGTTGGAGAAGGAGCTTGACGTTTTCCTTTTCGGGAAATGTGCACTGCCGAGGACAGGCAGCATGATCTGTAGCGTGTGTGGGAAAGCACAGATCCGCAGGGCTGTTGTGCCTGTGAATAGGCTGCACGGGGAGGTGAAGAGCAGCAAGAGCTTTCAGGCTTAGCAGCTTCCCTGTGGGAGAAGGAGCCGGACATTTGCCTTTTCGGAAAGGGGCTCTGCTGAGGACACGCAGCATGATGTGTAGCGTGTGTGGGAAAGCACAGATCCGCAGGGCTGTTGTGCCTGTGAATAGGCTGCACGAGAAAAGTCAAGAGCAGCAAGAGCTTTCAGGGCTGGCAGCTTTCCTGTGGGAGAAGGAGCCGGAGGTTTGCCTTTTCGGAAAGGGGCTCTGCCGAGGACAGGCAGCATGCGGTGTAGCGTGTGTGGGAAAGCACAGATCCGCAGGGCTGTTGTTCCTGTGAATAGGCTGCACGGGGAGGTGAAGAGCAGCAATAGCTTTCAGGGCTGGCACCTTCCTTGTGGGAGAAGGAGCCGGGCGTTTCCATGTCAGAAAGAGGCACTGGCCTAGGACAGGCACCATGCGGTGTAGCCTATGTGGGAAAGCACAGATCCGCAGGGCTGTTGTGCCTGTGAATAGGCTGCACGGGGAAAGTGAAAATCAGCAAGAGCTTTCAGGGCTGGCAGCTTCCTTGTGGGAGAAGGAGCCGGAGGTTTGCCTTTTCGGAAAAGGGCTCTGCCGAAGGAAAGCCTCGTTAGCTGTAGCTTGTGTGGGAAAGCACAGATCGGCAGGGCTGTTGTGCCTGTGAATAGGCTGCACGGGGAGGTGAAGAGCAGCAAGAGCTTTCAGGGCTGGCAGCTTCCTTGTGGGAGAAAGAGCCGGAGGTTTGCCTTTTCGGAAAGGGGCTCTGCTGAGGACAGGCAGCATGATCTGTAGCGTGTGTGGGAAAGCACAGATCCGCAGGGCTGTTGTGCCTGTGAATAGGCTGCACGGGGAGGTGAAGAGCAGCAATAGCTTTCAGGGCTGGCAGCTTCCTTGTGGGAGAAGGAGCTGGACGTTTGCCTTGTATGAAAGGGGCTCTGCCGAGGACATGCAGCATCAGCTGTAGCGTGTGTGGGAAAGCACAGATCCGCAGGGCTGTTGTCCCTGTGAATAGGCTGCACGGGGAGGTGAAAATCAGCAAGAGCTTTCAGGGCTGGCAGCTTCCCTGTGGGAGAAAGAGCCGAACGTTTCCCTTTTCGGAAAGGGTCTCTGCCGAGGACAGGCAGCATCAGCTGTAGCGTGTGTGGGAAAGCACAGATCCGGAGGGCTGTTGTGTCTGTGAATAGGCTGCACGGGGAGGTGAAAATCAGCAAGAGCTTTCAGGGCTGGCACCTTCCTTATGGTAGAAGGAGCTGGACATTTGCCTTTTCGGAAAGAGGCTCTGTTGAAGGAAATCGTCGTGAGCAGTAGCTTCTGTGGGAAAGCACAGATCCGCAGGGCTGTTGTGCCTGTGAATAGGCTGCACGGGGAGGTGAAGAGCAGCAAGAGCTTTCAGGGCTGGCACCTTCTCTGTTGGAGAAGGAGCTTGACGTTTTCCTTTTCGGGAAATGGGCACTGCCGAGGACAGGCAGCATGATGTGTAGCGTGTGTGGGAAAGCACAGATCCGCAGGGCTGTTGTCCCTGTGAATAGGCTGCACGGGGAGGTGAAAATCAGCAAGAGCTATCAGGGCTGGCAGCTTCCTTGTGGGAGAAGGAGCCCGACGTTTCCATGTCAGAAAGAGGCACTGGCCTAGGACAGGCACCATGCGGTGTAGCCTATGTGGGAAAGCACAGATCCGCAGGGCTGTTGTGCCTGTGAATAGGCTGCACGGGGAGGTGAAGAGCAGCAAGAGCTTTCAGGGCTGGCAGCTTCCCTGTGGGAGAAGGAGCTGGACGTTTGCCTTGTATGAAAGGGGCTCTACCGAGGACATGCAGCATCAGCTGTAGCGTGTGTGGGAAAGCACAGATCCGCAGGGCTGTTGTCCCTGTGAATAGGCTGCACGGGGAGGTGAAAATCAGCAAGAGCTTTCAGGGCTGGCAGCTTCCCTGTGGGAGAAAGAGCCGAACGTTTCCCTTTTCGGAAAGGGGCTCTGCCGAGGACAGGCAGCATCAGCTGTAGCGTGTGTGGGAAAGCACAGATCCGCAGGGCTGTTGTGCCTGTGAATAGGCTGCACGGGGAGGTGAAGAGCAGCAAGAGCTTTCAGGGCTGGCAGCTTTGCTGTGGGAGAAGGAGCCGGAGGTTTGCCTTTTCGGAAAGGGGCTCTGCCGAGGACAGGCAGCATGCGGTGTAGCGTGTGTGGGAAAGCACAGATCCGCAGGGCTGTTGTGCCTGTGAATAGGCTGCACGGGGAGGTGAAGAGCAGCAATAGCTTTCAGGGCTGGCACCTTCCTTGTGGGAGAAGGAGCCGGGCGTTTCCATGTCAGAAAGAGGCACTGGCCTAGGACAGGCACCATGCGGTGTAGCCTATGTGGGAAAGCACAGATCCGCAGGGCTGTTGTGCCTGTGAATAGGCTGCACGGGGAGGTGAAGAGCAGCAAGAGCTTTCAGGGCTGGCAGCTTCCCTGTGGGAGAAGGAGCTGGAGGTTTGCCTTTTCGGAAAGGGGCTCTGCCGAGGACAGGCAGCATCAGTTGTAGCGTGTGTGGGAAAGCACAGATCCGCAGGGCTGTTGTGCCTGTGAATAGGCTACACGGGGAGGTGAAAAGCAGCAATAGCTTTCAAGGCTGACGGCTTCCATGTGGGAGAAGAGCTGGACGTTTGCCTTGTATGAAAGGGGCTCTGCCGAGGACAGGCAGCATGATCTGTAGCGTGTGTGGGAAAGCACAGATCCGCAGGGGTGTTGTGCCTGTGAATAGGCTGCACGGGGAGGTGAAAATCAGCAAGAGCTTTCAGGGCTGGCAGCTTCCTTGTGGGAGAAAGAGCCGAATGTTTCCATTTCAGAAAGAGGCACTGGCCGAGGACAGGCAGCATGCGGTGTAGACTATGTGGGAAAGCACAGATCCGCAGGGCTGTTGTGCCTGTGAATAGGCTGCACGGGGAGGTTAAGAGCAGCAAGAGCTTTCAGGGCTGGCAGCTTCCTTGTGGGAGAAGGAGCTTGACGTTTGCCTTTTCGGAAAGGGGCACTGCAGAGGACAGGCAGCATCAGCTGTAGCGTGTGTGGGAAAGAACAGATCCGCAGGGCTGTTGTGCGTGTGAATAGGCTGCACGGGGAGGTGAAAATCAGCAAGAGCTTTCAGGGCTGGCAGCTTCCCTGTGGGAGAAGGAGCCGGACATTTGCCTTTTCGGAACGGGGCTCTGCCGAGGACAGGCATCATCAGCTGTAGCGTGTGTGGGAAAGCACAGATCCGCAGGGCTGTTGTGCCTGTGAATAGGCTGCACGGGGAGGTGAAAATCAGCAAGAGCTTTCAGGGCTGGCAGTTTCCTTGTGGGAGAAGGAGCCGAATGTTTCCCTTTCAGAAAGAGGCACTGGCCGAGGACAGGCAGCATGCTGTGTAGCATCTGTGGGAAAGCACAGATCCGCAGGGCTGTTGTGCCTGTGAATAGGCTGCACGGGGAAAGAGAAAAGCAGCAATAGCTTTCATGGCTGGCACCTTCCTTGTGGGAGAAGGAGCCGAACATTTGCCTTTTCGGAAAGGGGCACTGCCGAGGACAGGCAGCATGATCTGTAGCGTGTGTGGGAAAGCACAGATCCGCAGGGCTGTTGTGCCTGTGAATAGGCTGCACGGGGAGGTGAAGAGCAGCAAGAGCTTTCAGGGCTGGCAGCTTCCTTGTGGGAGAATGAGCCGAATGTTTCCCTTTCAGAAAGAGGCACTGGCCGAGGACAGGCACCATGCGGTGTAGCCTATGTGGGAAAGCACAGATCCGCAGGGCTGTTGTGCCTGTGAATAGGCTGCACGAGAAAAGTCAAGAGCAGCAAGAGCTTTCAGGGCTGGCAGCTTCCTTGTGGGAGAAGGAGCCCGACGTTTCCCTTTTCGGAAAGGGGCTCTGCCGAGGACAGGCAGCATGATCTGTAGCGTGTGTGGGAAAGCACAGATCCGCAGGGCTGTTGTGCCTGTGAATAGGCTGCACTGGGAGGTGAAGAGCAGCAAGAGCTTTCAAGGCTGGCAGCTTCCCTGTGGGAGAAGGAGCCGGAGGTTTGCCTTTTCGGAAAGGGGCTCTGCTGAGGACAGGCAGCATGATCTGTAGCGTGTGTGGGAAAGCACAGATCCGCAGGGCTGTTGTGCCTGTGAATAGGCTGCACGGGGAGGTGAAGAGCAGCAATAGCTTTCAGGGCTGGCAGCTTCCCTGTGGGAGAAAGAGCCGAACGTTTCCCTTTTCGGAAAGGGGCTCTGCCGAGGACAGGCAGCATGATCTGTAGCGTGTGTGGGAAAGCACAGATCCGCAGGGCTGTTGTGCCTGTGAATAGGCTGCAGGGGAAAGTGAAAAGCAGCAATAGCTTTCTGGGCTGGCAGCTTCCTTGTGGGAGAAGGAGCTGGACATTTGCCTTTTCGGAAAGGGGCTCTGCTGAGGACAGGCAGCATCAGCTGTAGTGTGTGTGGGAAAGCACAGATCCGCAGGGCTGTTGTGCCTGTGAATAGGCTGCACGGGGAGGTGAAAATCAGCAAGAGCTTTCAGGGCTGGCAGCTTCCCTGTGGGAGAAGGAGCCGAATGTTTCCCTTTCCGAAAGAGGCACTGGCCGAGGACAGGCAGCATGCTGTGTAGCATCTGTGGGAAAGCACAGATCCGCAGGGCTGTTGTGCCTGTGAATAGGCTGCACGGGGAGGTGAAGAGCAGCAAGAGCTTTCAGGGCTGGCAGCTTCCTTGTGGGAGAATGAGCCGAATGTTTCCCTTTCAGAAAGAGGCACTGGCCGAGGACAGGCACCATGCGGTGTAGCCTATGTGGGAAAGCACAGATCCGCAGGGCTGTTGTGCCTGTGAATAGGCTGCACGGGGAAAGTGAAAATCAGCAAGAGCTTTCAAGGCTGGCAGCTTCCCTGTGGGAGAAGGAGCACGAGGTTTCCCTTTTCGGAAAGGGGATCTGCCGAGGACAGGCAGCATGATCTGTAGCGTGTGTGGGAAAGCACAGATCCGCAGGGCTGTTGTGCCTGTGAATAGGCTGCACGGGGAGGTGAAGAGCAGCAATAGCTTTCAAGGCTGGCAGCTTCCCTGTGGGAGAAGGAGCCGGAGGTTTGCCTTTTCGGAAAGGGGCTCTGCTGAGGACAGGCAGCATGATCTGTAGCGTGTGTGGGAAAGCACAGATCCGCAGGGCTGTTGTGCCTGTGAATAGGCTGCACGGGGAGGTGAAGAGCAGCAAGAGCTTTCAGGCGTAGCAGCTTTCCTGTGGGAGAAGGAGCCGGAGGTTTGCCTTTTCGGAAAGGGGCTCTGCCGAGGACAGGCAGCATGCGGTGTAGCGTGTGTGGGAAAGCACAGATCCACAGGGCTGTTGTGCCTGTGAATAGGATGCACGGGGAGGTGAAGAGCAGCAAGAGCTTTCAGGGCTGGCAGCTTCCCTGTGGGAGAAAGAGCCGGACATTTCCCTTTTCGGAAAGGGGCTCTGCCGAGGACAGGCAGCATGATCTGTAGCGTGTGTGGGAAAGCACAGATCCGCAGGGCTGTTGTGCCTGTGAATAGGCTGCAGGGGAAAGTGAAAAGCAGCAATAGCTTTCAGGGCTGGCAGCTTCCTTGTGGGAGAAGGAGCTGGACATTTGCCTTTTCGGAAAGGGGCACTGCCGAGGACAGGCATCATCAGCTGTAGCGTGTGTGGGAAAGAACAGTTCAGCAGGGCTGTTGTGCCTGTGAATAGGCTGCACGGGGAGGTGAAGAGCAGCAAGAGCTTTCAGGGCTGGCAGCTTCCCTGTGGGAGAAAGAGACGGAGGTTTCCCTTTTCGGAAAGGGGCTCTGCCGAGGACAGGCAGCATGATCTGTAGCGTGTGTGGGAAAGCACAGATCCGCAGGGCTGTTGTGCCTGTGAATAGGCTGCACGAGAAAAGTCAAGAGCAGCAAGAGCTTTAAGGGCTGGCACCTTCCTTGTGGGAGAAGGAGCTGGACATTTGCCTTTTCGGAAAGGGGCTCTGCTGAGGACAGGCAGCATCAGCTGTAGCGTGTGTGGGAAAGCACAGATCCGCAGGGCTGTTGTGCCTGTGAATAGGCTGCACGGGGAGGTGAAGAGCAGCAAGAGCTTTCAGGGCTTTCAGCTTCCCTGTGGGAGAAGGAGCCGGACGTTTCCATTTCAGAAAGAGGCACTGGCCGAGGACAGGCACCATGCGGTGTAGCCTATGTGGGAAAGCACAGATCCGCAGGGCTGTTGTGCCTGTGAATAGGCTGCACGGGGAGGTGAAGAGCAGCAAGAGCATTCAGGGCTGGCAGCTTCCCTGTGGGAGAAAGAGCCGGAGGTTTGCCTTTTCGGAAAGGGGCTCTGCTGAGGACAGGCAGCATGATCTGTAGCGTGTGTGGGAAAGCACAGATCCGCAGGGCTGTTGTGCCTGTGAATAGGCTGCACGGGGAGGTGAAGAGCAGCAACATCTTTCAGGCCTGGCAGCTTCCCTGTGGGAGAAGGAGCTGGAGGTTTCCCTTTTCGGAAAGGGGCTCTGCCGAGGACAGGCAGCATGATCTGTAGCGTGTGTGGGAAAGCACAGATCCGCAGGGCTGTTGTGCCTGTGAATAGGCTGCAAGGGGAGGTGAAAATCAGCAAGAGCTTTCAGGGCTGGCAGCTTCCCTGTGGGAGAAGGAGCCGGACGTTTGCCTTTTCGGAAAGGGGCTCTGCTGAGGACAGGCAGCATGATCTGTAGCGTGTGTGAGAAAGCACAGATCCGCAGGGCAGTTGTGCCTGTGAATAGGCTGCACGGGGAGGTGAAGAGCAGCAAGAGCTTTCAGGGCTGGCAGCTTCCCTGTGGGAGAAGGAGCCGAATGTTTCCCTTTTCGGAAAGGGGCTCTTATGAGGACAGGCAGCATGATCTGTAGCGTGTGTGGGAAAGCACAGATCCGCAGGGCTGTTGTGCCTGTGAATAGGCTGCACGGGGAAAGTGAAAATCAGCAAGAGCTTTCAAGGCTGGCAGCTTCCCTGTGGGAGAAGGAGCCGGAGGTTTGCCTTTTCGGAAAAGGGCTCTGCCGAAGGAAAGCCTCGTTAGCTGTAGCTTGTGTGGGAAAGCACAGATCGGCAGGGCTGTTGTGCCTGTGAATAGGCTGCACGGGGAGGTGAAGAGCAGCAAGAGCTTTCAGGGCTGGCAGCTTCCCTGTGGGAGAAAGAGCCGGACGTTTCCCTTTTCGGAAAGGGGCTCTGCCGAGGACAGGCAGCATGATCTGTAGCGTGTGTGGGAAAGCACAGATCCGCAGGGCTGTTGTGCCTGTGAATAGGCTGCACGGGGAGGTGAAGAGCAGCAAGAGCTTTCAGGGCTGGCAGCTTCCCTGTGGGAGAAGGAGCTGGAGGTTTGCCTTTTCGAAAAGGGGCTCTGCCGAGGACAGGCAGCATCAGCTGTAGCGTGTGTGGGAAAGCACAGATCCGCAGGGCTGTTGTGCCTGTGAATAGGCTGCAGGGGAAAGTTAAAAGCAGCAAGAGCTTTCAGGGCTGGCAGCTTCCTTGTGGGAGAAAGAGCCGGACGTTTCCCTTTTCGGAAAGGGGCTCTGCCGAGGACAGGCAGCATGATCTGTAGCGTGTGTGGGAAAGCACAGATCCGCAGGGCTGTTGTGCCTGTGAATAGGCTGCACGGGGAGGTGAAAAGCAGCAATAGCTTTCAAGGCTGACGGCTTCCCTGTGGGACAAGAGCTGGACGTTTGCCTTTTCGGAAAGGGGCTCTGCCGAGGACAGGCAGCATGATCTGTAGCGTGTGTGGGAAAGCACAGATCCGCAGGGCTGTTGTGCCTGTGAATAGGCTGCACGGGGAGGTGAAAATCAGCAAGAGCTTTCAGGGCTGGCAGCTTCCTTGTGGGAGAAAGAGCCGAATGTTTCCATTTCAGAAAGAGGCACTGGCCGAGGACAGGCAGCATGCGGCGTAGACTATGTGGGAAAGCACAGATCCGCAGGGCTGTTGTGCCTGTGAATAGGCTGCAGGGGGAAACTGAAAAGCAGCAATAGCTTTCTGGGCTGGCACCTTCCTTGTGGGAGAAGGAGCCGGACATTTGCCTTTTCGGAAAGGGGCTCTGCTGAGGACAGGCAGCATCAGCTGTAGCGTGTGTGGGAAAGCACAGATCCGCAGGGCTGTTGTCCCTGTGAATAGGCTGCACGGGGAGGTGAAGAGCAGCAAGAGCTTTCTTGGCTGGCAGCTTCCCTGTGGGAGAAGGAGCTGGAGGTTTGCCTTTTCGGAAAGGGGCTCTGCCGAGAACAGGCAGCATGATCTGTAGCGTGTGTGGGAAAGCACAGATCCGCAGGGCTGTTGTGCCTGTGAATAGGCTGCACGGGGAGGTGAAAAGCAGCAATAGCTTTAAAGGCTAACGGCTTCCATGTGGGAGAACAGCTGGACGTTTGTCTTGTATGAAAGGGGCTCTGCCGAGGACAGGCAGCATCAGCTGTAGCGTGTGTGGGAAAGCACAGATCCGCAGGGCTGTTGTGCCTGTGAATAGGCTGCACGGGGAGGTGAAAATCAGCAAGAGCTTTCAGGGCTGGCAGCTTCCTTGTGGGAGAAAGAGCCGAATGTTTCCATTTCAGAAAGAGGCACTGGCCGAGGACAGGCAGCATGCGGTGTAGACTATGTGGGAAAGCACAGATCCGCAGGGCTGTTGTGCCTGTGAATAGGCTGCACGGGGAGGTTAAGAGCAGCAAGAGCTTTCAGGGCTGGCAGCTTCCTTGTGGGAGAAGGAGCTTGACGTTTGCCTTTTCGGAAAGGGGCACTGCCGAGGACAGGCATCATCAGCTGTAGCGTGTGTGGGAAAGCACAGATCCGCAGGGCTGTTGTGCCTGTGAATAGGCTGCACGGGGAGGTGAAGAGCAGCAAGAGCTTTCAGGGCTGGCAGCTTCCTTGTGGGAGAATGAGCCGAATGTTTCCCTTTCAGAAAGAGGCACTGGCCGAGGACAGGCACCATGCGGTGTAGCCTATGTGGGAAAGCACAGATCCGCAGGGCTGTTGTGCCTGTGAATAGGCTGCACGGGGAAAGTGAAAATCAGCAAGAGCTTTCAAGGCTGGCAGCTTCCCTGTGGGAGAAGGAGCCGGAGGTTTGCCTTTTCGGAAAGGGGCTCTGCCGAGGACAGGCAGCATGATCTGTAGCGAGTGTGGGAAAGCACAGATCCGCAGGGCTGTTGTGCCTGTGAATGGGCTGCACGGGGAGGTGAAGAGCCGCGAAAGCTTTCAGGGCTGGTAGCTTCCCTGTGGGAGAAGGAGCACGAGGTTTCCCTTTTCGGAAAGGGGATCTGCCGAGGACAGGCAGCATGATATGTAGCGTGTGTGGGAAAGCATAGATCCGGAGGGCTGTTGTGCCTGTGAATAGGCTGCACGGGGAGTTGAAGAGCAGCAAGAGCTTTCAGGGCTGGCAGCTTCCTTGTGGGAGAAGGATCATACCTTTCCATGTCAGAAAGAGGCACTGGCCGAGGACAGGCACCATGCGGTGTAGCCTATGTGGGAAAGCACAGATCCGCAGGGCTGTTGTGCCTGTGAATAGGCTGCACGAGAAAAGTCAAGAGCAGCAAGAGCTTTCAGGGCTGGCAGCTTCCTTGTGGGAGAAGGAGCCCTACGTTTCCCTTTTCGGAAAGGGGCTCTGCTGAGGACAGGCAGCATGATCTGTAGCGTGTGTGGGAAAGCACAGATCCGCAGGGCTGTTGTGCCTGTGAATAGGCTGCACGGGGAGGTGAAGAGCAGCAAGAGCTTTCAAGGCTGGCAGCTTCCCTGTGGGAGAAGGAGCCGGAGGTTTGCCTTTTCGGAAAGGGGCTCTGCTGAGGACAGGCAGCATGCGGTGTAGCGTGTGTGGGAAAGCACAGATCCGCAGGGCTGTTGTGCCTGTGAATAGGCTGCACGGGGAGGTGAAGAGCAGCAATAGCTTTCAGGGCTGGCACCTTCCTTGTGGGAGAAGGAGCCGGACGTTTCCATGTCAGAAAGAGGCACTGGCCTAGGACAGTCACCATGCGGTGTAGCCTATGTGGGAAAGCACAGATCCGCAGGGCTGTTGTGCCTGTGAATAGGATGCACGGGGAGGTGAAGAGCAGCAAGAGCTTTCAGGGCTGGCAGCTTCCCTGTGGGAGAAAGAGCTGGACATTTCCCTTTTCGGAAAGGGGCTCTGCCGAGGACAGGCAGCATGATCTGTAGCGTGTGTGGGAAAGCACAGATCCGCAGGGCTGTTGTGCCTGTGAATAGGCTGCAGGGGAAAGTGAAAAGCAGCAATAGCTTTCAGGGCTGGCAGCTTCCTTGTGGGAGAAGGAGCTGGACATTTGCCTTTTCGGAAAGGGGCACTACGGAGGACAGGCAGCATGATCTGTAGCGTGTGTGGGAAAGAACAGTTCCGCAGGGCTGTTGTGCCTGTGAATAGGCTGCACGGGGAGGTGAAGAGCAACAAGAGCTTTCAGGGCTGGCAGCTTCCCTGTGGGAGAAAGAGCCGAATGTTTCCATTTCAGAAAGAGGCACTGGCCGAGGACAGGCAGCATGCGGTGTAGACTATGTGGGAAAGCACAGATCCGCAGGGCTGTTGTGCCTGTGAATAGGCTGCACGGGGAGGTGAAGAGCAGCAAGAGCTTTCAGGGCTGGCAGCTTCCCTGTGGGAGAAGGAGCCGGACATTTGCCTCTTCGGAAAGGGGCTCTGATGAGGACAGGCAGCATGATCTGTAGCGTGTGTGGGAAAGCACAGATCCGCAGGGCTGTTGTGCCTGTGAATAGGCTGCACGGGGAAAGTGAAAATCAGCAAGAGCTTTCAAGGCTGGCAGCTTCCCTGTGGGAGAAGGAGCCGGAGGTTTGCCTTTTCGGAAAAGGGCTCTGCCGAAGGAAAGCCTCGTTAGCTGTAGCTTGTGTGGGAAAGCACAGATCGGCAGGGCTGTTGTGCCTGTGAATAGGCTGCACGGGGAGGTGAAGAGCAGCAAGAGCTTTCAGGGCTGGCAGCTTCCCTGTGGGAGAAGGATCAGACCTTTCCATGTCAGAAAGAGGCACTGGCCGAGGACAGGCACCATGCGGTGTAGCCTATGTGGGAAAGCACAGATCCGCAGGGCTGTTGTGCCTGTGAATAGGCTGCACGGGGAGGTGAAGAGCAGCAAGAGCTTTCAGGGCTGGCAGCTTCCCTGTGGGAGAAGGAGCTGGAGGTTTGCCTTTTCGAAAAGGGGCTCTGCCGAGGACAGGCAGCATCAGCTGTAGCGTGTGTGGGAAAGCACAGATCCGCAGGGCTGTTGTGCCTGTGAATAGGCTGCACGGGGAGGTGAAAAGCAGCAATAGCTTTCAAGGCTGACGGCTTCCATGTGGGAGAAGAGCTGGACGTTTGCCTTTTCGGAAAGGGGCTCTGCCGAGGACAGGCAGCATCAGCTGTAGCGTTTGTGGGAAAGCACAGATCCGCAGGGCTGTTGTGCCTGTGAATAGGCTGCACGGGGAGGTGAAAATCAGCAAGAGCTTTCAGGGCTGGCAGCTTCCTTGTGGGAGAAAGAGCCGAATGTTTCCATTTCATAAAGAGGCACTGGCCGAGGACAGGCAGCATGCGGTGTAGACTATGTGGGAAAGCACAGATCCGCACGGCTGTTGTGCCTGTGAATAGGCTGCACGGGGAGGTTAAGAGCAGCAAGAGCTTTCAGGGCTGGCAGCTTCCTTGTGGGAGAAGGAGCTTGACGTTTGCCTTTTCGGAAAGGGGCACTGCCGAGGACAGGCATCATCAGCTGTACCGTGTGTGGGAAAGAACAGATCCGCAGGGCTGTTGTGCCTGTGAATAGGCTGCACGGGGAGGTGAAGAGCAGCAAGAGCTTTCAAGGCTGGCAGCTTCCCTGTGGGAGAAGGAGCCGGACATTTGCCTCTTCGGAAAGGGGCTCTGATGAGGACAGGCAGCATGATCTCTAGCGTGTGTGGGAAAGCACAGATCCGCACGGCTGTTGTGCCTGTGAATAGGCTGCATGGGGAGGTGAAGAGCAGCAAGAGCTTTCAGGGCTGGCAGCTTCCTTGTGGGAGAAAGAGCCGAATGTTTCCATTTCAGAAATAGGCACTGGTCGAGGACAGGCAGCATGCGGTGTTAGACTATGTGGGAAAGCACAGATCCGCAGGGCTGTTGTGCCTGTGAATAGGCTGCACGAGAAAAGTCAAGAGCAGCAAGAGCTTTCAGGGCTGGCAGCTTCCCTGTGGGAGAAGGAGCCGGACATTTGCCTTTTCGGAACGGGGCTCTGCCGAGGACAGGCAGCATCAGCTGTAGCGTGTGTGGGAAAGCACAGATCCGCAGGGCTGTTGTGCCTGTGAATAGGCTGCACGGGGAAAGAGAAAAGCAGCAATAGCTTTCATGGCTGGCACCTTCGTTGTGGGAGAAGGAGCCGAACATTTGCCTTTTCGGAAAGGGGCACTGCCGAGGACAGGCAGCATGCGGTGTAGCGTGTGTGGGAAAGCACAGATCCGCAGGGCTGTTGTGCCTGTGAATAGGCTGCACGGGGAGGTGAAGAGCAGCAAGAGCTTTCAAGGCTGGCAGCTTCCCTGTGGGAGAAGGAGCCGGAGGTTTGCCTTTTCGGAAAGGGGCTCTGCCGAAGGAAAGCCTCGTTAGCTGTAGCGTGTGTGGGAAAGCACAGATCTGCAGGGCTGTTGTGCCTGTGAATAGGCTGCACGGGGAGGTGAAAATCAGCAATAGCTTTCAGGGCTGGCAGCTTCCCTGTGGGAGAAGGAGCCGAATGTTTCCATTTCAGAAAGAGGCACTGGCCGAGGACAGGCAGCATGCGGTGTAGCCTATGTGGGAAAGCACAGATCCGCAGGGCTGTTGTGCCTGTGAATAGGATGCACGGGGAGGTGAAGAGCAGCAAGAGCTTTCAGGGCTGGCAGCTTCCCTGTGGGAGAAAGAGCTGGACATTTCCCTTTTCGGAAAGGGGCACTACGGAGGACAGGCAGCATGATCTGTAGCGTGTGTGGGAAAGAACAGTTCCGCAGGGCTGTTGTGCCTGTGAATAGGCTGCACGGGGAGGTGAAGAGCAGCAAGAGCTTTCAGGGCTGGCAGCTTCCCTGTGGGAGAAAGAGCCGAATGTTTCCATTTCAGAAAGAGGCACTGGCCGAGGACAGGCACCATGCGGTGTAGACTATGTGGGAAAGCACAGATCCGCAGGGCTGTTGTGCCTGTGAATAGGCTGCACGGGGAGGTGAAGAGCAGCAAGAGCTTTCAGGGCTGGCAGCTTCCCTGTGGGAGAAAGAGCCGGACGTTTCCCTTTTCGGAAAGGGGCTCTGCCGAGGACAGGCAGCATCAGCTGTAGCGTGTGTGGGAAAGCACAGATCCGCAGGGCTGTTGTGCCTGTGAATAGGCTGCACGGGGAGGTGAAGAGCAGCAAGAGATTTCAGGGCTGGCAGCTTCCTTGTGGGAGAAGGATCAGACCTTTCCATGTCAGAAAGAGGCACTGGCCGAGGACAGGCACCATGCGGTGTAGCCTATGTGGGAAAGCACAGATCCGCAGGGCTGTTGTGCCTGTGAATAGGCTGCACGGGGAGGTGAAGAGCAGCAAGAGCTTTCAGGGCTGGCAGCTTCCCTGTGGGAGAAGGAGCTGGAGGTTTGCCTTTTCGAAAAGGGGCTCTGCCGAGGACAGGCAGCATCAGCTGTAGCGTGTGTGGGAAAGCACAGATCCGCAGGGCTGTTGTGCCTGTGAATAGGCTGCACGGGGAGGTGAAAAGCAGCAATAGCTTTCAAGGCTGACGGCTTCCATGTGGGAGAAGAGCTGGACGTTTGCCTTTTCGGAAAGGGGCTCTGCCGAGGACAGGCAGCATCAGCTGTAGCGTTTGTGGGAAAGCACAGATCCGCAGGGCTGTTGTGCCTGTGAATAGGCTGCACGGGGAGGTGAAAATCAGCAAGAGCTTTCAGGGCTGGCAGCTTCCTTGTGGGAGAAAGAGCCGAATGTTTCCATTTCATAAAGAGGCACTGGCCGAGGACAGGCAGCATGCGGTGTAGACTATGTGGGAAAGCACAGATCCGCACGGCTGTTGTGCCTGTGAATAGGCTGCACGGGGAGGTTAAGAGCAGCAAGAGCTTTCAGGGCTGGCATCTTCCTTGTGGGAGAAGGAGCTTGACGTTTGCCTTTTCGGAAAGGGGCACTGCCGAGGACAGGCATCATCAGCTGTACCGTGTGTGGGAAAGAACAGATCCGCAGGGCTGTTGTGCCTGTGAATAGGCTGCACGGGGAGGTGAAGAGCAGCAAGAGCTTTCAAGGCTGGCAGCTTCCCTGTGGGAGAAGGAGCCGGACATTTGCCTCTTCGGAAAGGGGCTCTGATGAGGACAGGCAGCATGATCTCTAGCGTGTGTGGCAAAGCACAGATCCGCACGGCTGTTGTGCCTGTGAATAGGCTGCATGGGGAGGTGAAGAGCAGCAAGAGCTTTCAGGGCTGGCAGCTTCCTTGTGGGAGAAAGAGCCGAATGTTTCCATTTCAGAAATAGGCACTGGTCGAGGACAGGCAGCATGCGGTGTTAGACTATGTGGGAAAGCACAGATCCGCAGGGCTGTTGTGCCTGTGAATAGGCTGCACGAGAAAAGTCAAGAGCAGCAAGAGCTTTCAGGGCTGGCAGCTTCCCTGTGGGAGAAGGAGCCGGACATTTGCCTTTTCGGAACGGGGCTCTGCCGAGGACAGGCAGCATCAGCTGTAGCGTGTGTGGGAAAGCACAGATCCGCAGGGCTGTTGTGCCTGTGAATAGGCTGCACGGGGAAAGAGAAAAGCAGCAATAGCTTTCATGGCTGGCACCTTCGTTGTGGGAGAAGGAGCCGAACATTTGCCTTTTCGGAAAGGGGCACTGCCGAGGACAGGCAGCATGCGGTGTAGCGTGTGTGGGAAAGCACAGATCTGCAGGGCTGTTGTGCCTGTGAATAGGCTGCACGGGGAGGTGAAAATCAGCAATAGCTTTCAGGGCTGGCAGCTTCCCTGTGGGAGAAGGAGCCGAATGTTTCCATTTCAGAAAGAGGCACTGGCCGAGGACAGGCAGCATGCGGTGTAGCCTATGTGGGAAAGCACAGATCCGCAGGGCTGTTGTGCCTGTGAATAGGATGCACGGGGAGGTGAAGAGCAGCAAGAGCTTTCAGGGCTGGCAGCTTCCCTGTGGGAGAAAGAGCTGGACATTTCCCTTTTCGGAAAGGGGCTCTGCCGAGGACAGGCAGCATGATCTGTAGCGTGTGTGGGAAAGCACAGATCCGCAGGGCTGTTGTGCCTGTGAATAGGCTGCAGGGGAAAGTGAAAAGCAGCAATAGCTTTCAGGGCTGGCAGCTTCCTTGTGGGAGAAGGAGCTGGACATTTGCCTTTTCGGAAAGGGGCACTACGGAGGACAGGCAGCATGATCTGTAGCGTGTGTGGGAAAGAACAGTTCCGCAGGGCTGTTGTGCCTGTGAATAGGCTGCACGGGGAGGTGAAGAGCAGCAAGAGCTTTCAGGGCTGGCAGCTTCCTTGTGGGAGAAAGAGCCGGACGTTTCCCTTTTCGGAAAGGGGCTCTGCCGAGGACAGGCAGCATGATCTGTAGCGTGTGTGGGAAAGCACAGATCCGCAGGGCTGTTGTGCCTGTGAATAGGCTGCACGGGGAGGTGAAAATCAGCAAGAGCTTTCAGGGCTGGCAGCTTCCTTGTGGGAGAAAGAGCCGAATGTTTCCATTTCAGAAAGAGGCACTGGCCGAGGACAGGCAGCATGCGGCGTAGACTATGTGGGAAAGCACAGATCCGCAGGGCTGTTGTGCCTGTGAATAGGCTGCAGGGGGAAACTGAAAAGCAGCAATAGCTTTCTGGGCTGGCACCTTCCTTGTGGGAGAAGGAGCCGGACATTTGCCTTTTCGGAAAGGGGCTCTGCTGAGGACAGGCAGCATCAGCTGTAGCGTGTGTGGGAAAGCACAGATCCGCAGGGCTGTTGTCCCTGTGAATAGGCTGCACGGGGAGGTGAAGAGCAGCAAGAGCTTTAAAGGCTAACGGCTTCCATGTGGGAGAACAGCTGGACGTTTGTCTTGTATGAAAGGGGCTCTGCCGAGGACAGGCAGCATCAGCTGTAGCGTGTGTGGGAAAGCACAGATCCGCAGGGCTGTTGTGCCTGTGAATAGGCTGCACGGGGAGGTGAAAATCAGCAAGAGCTTTCAGGGCTGGCAGCTTCCTTGTGGGAGAAAGAGCCGAATGTTTCCATTTCAGAAAGAGGCACTGGCCGAGGACAGGCAGCATGCGGTGTAGACTATGTGGGAAAGCACAGATCCGCAGGGCTGTTGTGCCTGTGAATAGGCTGCACGGGGAGGTTAAGAGCAGCAAGAGCTTTCAGGGCTGGCAGCTTCCTTGTGGGAGAAGGAGCCCTACGTTTCCCTTTTCGGAAAGGGGCTCTGCTGAGGACAGGCAGCATGATCTGTAGCGTGTGTGGGAAAGCACAGATCCGCAGGGCTGTTGTGCCTGTGAATAGGCTGCACGGGGAGGTGAAGAGCAGCAAGAGCTTTCAAGGCTGGCAGCTTCCCTGTGGGAGAAGGAGCCGGAGGTTTGCCTTTTCGGAAAGGGGCTCTGCTGAGGACAGGCAGCATGCGGTGTAGCGTGTGTGGGAAAGCACAGATCCGCAGGGCTGTTGTGCCTGTGAATAGGCTGCACGGGGAGGTGAAGAGCAGCAATAGCTTTCAGGGCTGGCACCTTCCTTGTGGGAGAAGGAGCCGGACGTTTCCATGTCAGAAAGAGGCACTGGCCTAGGACAGTCACCATGCGGTGTAGCCTATGTGGGAAAGCACAGATCCGCAGGGCTGTTGTGCCTGTGAATAGGCTGCACGGGGAGGTGAAGAGCAGCAAGAGCTTTCAGGGCTGGCAGCTTCCCTGTGGGAGAAAGAGCTGGACATTTCCCTTTTCGGAAAGGGGCTCTGCCGAGGACAGGCAGCATGATCTGTAGCGTGTGTGGGAAAGCACAGATCCGCAGGGCTGTTGTGCCTGTGAATAGGCTGCAGGGGAAAGTGAAAAGCAGCAATAGCTTTCAGGGCTGGCAGCTTCCTTGTGGGAGAAGGAGCTGGACATTTGCCTTTTCGGAAAGGGGCACTACGGAGGACAGGCAGCATGATCTGTAGCGTGTGTGGGAAAGAACAGTTCCGCAGGGCTGTTGTGCCTGTGAATAGGCTGCACGGGGAGGTGAAGAGCAACAAGAGCTTTCAGGGCTGGCAGCTTCCCTGTGGGAGAAAGAGCCGAATGTTTCCATTTCAGAAAGAGGCACTGGCCGAGGACAGGCAGCATGCGGTGTAGACTATGTGGGAAAGCACAGATCCGCAGGGCTGTTGTGCCTGTGAATAGGCTGCACGGGGAGGTGAAGAGCAGCAAGAGCTTTCAGGGCTGGCAGCTTCCCTGTGGGAGAAGGAGCCGGACATTTGCCTCTTCGGAAAGGGGCTCTGATGAGGACAGGCAGCATGATCTGTAGCGTGTGTGGGAAAGCACAGATCCGCAGGGCTGTTGTGCCTGTGAATAGGCTGCACGGGGAAAGTGAAAATCAGCAAGAGCTTTCAAGGCTGGCAGCTTCCCTGTGGGAGAAGGAGCCGGAGGTTTGCCTTTTCGGAAAAGGGCTCTGCCGAAGGAAAGCCTCGTTAGCTGTAGCTTGTGTGGGAAAGCACAGATCGGCAGGGCTGTTGTGCCTGTGAATAGGCTGCACGGGGAGGTGAAGAGCAGCAAGAGCTTTCAGGGCTGGCAGCTTCCCTGTGGGAGAAGGATCAGACCTTTCCATGTCAGAAAGAGGCACTGGCCGAGGACAGGCACCATGCGGTGTAGCCTATGTGGGAAAGCACAGATCCGCAGGGCTGTTGTGCCTGTGAATAGGCTGCACGGGGAGGTGAAAAGCAGCAATAGCTTTCAAGGCTGACGGCTTCCATGTGGGAGAAGAGCTGGACGTTTGCCTTTTCGGAAAGGGGCTCTGCCGAGGACAGGCAGCATCAGCTGTAGCGTTTGTGGGAAAGCACAGATCCGCAGGGCTGTTGTGCCTGTGAATAGGCTGCACGGGGAGGTGAAAATCAGCAAGAGCTTTCAGGGCTGGCAGCTTCCTTGTGGGAGAAAGAGCCGAATGTTTCCATTTCATAAAGAGGCACTGGCCGAGGACAGGCAGCATGCGGTGTAGACTATGTGGGAAAGCACAGATCCGCACGGCTGTTGTGCCTGTGAATAGGCTGCACGGGGAGGTTAAGAGCAGCAAGAGCTTTCAGGGCTGGCAGCTTCCTTGTGGGAGAAGGAGCTTGACGTTTGCCTTTTCGGAAAGGGGCACTGCCGAGGACAGGCATCATCAGCTGTACCGTGTGTGGGAAAGAACAGATCCGCAGGGCTGTTGTGCCTGTGAATAGGCTGCACGGGGAGGTGAAGAGCAGCAAGAGCTTTCAAGGCTGGCAGCTTCCCTGTGGGAGAAGGAGCCGGACATTTGCCTCTTCGGAAAGGGGCTCTGATGAGGACAGGCAGCATGATCTCTAGCGTGTGTGGGAAAGCACAGATCCGCACGGCTGTTGTGCCTGTGAATAGGCTGCATGGGGAGGTGAAGAGCAGCAAGAGCTTTCAGGGCTGGCAGCTTCCTTGTGGGAGAAAGAGCCGAATGTTTCCATTTCAGAAATAGGCACTGGTCGAGGACAGGCAGCATGCGGTGTTAGACTATGTGGGAAAGCACAGATCCGCAGGGCTGTTGTGCCTGTGAATAGGCTGCACGAGAAAAGTCAAGAGCAGCAAGAGCTTTCAGGGCTGGCAGCTTCCCTGTGGGAGAAGGAGCCGGACATTTGCCTTTTCGGAACGGGGCTCTGCCGAGGACAGGCAGCATCAGCTGTAGCGTGTGTGGGAAAGCACAGATCCGCAGGGCTGTTGTGCCTGTGAATAGGCTGCACGGGGAAAGAGAAAAGCAGCAATAGCTTTCATGGCTGGCACCTTCGTTGTGGGAGAAGGAGCCGAACATTTGCCTTTTCGGAAAGGGGCACTGCCGAGGACAGGCAGCATGCGGTGTAGCGTGTGTGGGAAAGCACAGATCCGCAGGGCTGTTGTGCCTGTGAATAGGCTGCACGGGGAGGTGAAGAGCAGCAAGAGCTTTCAAGGCTGGCAGCTTCCCTGTGGGAGAAGGAGCCGGAGGTTTGCCTTTTCGGAAAGGGGCTCTGCCGAAGGAAAGCCTCGTTAGCTGTAGCGTGTGTGGGAAAGCACAGATCTGCAGGGCTGTTGTGCCTGTGAATAGGCTGCACGGGGAGGTGAAAATCAGCAATAGCTTTCAGGGCTGGCAGCTTCCCTGTGGGAGAAGGAGCCGAATGTTTCCATTTCAGAAAGAGGCACTGGCCGAGGACAGGCAGCATGCGGTGTAGCCTATGTGGGAAAGCACAGATCCGCAGGGCTGTTGTGCCTGTGAATAGGCTGCACGGGGAGGTGAAGAGCAGCAAGAGCTTTCAGGGCTGGCAGCTTCCCTGTGGGAGAAAGAGCCGAATGTTTCCATTTCAGAAAGAGGCACTGGCCGAGGACAGGCAGCATGCGGTGTAGACTATGTGGGAAAGCACAGATCCGCAGGGCTGTTGTGCCTGTGAATAGGCTGCACGGGGAGGTGAAGAGCAGCAAGAGCTTTCAGGGCTGGCAGCTTCCCTGTGGGAGAAAGAGCCGGACGTTTCCCTTTTCGGAAAGGGGCTCTGCCGAGGACAGGCAGCATCAGCTGTAGCGTGTGTGGGAAAGCACAGATCCGCAGGGCTGTTGTGCCTGTGAATAGGCTGCACGGGGAGGTGAAGAGCAGCAAGAGATTTCAGGGCTGGCAGCTTCCCTGTGGGAGAAGAGCTGGACGTTTGCCTTTTCGGAAAGGGGCTCTGCCGAGGACAGGCAGCATCAGCTGTAGCGTTTGTGGGAAAGCACAGATCCGCAGGGCTGTTGTGCCTGTGAATAGGCTGCACGGGGAGGTGAAAATCAGCAAGAGCTTTCAGGGCTGGCAGCTTCCTTGTGGGAGAAAGAGCCGAATGTTTCCATTTCATAAAGAGGCACTGGCCGAGGACAGGCAGCATGCGGTGTAGACTATGTGGGAAAGCACAGATCCGCACGGCTGTTGTGCCTGTGAATAGGCTGCACGGGGAGGTTAAGAGCAGCAAGAGCTTTCAGGGCTGGCAGCTTCCTTGTGGGAGAAGGAGCTTGACGTTTGCCTTTTCGGAAAGGGGCACTGCCGAGGACAGGCATCATCAGCTGTACCGTGTGTGGGAAAGAACAGATCCGCAGGGCTGTTGTGCCTGTGAATAGGCTGCACGGGGAGGTGAAGAGCAGCAAGAGCTTTCAAGGCTGGCAGCTTCCCTGTGGGAGAAGGAGCCGGACATTTGCCTCTTCGGAAAGGGGCTCTGATGAGGACAGGCAGCATGATCTCTAGCGTGTGTGGGAAAGCACAGATCCGCACGGCTGTTGTGCCTGTGAATAGGCTGCATGGGGAGGTGAAGAGCAGCAAGAGCTTTCAGGGCTGGCAGCTTCCTTGTGGGAGAAAGAGCCGAATGTTTCCATTTCAGAAATAGGCACTGGTCGAGGACAGGCAGCATGCGGTGTTAGACTATGTGGGAAAGCACAGATCCGCAGGGCTGTTGTGCCTGTGAATAGGCTGCACGAGAAAAGTCAAGAGCAGCAAGAGCTTTCAGGGCTGGCAGCTTCCCTGTGGGAGAAGGAGCCGGACATTTGCCTTTTCGGAACGGGGCTCTGCCGAGGACAGGCAGCATCAGCTGTAGCGTGTGTGGGAAAGCACAGATCCGCAGGGCTGTTGTGCCTGTGAATAGGCTGCACGGGGAAAGAGAAAAGCAGCAATAGCTTTCATGGCTGGCACCTTCGTTGTGGGAGAAGGAGCCGAACATTTGCCTTTTCGGAAAGGGGCACTGCCGAGGACAGGCAGCATGCGGTGTAGCGTGTGTGGGAAAGCACAGATCTGCAGGGCTGTTGTGCCTGTGAATAGGCTGCACGGGGAGGTGAAAATCAGCAATAGCTTTCAGGGCTGGCAGCTTCCCTGTGGGAGAAGGAGCCGAATGTTTCCATTTCAGAAAGAGGCACTGGCCGAGGACAGGCAGCATGCGGTGTAGCCTATGTGGGAAAGCACAGATCCGCAGGGCTGTTGTGCCTGTGAATAGGATGCACGGGGAGGTGAAGAGCAGCAAGAGCTTTCAGGGCTGGCAGCTTCCCTGTGGGAGAAAGAGCTGGACATTTCCCTTTTCGGAAAGGGGCTCTGCCGAGGACAGGCAGCATGATCTGTAGCGTGTGTGGGAAAGCACAGATCCGCAGGGCTGTTGTGCCTGTGAATAGGCTGCAGGGGAAAGTGAAAAGCAGCAATAGCTTTCAGGGCTGGCAGCTTCCTTGTGGGAGAAGGAGCTGGACATTTGCCTTTTCGGAAAGGGGCACTACGGAGGACAGGCAGCATGATCTGTAGTGTGTGTGGGAAAGAACAGTTCCGCAGGGCTGTTGTGCCTGTGAATAGGCTGCACGGGGAGGTGAAGAGCAGCAAGAGCTTTCAGGGCTGGCAGCTTCCCTGTGGGAGAAAGAGCCGAATGTTTCCATTTCAGAAAGAGGCACTGGCCGAGGACAGGCAGCATGCGGTGTAGACTATGTGGGAAAGCACAGATCCGCAGGGCTGTTGTGCCTGTGAATAGGCTGCACGGGGAGGTGAAGAGCAGCAAGAGCTTTCAGGGCTGGCAGCTTCCTTGTGGGAGAAGGAGCTTGACGTTTGCCTTTTCGGAAAGGGGCACTGCCGAGGACAGGCATCATCAGCTGTAGCGTGTGTGGGAAAGAACAGTTCCGCAGGGCTGTTGTGCCTGTGAATAGGCTGCACGGGGAGGTGAAGAGCAGCAAGAGCTTTCAGGGCTGGCAGCTTCCCTGTGGGAGAAGGAGCCGGACATTTGCCTCTTCGGAAAGGGGCTCTGATGAGGACAGGCAGCATGATCTGTAGCGTGTGTGGGAAAGCACAGATCCGCAGGGCTGTTGTGCCTGTGAATAGGCTGCACGGGGAAAGTGAAAATCAGCAAGAGCTTTCAAGGCTGGCAGCTTCCCTGTGGGAGAAGGAGCCGGAGGTTTGCCTTTTCGGAAAAGGGCTCTGCCGAAGGAAAGCCTCGTTAGCTGTAGCTTGTGTGGGAAAGCACAGATCGGCAGGGCTGTTGTGCCTGTGAATAGGCTGCACGGGGAGGTGAAGAGCAGCAAGAGCTTTCAGGGCTGGCAGCTTCCCTGTGGGAGAAAGAGCCGGACGTTTCCCTTTTCGGAAAGGGGCTCTGCCGAGGACAGGCAGCATCAGCTGTAGCGTGTGTGGGAAAGCACAGATCCGCAGGGCTGTTGTGCCTGTGAATAGGCTGCACGGGGAGGTGAAGAGCAGCAAGAGATTTCAGGGCTGGCAGCTTCCTTGTGGGAGAAAGAGCCGAATGTTTCCATTTCATAAAGAGGCACTGGCCGAGGACAGGCAGCATGCGGTGTAGACTATGTGGGAAAGCACAGATCCGCAGGGCTGTTGTGCCTGTGAATAGGCTGCACGGGGAGGTGAAGAGCAGCAAGAGCTTTCAAGGCTGGCAGCTTCCCTGTGGGAGAAGGAGCCGGACATTTGCCTCTTCGGAAAGGGGCTCTGATGAGGACAGGCAGCATGATCTCTAGCGTGTGTGGGAAAGCACAGATCCGCACGGCTGTTGTGCCTGTGAATAGGCTGCATGGGGAGGTGAAGAGCAGCAAGAGCTTTCAGGGCTGGCAGCTTCCTTGTGGGAGAAAGAGCCGAATGTTTCCATTTCAGAAATAGGCACTGGTCGAGGACAGGCAGCATGCGGTGTTAGACTATGTGGGAAAGCACAGATCCGCAGGGCTGTTGTGCCTGTGAATAGGCTGCACGAGAAAAGTCAAGAGCAGCAAGAGCTTTCAGGGCTGGCAGCTTCCCTGTGGGAGAAGGAGCCGGACATTTGCCTTTTCGGAACGGGGCTCTGCCGAGGACAGGCAGCATCAGCTGTAGCGTGTGTGGGAAAGCACAGATCCGCAGGGCTGTTGTGCCTGTGAATAGGCTGCACGGGGAAAGAGAAAAGCAGCAATAGCTTTCATGGCTGGCACCTTCGTTGTGGGAGAAGGAGCCGAACATTTGCCTTTTCGGAAAGGGGCACTGCCGAGGACAGGCAGCATGCGGTGTAGCGTGTGTGGGAAAGCACAGATCCGCAGGGCTGTTGTGCCTGTGAATAGGCTGCACGGGGAGGTGAAGAGCAGCAAGAGCTTTCAGGGCTGGCAGCTTCCTTGTGGGAGAAGGAGCTTGACGTTTGCCTTTTCGGAAAGGGGCACTGCCGAGGACAGGCATCATCAGCTGTAGCGTGTGTGGGAAAGCACAGATCCGCAGGGCTGTTGTGCCTGTGAATAGGCTGCACGAGAAAAGTCAAGAGCAGCAAGAGCTTTCAGGGCTGGCAGCTTCCTTGTGGGAGAAGGAGCCCTACGTTTCCCTTTTCGGAAAGGGGCTCTGCTGAGGACAGGCAGCATGATCTGTAGCGTGTGTGGGAAAGCACAGATCCGCAGGGCTGTTGTGCCTGTGAATAGGCTGCACGGGGAGGTGAAGAGCAGCAAGAGCTTTCAAGGCTGGCAGCTTCCCTGTGGGAGAAGGAGCCGGAGGTTTGCCTTTTCGGAAAGGGGCTCTGCTGAGGACAGGCAGCATGCGGTGTAGCGTGTGTGGGAAAGCACAGATCCGCAGGGCTGTTGTGCCTGTGAATAGGCTGCAGGGGAAAGTGAAAAGCAGCAATAGCTTTCAGGGCTGGCAGCTTCCTTGTGGGAGAAGGAGCTGGACATTTCCCTTTTCGAAAAGGGGCACTACGGAGGACAGGCAGCATCAGCTGTAGCGTTTGTGGGAAAGCACAGATCCGCAGGGCTGTTGTGCCTGTGAATAGGCTGCACGGGGAGGTGAAAATCAGCAAGAGCTTTCAGGGCTGGCAGCTTCCTTGTGGGAGAAAGAGCCGAATGTTTCCATTTCATAAAGAGGCACTGGCCGAGGACAGGCAGCATGCGGTGTAGACTATGTGGGAAAGCACAGATCCGCACGGCTGTTGTGCCTGTGAATAGGCTGCACGGGGAGGTTAAGAGCAGCAAGAGCTTTCAGGGCTGGCAGCTTCCTTGTGGGAGAAGGAGCTTGACGTTTGCCTTTTCGGAAAGGGGCACTGCCGAGGACAGGCATCATCAGCTGTAGCGTGTGTGGGAAAGAACAGATCCGCAGGGCTGTTGTGCCTGTGAATAGGCTGCACGGGGAGGTGAAGAGCAGCAAGAGCTTTCAGGGCTGGCAGCTTTCCTGTGGGAGAAGGAGCCGGAGGTTTGCCTTTTCGGAAAAGGGCTCTGCCGAAGGAAAGCCTCGTTAGCTGTAGCTTGTGTGGGAAAGCACAGATCCGCAGGGCTGTTGTGCCTGTGAATAGGCTGCACGGGGAGGTGAAGAGCAGCAAGAGCTTTCAGGGCTGGCAGCTTCCCTGTGGGAGAAAGAGACGGACGTTTCCCTTTTCGGAAAGGGGCTCTGCTGAGGACAGGCAGCATGATCTGTAGCGTGTGTGGGAAAGCACAGATCCGCAGGGCTGTTGTGCCTGTGAATAGGCTGCACGGGGAGGTGAAGAACAGCAATAGCTTTCAGGGCTGGCACCTTCCTTGTGGGAGAAGGAGCTGGACATTTGCCTTTTCGGAAAGAGGCTCTGCCGAGGACAGGCAGCATGATCTGTAGCGTGTGTGGGAAAGCACAGATCCGCAGGGCTGTTGTGCCTGTGAATAGGCTGCACGGGGAGGTGAAGAGCAGCAAGAGCTTTCAGGGCTGGCAGCTTCCCTGTGGGAGAAAGAGACGGAGGTTTCCCTTTTCGGAAAGGGGCTCTGCCGAGGACAGGCAGCATGATCTGTAGCGTGTGTGGGAAAGCACAGATCCGCAGGGCTGTTGTCCCTGTGAATAGGCTGCATGGGGAGGTGAAAATCAGCAAGAGCTTTCAGGGCTGGCAGCTTCCTTGTGGGAGAAAGAGCCGAATGTTTCCATTTCAGAAATAGGCACTGGCCGAGGACAGGCAGCATGCGGAGTAGCGTGTGTGGGAAAGCACAGATCCGCAGGGCTGTTGTGCCTGTGAATAGGCTGCACGAGAAAAGTCAAGAGCAGCAAGAGCTTTCAGGGCTGGCATCTTCCTTGTGGGAGAAGGAGCTGGACATTTGCCTTTTCGGAAAGGGGCTCTGCTGAGGACAGGCAGCATCAGCTGTAGCGTCTCTGGGAAAGCACAGATCCGCAGGGCTGTTGTGCCTGTGAATAGGCTGCACGGGGAGGTGAAGAGCAGCAAGAGCTTTCAGGGCTTTCAGCTTCCCTGTGGGAGAAGGAGCCGGACGTTTCCATTTCAGAAAGAGGAACTGGCCGAGGACAGGCACCATGCGGTGTAGCCTATGTGGGAAAGCACAGATCCGCAGGGCTGTTGTGCCTGTGAATAGGCTGCACGGGGAGGTGAAGAGCAGCAAGAGCTTTCAGGGCTGGCAGCTTCCCTGTGGGAGAAGGAGCCGGAGGTTTCCCTTTTCGGAAAGGGGCTCTGCTGAGGACAGGCAGCATGATCTGTAGCGTGTGTGGGAAAGCACAGATCCGCAGGGCTGTTGTGCCTGTGAATAGGCTGCACGGGGAAAGTGAAAATCAGCAAGAGCTTTCAAGGCTGGCAGCTTCCCTGTGGGAGAAGGAGCCGGAGGTTTCCCTTTTCGGAAAGGGGCTCTGCCGAGGACAGGCAGCATGATCTGTAGCGTGTGTGGGAAAGCACAGATCCGCAGGGCTGTTGTGCCTGTGAATAGGCTGCACGGGGAGGTGAAGAGCAGCAAGAGCTTTCAGGGCTGGCAGCTTCCCTGTGGGAGAAGGAGCCGGACGTTTGCCTTTTCGGAAAGGGGCTCTGACGAGGACAGGCAGCATCAGCTGTAGCGTGTGTGGGAAAGCACAGATCCGCAGGGCTGTTGTGCCTGTGAATAGGCTGCACGGGGAGGTGAAGAGCAGCAAGAGCTTTCAGGGCTGGCAGCTTCCTTGTGGGAGAAAGAGCCGAATGTTTCCATTTCAGAAATAAGCACTGGTCGAGGACAGGCAGCATGCGGTGTTAGACTATGTGGGAAAGCACAGATCCGCAGGGCTGTTGTGCCTGTGAATAGGCTGCAGGGGGAAAGTCAAGAGCAGCAAGAGCTCTCAGGGCTGACACCTTCCTTTTGGGAGAAGGAGCTGGACATTTGCCTTTTCGGAAAGGGGCTCTGCTGAGGACAGGCAGCATCAGCTGTAGCGTCTCTGTGAAAGCACAGATCCGCAGGGCTGTTGTGCCTGTGAATAGGCTGCACGGGGAGGTGAAGAGCAGCAAGAGCTTTCAGGGCTTTCAGCTTCCCTGTGGGAGAAGGAGCCGGACGTTTCCATTTCAGAAAGAGGCACTGGCCGAGGACAGGCACCATGCGGTGTAGCCTATGTGGGAAAGCACAGATCCGCAGGGCTGTTGTGCCTGTGAATAGGCTGCACGGGGAGGTGAAGAGCAGCAAGAGCTTTCAGGGCTGGCAGCTTTCCTGTGGGAGAAGGAGCCGGAGGCTTGCCTTTTCGGAACGGGGCTCTGCCGAGGACAGGCAGCATCAGCTGTAGCGTGTGTGGGAAAGCACAGATCCGCAGGGCTGTTGTGCCTGTGAATAGGCTGCACGGGGAGGTGAAAATCAGCAAGAGCTTTCAGGGCTGGCAGCTTCCCTGTGGGAGAAGGAGCCGGACGTTTGCCTTTTCGGAAAGGGGCTCTGCTGAGGACAGGCAGCATGATCTGTAGCGTGTGTGGGAAAGCACAGATCCGCAGGGCTGTTGTGCCTGTGAATAGGCTGCACGGGGAAAGTTAAAATCAGCAAGAGCTTTCAGGGCTGGCAGCTTCCCTGTGGGAGAAGGAGCCGGACGTTTGCCTTTTCGGAAAGGGGCTCTGCTGAGGACAGGCAGCATGATCTGTAGCGTGTGTGGGAAAGCACAGATCCGCAGGGCTGTTGTGCCTGTGAATAGGCTGCACGGGGAGGTGAAAATCAGCAAGAGCTTTCAGGGCTGGCAGCTTCCCTGTGGGAGAAGGAGCCGGACGTTTGCCTTTTCGGAAAGGGGCTCTGCCGAGGACAGGCAGCATGATCTGTAGCGTGTGTGGAAAAGCACAGATCCGCAGGGCTGTTGTGCCTGTGAATAGGCTGCACGGGGAGGTGAAGAACAGCAATAGCTTTCAGGGCTGGCACCTTCCTTGTGGGAGAAAGAGCTGGACATTTGCCTTTTCGGAAAGAGGCTCTGCCGAGGACAGGCAGCATGATCTGTAGCGTGTGTGGGAAAGCACAGATCCGCAGGGCTGTTGTGCCTGTGAATAGGCTGCACGGGGAGGTGAAGAGCAGCAATAGCTTTCAGGGCTGGCAGCTTGCCTGTGGGAGAAGGAGCCGGAGGTTTGCCTTTTCGGAAAGGGGCTCTGCCGAGGACAGGCAGCATCAGCTGTAGCGTGTGTGGGAAAGCACAGATCCGCAGGGCTGTTGTCCCTGTGAATAGGCTGCATGGGGAGGTGAAAATCAGCAAGAGCTTTCAGGGCTGGCAGCTTCCTTGTGGGAGAAAGAGCCGAATGTTTCCATTTCAGAAATAGGCACTGGCCGAGGACAGGCAGCATGATCTGTAGCGTGTGTGGGAAAGCACAGATCCGCAGGGCTGTTGTGCCTGTGAATAGGCTGCACGAGAAAAGTCAAGAGCAGCAAGAGCTTTCAGGGCTGGCACCTTCCTTGTGGGAGAAGGAGCTGGACATTTGCCTTTTCGGAAAGGGGCTCTGCTGAGGACAGGCAGCATGATCTGTAGCGAGTGTGGGAAAGCACAGATCCGCAGGGCTGTTGTGCCTGTGAATAGGCTGCAGGGGAAAGTGAAAAGCAGCAATAGCTTTCAGGGCTGGCAGCTTCCTTGTGGGAGAAGGAGCTGGACATTTGCCTTTTCGGAAAGGGGCACTACGGAGGACAGGCAGCATGATCTGTAGCGTGTGTGGGAAAGAACAGTTCCGCAGGGCTGTTGTGCCTGTGAATAGGCTGCACGGGGAGGTGAAGAGCAACAAGAGCTTTCAGGGCTGGCAGCTTCCCTGTGGGAGAAAGAGCCGAATGTTTCCATTTCAGAAAGAGGCACTGGCCGAGGACAGGCAGCATGCGGTGTAGACTATGTGGGAAAGCACAGATCCGCAGGGCTGTTGTGCCTGTGAATAGGCTGCACGGGGAGGTGAAGAGCAGCAAGAGCTTTCAGGGCTGGCAGCTTCCCTGTGGGAGAAGGAGCCGGACATTTGCCTCTTCGGAAAGGGGCTCTGATGAGGACAGGCAGCATGATCTGTAGCGTGTGTGGGAAAGCACAGATCCGCAGGGCTGTTGTGCCTGTGAATAGGCTGCACGGGGAAAGTGAAAATCAGCAAGAGCTTTCAAGGCTGGCAGCTTCCCTGTGGGAGAAGGAGCCGGAGGTTTGCCTTTTCGGAAAAGGGCTCTGCCGAAGGAAAGCCTCGTTAGCTGTAGCTTGTGTGGGAAAGCACAGATCGGCAGGGCTGTTGTGCCTGTGAATAGGCTGCACGGGGAGGTGAAGAGCAGCAAGAGCTTTCAGGGCTGGCAGCTTCCCTGTGGGAGAAGGATCAGACCTTTCCATGTCAGAAAGAGGCACTGGCCGAGGACAGGCACCATGCGGTGTAGCCTATGTGGGAAAGCACAGATCCGCAGGGCTGTTGTGCCTGTGAATAGGCTGCACGGGGAGGTGAAGAGCAGCAAGAGCTTTCAGGGCTGGCAGCTTCCCTGTGGGAGAAGGAGCTGGAGGTTTGCCTTTTCGAAAAGGGGCTCTGCCGAGGACAGGCAGCATCAGCTGTAGCGTGTGTGGGAAAGCACAGATCCGCAGGGCTGTTGTGCCTGTGAATAGGCTGCACGGGGAGGTGAAAAGCAGCAATAGCTTTCAAGGCTGACGGCTTCCATGTGGGAGAAGAGCTGGACGTTTGCCTTTTCGGAAAGGGGCTCTGCCGAGGACAGGCAGCATCAGCTGTAGCGTTTGTGGGAAAGCACAGATCCGCAGGGCTGTTGTGCCTGTGAATAGGCTGCACGGGGAGGTGAAAATCAGCAAGAGCTTTCAGGGCTGGCAGCTTCCTTGTGGGAGAAAGAGCCGAATGTTTCCATTTCATAAAGAGGCACTGGCCGAGGACAGGCAGCATGCGGTGTAGACTATGTGGGAAAGCACAGATCCGCACGGCTGTTGTGCCTGTGAATAGGCTGCACGGGGAGGTTAAGAGCAGCAAGAGCTTTCAGGGCTGGCAGCTTCCTTGTGGGAGAAGGAGCTTGACGTTTGCCTTTTCGGAAAGGGGCACTGCCGAGGACAGGCATCATCAGCTGTACCGTGTGTGGGAAAGAACAGATCCGCAGGGCTGTTGTGCCTGTGAATAGGCTGCACGGGGAGGTGAAGAGCAGCAAGAGCTTTCAAGGCTGGCAGCTTCCCTGTGGGAGAAGGAGCCGGACATTTGCCTCTTCGGAAAGGGGCACTGCCGAGGACAGGCATCATCAGCTGTACCGTGTGTGGGAAAGAACAGATCCGCAGGGCTGTTGTGCCTGTGAATAGGCTGCACGGGGAGGTGAAGAGCAGCAAGAGCTTTCAGGGCTGGCAGCTTCCTTGTGGGAGAAAGAGCCGAATGTTTCCATTTCAGAAATAGGCACTGGTCGAGGACAGGCAGCATGCGGTGTTAGACTATGTGGGAAAGCACAGATCCGCAGGGCTGTTGTGCCTGTGAATAGGCTGCACGAGAAAAGTCAAGAGCAGCAAGAGCTTTCAGGGCTGGCAGCTTCCCTGTGGGAGAAGGAGCCGGACATTTGCCTTTTCGGAACGGGGCTCTGCCGAGGACAGGCAGCATCAGCTGTAGCGTGTGTGGGAAAGCACAGATCCGCAGGGCTGTTGTGCCTGTGAATAGGCTGCACGGGGAAAGAGAAAAGCAGCAATAGCTTTCATGGCTGGCACCTTCGTTGTGGGAGAAGGAGCCGAACATTTGCCTTTTCGGAAAGGGGCACTGCCGAGGACAGGCAGCATGCGGTGTAGCGTGTGTGGGAAAGCACAGATCCGCAGGGCTGTTGTGCCTGTGAATAGGCTGCACGGGGAGGTGAAGAGCAGCAAGAGCTTTCAAGGCTGGCAGCTTCCCTGTGGGAGAAGGAGCCGGAGGTTTGCCTTTTCGGAAAGGGGCTCTGCCGAAGGAAAGCCTCGTTAGCTGTAGCGTGTGTGGGAAAGCACAGATCTGCAGGGCTGTTGTGCCTGTGAATAGGCTGCACGGGGAGGTGAAAATCAGCAATAGCTTTCAGGGCTGGCAGCTTCCCTGTGGGAGAAGGAGCCGAATGTTTCCATTTCAGAAAGAGGCACTGGCCGAGGACAGGCAGCATGCGGTGTAGCCTATGTGGGAAAGCACAGATCCGCAGGGCTGTTGTGCCTGTGAATAGGATGCACGGGGAGGTGAAGAGCAGCAAGAGCTTTCAGGGCTGGCAGCTTCCCTGTGGGAGAAAGAGCTGGACATTTCCCTTTTCGGAAAGGGGCACTACGGAGGACAGGCAGCATGATCTGTAGCGTGTGTGGGAAAGAACAGTTCCGCAGGGCTGTTGTGCCTGTGAATAGGCTGCACGGGGAGGTGAAGAGCAGCAAGAGCTTTCAGGGCTGGCAGCTTCCCTGTGGGAGAAAGAGCCGAATGTTTCCATTTCAGAAAGAGGCACTGGCCGAGGACAGGCAGCATGCGGTGTAGACTATGTGGGAAAGCACAGATCCGCAGGGCTGTTGTGCCTGTGAATAGGCTGCACGGGGAGGTGAAGAGCAGCAAGAGCTTTCAGGGCTGGCAGCTTCCCTGTGGGAGAAAGAGCCGGACGTTTCCCTTTTCGGAAAGGGGCTCTGCCGAGGACAGGCAGCATCAGCTGTAGCGTGTGTGGGAAAGCACAGATCCGCAGGGCTGTTGTGCCTGTGAATAGGCTGCACGGGGAGGTGAAGAGCAGCAAGAGATTTCAGGGCTGGCAGCTTCCTTGTGGGAGAAGGATCAGACCTTTCCATGTCAGAAAGAGGCACTGGCCGAGGACAGGCACCATGCGGTGTAGCCTATGTGGGAAAGCACAGATCCGCAGGGCTGTTGTGCCTGTGAATAGGCTGCACGGGGAGGTGAAGAGCAGCAAGAGCTTTCAGGGCTGGCAGCTTCCCTGTGGGAGAAGGAGCCGGACGTTTGCCTTTTCGGAAAGGGGCTCTGCTGAGGACAGGCATCATGATCTGTAGCGTGTGTGGGAAAGCACAGATCCGCAGGGCTGTTGTGCCTGTGAATAGGCTGCACGGGGAGGTGAAGAGCAGCAAGAGCTTTCAGGGCTGGCACCTTCCCTGTGGGAGAAGGAGCCGGACATTTGCCTTTTCGGAACGGGGCTCTGCCGAGGACAGGCAGCATCAGCTGTAGCGTGTGTGGAAAAGCACAGATCCGCAGGGCTGTTGTGCCTGTGAATAGGCTGCACGGGGAGGTGAAGAGCAGCAATAGCTTTCAGGCCTAGCAGCTCCCTGTGGGAGAAGGAGCCGGACATTTGCCTTTTCGGAACGGGGCTCTGCCGAGGACAGGCAGCATGATCTGTAGCGTGTGTGGGAAAGCACAGATCCGCAGGGCTGTTGTGCCTGTGAATAGGCTGCACGGGGAGGTGAAGAGCAGCAAGAGCTTTCAGGCCTAGCAGCTCCCTGTGGGAGAAGGAGCTGGACATTTGCCTTTTCGGAAAGGGGCTCTGCTGAGGACAGGCAGCATGATCTGTAGCGTGTGTGGGAAAGCACAGATCCGCAGGGCTGTTATGCCTGTGAATAGGCTGCACGGGGAGGTGAAGAGCAGCAAGAGCTTTCAGGGCTGGCAGCTTCCCTGTGGGAGAAGGAGCCGGACATTTGCCTTTTCGGAACGGGGCTCTGCCGATTACAGGCAGCATCAGCTGTAGCGTGTGTGGGAAAGCACAGATCCGCAGGGCTGTTGTGCCTGTGAATAGGCTGCACGGGGAGGTGAAAATCAGCAAGAGCTTTCAGGGCTGGCAGCTTCCCTGTGGGAGAAGGAGCCGGACGTTTGCCTTTTCGGAAAGGGGCTCTGCTGAGGACAGGCAGCATGATCTGTAGCGTGTGTGGGAAAGCACAGATCCGCAGGGCTGTTGTGCCTGTGAATAGGCTGCACGGGGAGGTGAAGAGCAGCAAGAGCTTTCAGGGCTGGCAGCTTCCCTGTGGGAGAAGGAGCCGAAGGTTTGCATTTTCGGAAAGGGGCTCTGCCGAGGACAGGCAGCATCAGCTGTAGCGTGTGTGGAAAAGCACAGATCCGCAGGGCTGTTGTGCCTGTGAATAGGCTGCACGGGGAGGTGAAGAGCAGCAATAGCTTTCAGGCCTAGCAGCTCCCTGTGGGAGAAGGAGCCGGACATTTGCCTTTTCGGAACGGGGCTCTGCCGAGGACAGGCATCATCAGCTGTAGCGTGTGTGGGAAAGCACAGATCCGCAGGGCTGTTGTGCCTGTGAATAGGCTGCACGGGGAGGTGAAGAACAGCAAGAGCTTTCAGGGCTTTCAGCTTCCCTGTGGGAGAAGGAGCCGAAGGTTTGCATTTTCGGAAAGGGGCTCTGCTGAGGACAGGCAGCATGATCTGTAGCGTGTGTGGGAAAGCACAGATCCGCAGGGCTGTTGTGCCTGTGAATAGGCTGCACGGGGAGGTGAAGAGCAGCAAGAGCTTTCAGGGCTGGCAGCTTCCCTGTGGGAGAAGGAGCCGGACGTTTGCCTTTTCGGAAAGGGGCTCTGCTGAGGACAGGCAGCATGATCTGTAGCGTGTGTGGGAAAGTACAGATCCGCAGGGCTGTTGTGCCTGTGAATAGGCTGCACGGGGAGGTGAAGAGCAGCAAGAGCTTTCAGGGCTGGCAGCTTCCCTGTGGGAGAAGGAGCCGGACATTTGCCTTTTCGGAACGGGGCTCTGCCGAGGACAGGCAGCATCAGCTGTAGCGTGTGTGGAAAAGCACAGATCCGCAGGGCTGTTGTGCCTGTGAATAGGCTGCACGGGGAGGTCAAGAGCAGCAATAGCTTTCAGGCCTAGCAGCTCCCTGTGGGAGAAGGAGCCGGACATTTGCCTTTTCGGAACGGGGCTCTGCCGAGGACAGGCAGCATCAGCTGTAGCGTGTGTGGGAAAGCACAGATCCGCAGGGCTGTTGTGCCTGTGAATAGGCTGCACGGGGAGGTGAAGAGCAGCAAGAGCTTTCAGGCCTAGCAGCTCCCTGTGGGAGAAGGATCTGGACATTTGCCTTTTCGGAAAGGGGCTCTGCTGAGGACAGGCAGCATGATCTGTAGCGTGTGTGGGAAAGCACAGATCCGCAGGGCTGTTGTGCCTGTGAATAGGCTGCACGGGGAGGTGAAGAGCAGCAATAGCTTTCAGGGCTGGCACCTTGCCTGTGGGAGAAGGAGCCGGAGGTTTGCCTTTTCGGAAAGGGGCTCTGCCGAGGACAGGCAGCATCAGCTGTAGCGTCTCTGGGAAAGCACAGATCCACATGGCTGTTGTGCCTGTGAATAGGCTGCACGGGGAGGTGAAGAGCAGCAAGAGCTTTCAGGGCTTTCAGCTTCCCTGTGGGAGAAGGAGCCGGACGTTTCCATTTCAGAAAGAGGCACTGGCCGAGGACAGGCACCATGCGGTGTAGCCTATGTGGGAAAGCACAGATCCGCAGGGCTGTTGTGCCTGTGAATAGGCTGCACGGGGAGGTGAAGAGCAGCAAGAGCTTTCAGGGCTGGCAGCTTGCCTGTGGGAGAAGGAGCCGGAGGTTTGCCTTTTCGGAAAGGGGCTCTGCCGAGGACAGGCAGCATCAGCTGTAGCGTGTGTGGGAAAGCACAGATCCGCAGGACTGTTGTCCCTGTGAATAGGCTGCACGGGGAGGTGAAAATCAGCAAGAGCTTTCAGGGCTGGCACCTTCCTTGTGGGAGAAGGAGCTGGACATTTGCCTTTTCGGAAAGAGGCTCTGCCGAGGACAGGCAGCATGATCTGTAGCGTGTGTGGGAAAGCACAGATCCGCAGGGCTGTTGTGCCTGTGAATAGGCTGCACGGGGAGGTGAAGAGCAGCAATAGCTTTCAGGGCTGGCAGCTTGCCTGTGGGAGAAGGAGCTGGACATTTGCCTTTTCGGAAAGGGGCTCTGCCGAGGACAGGCAGCATGATCTGTAGCGTGTGTGGGAAAGCACAGATCCGCAGGGCTGTTGTGCCTGTGAATAGGCTGCACGGGGAGGTGAAAAGCAGCAAGAGCTTTCAGGGCTGGCAGCTTCCCTGTGGGAGAAGGAGCCGAATGTTTCCATTTCAGAAAGAGGCACTGGCCGAGGACAGGCAGCATGCGGTGTAGCCTATGTGGGAAAGCACAGATCCGCAGGGCTGTTGTGCCTGTGAATAGGCTGCACGGGGAGGTGAAGAGCAGCAAGAGCTTTGAGGGCTGGCAGCTTGCCTGTGGGAGAAGGAGCCGGACATTTGCCTTTTCGGAACGGGGCTCTGCCGAGGACAGGCAGCATCAGCTGTAGCGTGTGTGGGAAAGCAGAGATCCGCAGGGCTGTTGTGCCTGTGAATAGGCTGCACGGGGAGGTGAAGAGCAGCAATAGCTTTCAGGCCTAGCAGCTCCCTGTGGGAGAAGGAGCCGGACATTTGCCTTTTCGGAACGGGGCTCTGCCGAGGACAGGCAGCATCAGCTGTAGCGTGTGTGGAAAAGCACAGATCCGCAGGGCTGTTGTGCCTGTGAATAGGCTGCACGGGGAGGTGAAGAGCAGCAATAGCTTTCAGGCCTAGCAGCTCCCTGTGGGAGAAGGAGCCGGACATTTGCCTTTTCGGAACGGGGCTCTGCCGAGGACAGGCAGCATCAGCTGTAGCGTGTGTGGGAAAGCACAGATCCGCAGGGCTGTTGTGCCTGTGAATAGGCTGCACGGGGAGGTGAAGAGCAGCAAGAGCTTTCAGGCCTAGCAGCTCCCTGTGGGAGAAGGATCTGGACATTTGCCTTTTCGGAAAGGGGCTCTGCTGAGGACAGGCAGCATGATCTGTAGCGTGTGTGGGAAAGCACAGATCCGCAGGGCTGTTGTGCCTGTGAATAGGCTGCACGGGGAGGTGAAGAGCAGCAAGAGCTTTCAGGGCTGGCACCTTGCCTGTGGGAGAAGGAGCCGGAGGTTTGCCTTTTCGGAAAGGGGCTCTGCCGAGGACAGGCAGCATCAGCTGTAGCGTCTCTGGGAAAGCACAGATCCACATGGCTGTTGTGCCTGTGAATAGGCTGCACGGGGAGGTGAAGAGCAGCAAGAGCTTTCAGGGCTTTCAGCTTCCCTGTGGGAGAAGGAGCCGGACGTTTCCATTTCAGAAAGAGGCACTGGCCGAGGACAGGCACCATGCGGTGTAGCCTATGTGGGAAAGCACAGATCCGCAGGGCTGTTGTGCCTGTGAATAGGCTGCACGGGGAGGTGAAGAGCAGCAAGAGCTTTCAGGGCTGGCAGCTTGCCTGTGGGAGAAGGAGCCGGAGGTTTGCCTTTTCGGAAAGGGGCTCTGCCGAGGACAGGCAGCATCAGCTGTAGCGTGTGTGGGAAAGCACAGATCCGCAGGACTGTTGTCCCTGTGAATAGGCTGCACGGGGAGGTGAAAATCAGCAAGAGCTTTCAGGGCTGGCACCTTCCTTGTGGGAGAAGGAGCTGGACATTTGCCTTTTCGGAAAGAGGCTCTGCCGAGGACAGGCAGCATGATCTGTAGCGTGTGTGGGAAAGCACAGATCCGCAGGGCTGTTGTGCCTGTGAATAGGCTGCACGGGGAGGTGAAGAGCAGCAATAGCTTTCAGGGCTGGCAGCTTGCCTGTGGGAGAAGGAGCTGGACATTTGCCTTTTCGGAAAGGGGCTCTGCCGAGGACAGGCAGCATGATCTGTAGCGTGTGTGGGAAAGCACAGATCCGCAGGGCTGTTGTGCCTGTGAATAGGCTGCACGGGGAGGTGAAGAGCAGCAAGAGCTTTCAGGCCTAGCAGCTCCCTGTGGGAGAAGGAGCCGGACATTTGCCTTTTCGAAACGGGGCTCTGCCGAGGACAGGCAGCATCAGCTGTAGCGTGTGTGGGAAAGCACAGATCCGCAGGGCTGTTGTGCCTGTGAATAGGCTGCACGGGGAGGTGAAGAGCAGCAAGAGCTTTCAGGCCTAGCAGCTCCCTGTGGGAGAAGGAGCTGGACATTTGCCTTTTCGGAAAGGGGCTCTGCTGAGGACAGGCAGCATGATCTGTAGCGTGTGTGGGAAAGCACAGATCCGCAGGGCTGTTGTGCCTGTGAATAGGCTGCACGGGGAGGTGAAGAGCAGCAAGAGCTTTCAGGGCTGGCAGCTTCCCTGTGGGAGAAGGAGCCGGACATTTGCCATTTCGGAACGGGGCTCTGCCGAGGACAGGCAGCATCAGCTGTAGCGTGTGTGGGAAAGCACAGATCCGCAGGGCTGTTGTGCCTGTGAATAGGCTGCACGGGGAGGTGAAAATCAGCAAGAGCTTTCAGGGCTGGCAGCTTCCCTGTGGGAGAAGGAGCCGGACGTTTGCCTTTTCGGAAAGGGGCTCTGCTGAGGACAGGCAGCATGATCTGTAGCGTGTGTGGGAAAGCACAGATCCGCAGGGCTGTTGTGCCTGTGAATAGGCTGCACGGGGAAAGTGAAAATCAGCAAGAGCTTTCAAGGCTGGCAGCTTCCCTGTGGGAGAAGGAGCCGGAGGTTTCCCTTTTCGGAAAGGGGCTCTGCCGAGGACAGGAAGCATCAGCTGTAGCGTGTGTGGGAAAGCACAGATCCGCAGGGCTGTTGTCCCTGTGAATAGGCTGCACGAGAAAAGTCAAGAGCAGCAAGAGCTTTCAGGGCTGGCACCTTCCTTGTGGGAGAAGGAGCCGGACGTTTCCATTTCAGAAAGAGGCACTTGCCTAGGACAGGCACCATGCGGTGTAGCCTATGTGGGAAAGCACAGATCCGCAGGGCTGTTGTCCCTGTGAATAGTCTGCACGAGAAAAGTCAAGAGCAGCAAGAGCTTTCAGAGCTGGCACCTTCCTTGTGGGAGAATGAGCCGGAGATTTCCCTTTTCGGAAGGGGGCTCTGCCGAGGACAGGCAGCATGACCTGTAGCCTATGTGGGACAGCACAGATCCGCAGGGCTGTTTTGCCTGTGAATAGGCTGCACGGGGAAGTGAAGAGCAGCAAGAGCTCTCAGGCCTAGCAGCTCCCTGTGGGAGAAGGAGCCGGACATTTGCCTTTTCGAAACGGGGCTCTGCCGAGTACAGGCAGCATGCGGTGTAGCGTGTGTGGGAAAGCACAGATCCGCAGGGCTGTTGTGCCTGTGAATAGGCTGCACAGGGAAAGTCAAGAGCAGCAAGAGCTTTCAGGGCTGGCAGCTTCTTTGTGGGAGAAAGAGCCGGAGGTTTGCCTTTTCGGAAAGGGGCTCTGCCGAGGACAGGCAGCATCAGCTGTAGCGTGTGTGGGAAAGCACAGATCCGCAGGGCTGTTGTGCCTGTGAATAGGCTGCACGGGGAGGTGAAGAGCAGCAAGAGCTTTCAGGGCTGGCAGCTTCCCTGTGGGAGAAGGAGCCGAATGTTTCCATTTCAGAAAGAGGCACTGGCCGAGGACAGGCAGCATGCGGTGTAGCCTATGTGGGAAAGCACAGATCCGCAGGGCTGTTGTGCCTGTGAATAGGCTGCACGGGGAGGTGAAGAGCAGCAAGAGCTTTCAGGGCTGGCAGCTTCCCTGTGGGAGAAGGAGCCGGAGGTTTGCCTTTTCGGAAAGGGGCACTGCCGAGGACAGGCAGCATGATCTGTAGCGTGTGTGGGAAAGCACAGATCCGCAGGGCTGTTGTGCCTGTGAATAGGCTGCACGGGGAGGTGAAGAGCAGCAAGAGCTTTCAGGGCTGGCACCTTCCCTGTGGCAGAAGGAGCCGGAGGTTTGCCTTTTCGGAAAGGGGCACTGCCGAGGACAGGCAGCATGATGTGTAGCGTGTGTGGAAAAGCACAGATCCACAGGGCTGTTGTTCCTGTGAATAGGCTGCACGGGGAGGTGAAGAGCAGCAAGAGCTTTCAAGGCTGGCAGCTTTCATGTGGGAGAAGGAGCCGGACATTTGCCTTTTCACAAAGGGGCTCTGCCGAGGACAGGCAGCATCAGCTGTAGCGTGTGAGGGAAAGCACAGATCCGCAGGGCTGTTGTGCCTGTGAATAGGCTGCACGGGGAGGTGAAGAGCAGCAAGAGCTTTCAGGGCTTTCAGCTTCCCTGTGGGAGAAGGAGCCGAATGTTTCCCTTTTCGGAAAGGGGCTCTGCCGAGGACAGGCATCATGATCTGTAGCGTGTGTGGGAAAGCACAGATCCGCAGGGCTGTTGTGCCTGTGAATAGGCTGCACGGGGAGGTGAAGAGCAGCAAGAGCTTTCAGGGCTGGCATCTTCTTTGTGGGGAGAAAGAGCCGGAGGTTTGCCTTTTCGGAAAGGGGCTCTGCCGAGGACAGGCAGCATGCGGTGTAGCGTGTGTGGGAAAGCACAGATCCGCAGGGCTGTTGTGCCTGTGAATAGGCTGCACGGGGAGGTGAAGAGCAGCAAGAGCTTTCAGGGCTGGCAGATCCCTTGTTGGACAAGGAGCCGAATGTTTCCCTTTCAGAAAGAGGCACCGGCCGAGGACAGGCAGCATGCGGTGTAGCCTATGTGGGACAGCACAGATCCGCAGAGCTGTTGTGCCTGTGAATAGGCTGCACGCGGAGGTGAAGAGCAGCAAGAGCTTTCAGGGCTTTCAGCTTCCTTGTGGGAGAAGGAGCCGGACGTTTCCATGTCAGAAAGAGGCACTGGCCGAGGACAGGCACCATGCGGTGTAGCCTATGTGGGAAAGCACAGATCCGCAGGGCTGTTTTGCCTGTGAATAGGCTGCACGGGGAGGTGAAGAGCAGCAAGAGCTTTCAGGGCTGGCAGCTTCCCTGTGGGAGAAGGAGCCGGAGGTTTGCCTTTTTGGAAAGGGGCTCTGCCGAGGAAAGGCAGCATGATCTGTAGCTTGTGTGGGAAAGCACAGATCCGCAGGGCTGTTGTGCCTGTGAATAGGCTGCAGGGGGAAAGTGAAAATCTGCAATAGCTTTCAGGGCTGGCCGCTTCCTTGTGGGAGAAGGAGCTGGACATTTGGCTTTTCGGAAAGGGGCTCTGCTGAGGACAGGCAGCATCATCTGTAGCGTGTGTGGGAAAGCACAGATCCGCAGGGGTGTTGTGCCTGTGAATAGGCTGCACGGAGACGTGAAGAGCAGCAAGAGCTTTCAGGGCTGGCAGCTTCCTTGTGGGAGAAGGAGCTGGAGGTTTGCCTTTTCCCAAAGCTGCTCTGCCAAGGACAGGCAGCATGATCTGTAGCGTGTGTGGGAAAGCACAGATCCGCAGGGCTGTTGTGCCTGTGAATAGGCTGCACGGGGAGGTGAAGAGCAGCAAGAGCTTTCAGGCCTGGCAGCTTCCTTGTGGGAGAAAGAGCCGAATGTTTCACTTTCATAGACATGCACTGGCCGAGGACAGGCAGCATGATCTGTAGCGTGTGTGGGAAAGCACAGATCCGCAGGGCTGTTGTGCCTGTGAATAGGCTGCACGGGGAGGTGAAGAGCAGCAAGAGTTTTCAGGGCTGGCAGCTTCCCTGTGGGAGAAGGAGCCGGAGGTTTGCCTTTTCGGAAAGGGGCTCTGCCGAGGACAGGCAGCATGATCTGTAGCGTCTCTGGGAAAGCACAGATCCGCAGGGCTGTTGTGCCTGTGAATAGGCTGCACGGGGAGGTGAAAAGCAGCAATAGCTTTCAAGGCTGACAGCTTCCATGTGGGAGAAGGAGCTGGACGTTTGCCTTGTAGGAAAGGGGCTCTGCCGAGGACAGGCAGCATGATCTGTAGCGTGTGTGGGAAAGCACAGATCCGCAGGGCTGTTGTGCCTGTGAATAGGCTGCACGGGAGGTGAAGAGCAGCAAGAGCTTTCAGGGCTGGCAGCTTTTTTGTGGGGAGAAAGAACCGGAGGTTTGCCTTTTCGGAAAGGGGCTCTGCCGAGGACAGGCAGCATCAGCTGTATCGTCTGTGGGAAAGCACAGATCCGCAGGGCTGTTGTGCCTGTGAATAGGCTGCACGGGGAGGTGAAGAGCAGCAAGAGCTTTCAGGGCTGGCAGCTTTTTTGTGGGGAGAAAGAGCCGGAGGTTTGCCTTTTCGGAAAGGGGCTCTGCCGAGGACAGGCAGCATCAGCTGTAGCGTGTGTGGGAAAGCACAGATCCGCAGGGCTGTTGTTCCTGTGAATAGGCTGCACGGGGAGGTGAAGAGCAGCAAGAGCTTTCAGGACTGGCAGCTTCCTTGTGAGACAAAGAGCCGGACGTTTGCCTTTTCGGAAAGGGGCACTGCCAAGGACAGGCAGCATGATCTGTAGCGTGTGTGGGAAAGCACAGATCCGCAGGGCTGTTGTTCCTGTGAATAGGCTGCACGGGGAAAGTGAAAATCAGCAAGAGCTTTCAAGGCTGGCAGCTTCCTTGTGGGAGAAGGAGCCGGACATTTTCCTTTTCAGAAAGGGGCTCTGCCGAGGACAGGCAGCATGATCTGTAGCGTGTGTGGGAAAGCACAGATCCGCAGGGCTGTTGTGCCTGTGAATAGGCTGCACGGGGAGGTGAAGAGCAGCAAGAGCTTTCAGGGCTGGCAGCTTCCCTGTGGGAGAAGGAGCCGGACGTTTGCCTTTTCGGAAAGGGGCTCTGACGAGGACAGGTAATATCAGCTGTAGCGTGTGTGGGAAAGCACAGATCCGCATGGCTGTTGTTCCTGTGAATAGGCTGCACGGGGAGGTGAAAAGCAGCAATAGCTTTCAAGGCTGACAGCTTCCATGTGGGAGAAGGAGCTGGAGGTTTGCCTTTTCGGAAAGGGGCTCTGCCGAGGACAGGCAGCATGATCTGTAGCGTGTGTGGGAAAGCACAGATCTGCAGGGCTGTTGTGCCTGTGAATAGGCTGCACGGGGAGGTGAAGAGCAGCAAGAGCTTTCAGGGCTGGCAGCTTCCTTGTGGGAGAAAGAGCTGAATGCTTCCATTTCAGAAATAGGCACTGGCCGAGGACAGGCACCATGCGGTGTAGACTATGTGGGAAAGCACAGATCCGCAGGGCTGTTGTGCCTGTGAATAGGCTGCACGGGGAGGTGAAGAGCAGCAAGAGCTTTCAGGGCTGGCAGATCCCTTGTGGGAGAAAGAGCCGAATGTTTCCATTTCAGAAAGAGGCACTGGCCGAGGACAGGCAGCATGCGGTGTAGCGTGTGTGGGAAAGCACAGATCCGCAGGGCTGATGTTCCTGTGAATAGGCTGCACGGGGAGGTGAAGAGCAGCAAGAGCTTTCAGGACTGGCAGCTTCCTTGTGAGACAAGGAGCTGGACGTTTGCCTTTTCCCAAAGCTGCTCTGCCAAGGACAGGCAGCATGATCTGTAGCGTGTGTGGGAAAGCACAGATCCGCAGGGCTGTTGTGCCTGTGAATAGGCTGCACAGGGAGGTGAAGAACAGCAATAGCTTTCAGGGCTGGCACCTTCCTTGTGGGAGAAGGAGCCGGAGGTTTGCCTTTTCGGAAAGGGGCTCTGCCGAGGACAGGCAGCATCAGCTGTAGCGTGTGTGGGAAAGCACAGATCCGCAGGGCTGTTGTGCCTGTGAATAGGCTGCACGGGGAGGTGAAAATCAGCAAGAGCTTTCAGGGCTGGCAGCTTCCCTGTGGGAGAAGGAGCCGGACGTTTGCCTTTTCGGAAAGGGGCTCTGCTGAGGACAGGCAGCATGATCTGTAGCGTGTGTGGGAAAGCACAGATCCGCAGGGCTGTTGTGCCTGTGAATAGGCTGCACGGGGAGGTGAAGAGCAGCAAGAGCTTTCAGGGCTGGCAGCTTCCCTGTGGGAGAAGGAGCCGGACATTTGCCTTTTCGGAACGGGGCTCTGCCGAGGACAGGCAGCATCAGCTGTAGCGTGTGTGGAAAAGCACAGATCCGCAGGGCTGTTGTGCCTGTGAATAGGCTGCACGGGGAGGTGAAGAGCAGCAATAGCTTTCAGGCCTAGCAGCTCCCTGTGGGAGAAGGAGCCGGACATTTGCCTTTTCGGAACGGGGCTCTGCCGAGGACAGGCAGCATGATCTGTAGCGTGTGTGGGAAAGCACAGATCCGCAGGGCTGTTGTGCCTGTGAATAGGCTGCACGGGGAGGTGAAGAACAGCAAGAGCTTTCAGGGCTTTCAGCTTCCCTGTGGGAGAAGGAGCCGAAGGTTTGCCTTTTCGGAAAGGGGCTCTGCTGAGGACAGGCAGCATGATCTGTAGCGTGTGTGGGAAAGCACAGATCCGCAGGGCTGTTGTGCCTGTGAATAGGCTGCACGGGGAGGTGAAGAGCAGCAAGAGCTTTCAGGGCTGGCAGCTTCCCTGTGGGAGAAGGAGCCGGACATTTGCCTTTTCGGAACGGGGCTCTGCCGAGGACAGGCAGCATCAGCTGTAGCGTGTGTGGAAAAGCACAGATCCGCAGGGCTGTTGTGCCTGTGAATAGGCTGCACGGGGAGGTGAAGAGCAGCAATAGCTTTCAGGCCTAGCAGCTCCCTGTGGGAGAAGGAGCCGGACATTTGCCTTTTCGGAACGGGGCTCTGCCGAGGACAGGCAGCATGATCTGTAGCGTGTGTGGGAAAGCACAGATCCGCAGGGCTGTTGTGCCTGTGAATAGGCTGCACGGGGAGGTGAAGAGCAGCAAGAGCTTTCAGGCCTAGCAGCTCCCTGTGGGAGAAGGAGCTGGACATTTGCCTTTTCGGAAAGGGGCTCTGCTGAGGACAGGCAGCATGATCTGTAGCGTGTGTGGGAAAGCACAGATCCGCAGGGCTGTTATGCCTGTGAATAGGCTGCACGGGGAGGTGAAGAGCAGCAAGAGCTTTCAGGGCTGGCAGCTTCCCTGTGGGAGAAGGAGCCGGACATTTGCCTTTTCGGAACGGGGCTCTGCCGATTACAGGCAGCATCAGCTGTAGCGTGTGTGGGAAAGCACAGATCCGCAGGGCTGTTGTGCCTGTGAATAGGCTGCACGGGGAGGTGAAAATCAGCAAGAGCTTTCAGGGCTGGCAGCTTCCCTGTGGGAGAAGGAGCCGGACGTTTGCCTTTTCGGAAAGGGGCTCTGCTGAGGACAGGCAGCATGATCTGTAGCGTGTGTGGGAAAGCACAGATCCGCAGGGCTGTTGTGCCTGTGAATAGGCTGCACGGGGAGGTGAAGAGCAGCAAGAGCTTTCAGGGCTGGCAGCTTCCCTGTGGGAGAAGGAGCCGGACATTTGCCTTTTCGGAACGGGGCTCTGCCGAGGACAGGCAGCATCAGCTGTAGCGTGTGTGGAAAAGCACAGATCCGCAGGGCTGTTGTGCCTGTGAATAGGCTGCACGGGGAGGTGAAGAACAGCAAGAGCTTTCAGGGCTTTCAGCTTCCCTGTGGGAGAAGGAGCCGAAGGTTTGCATTTTCGGAAAGGGGCTCTGCTGAGGACAGGCAGCATGATCTGTAGCGTGTGTGGGAAAGCACAGATCCGCAGGGCTGTTGTGCCTGTGAATAGGCTGCACGGGGAGGTGAAGAGCAGCAAGAGCTTTCAGGGCTGGCAGCTTCCCTGTGGGAGAAGGAGCCGGACGTTTGCCTTTTCGGAAAGGGGCTCTGCTGAGGACAGGCAGCATGATCTGTAGCGTGTGTGGGAAAGTACAGATCCGCAGGGCTGTTGTGCCTGTGAATAGGCTGCACGGGGAGGTGAAGAGCAGCAAGAGCTTTCAGGGCTGGCAGCTTCCCTGTGGGAGAAGGAGCCGGACATTTGCCTTTTCGGAACGGGGCTCTGCCGAGGACAGGCAGCATCAGCTGTAGCGTGTGTGGAAAAGCACAGATCCGCAGGGCTGTTGTGCCTGTGAATAGGCTGCACGGGGAGGTGAAGAGCAGCAATAGCTTTCAGGCCTAGCAGCTCCCTGTGGGAGAAGGAGCCGGACATTTGCCTTTTCGGAACGGGGCTCTGCCGAGGACAGGCAGCATCAGCTGTAGCGTGTGTGGGAAAGCACAGATCCGCAGGGCTGTTGTGCCTGTGAATAGGCTGCACGGGGAGGTGAAGAGCAGCAAGAGCTTTCAGGCCTAGCAGCTCCCTGTGGGAGAAGGATCTGGACATTTGCCTTTTCGGAAAGGGGCTCTGCTGAGGACAGGCAGCATGATCTGTAGCGTGTGTGGGAAAGCACAGATCCGCAGGGCTGTTGTGCCTGTGAATAGGCTGCACGGGGAGGTGAAGAGCAGCAATAGCTTTCAGGGCTGGCACCTTGCCTGTGGGAGAAGGAGCCGGAGGTTTGCCTTTTCGGAAAGGGGCTCTGCCGAGGACAGGCAGCATCAGCTGTAGCGTCTCTGGGAAAGCACAGATCCACATGGCTGTTGTGCCTGTGAATAGGCTGCACGGGGAGGTGAAGAGCAGCAAGAGCTTTCAGGGCTTTCAGCTTCCCTGTGGGAGAAGGAGCCGGACGTTTCCATTTCAGAAAGAGGCACTGGCCGAGGACAGGCACCATGCGGTGTAGCCTATGTGGGAAAGCACAGATCCGCAGGGCTGTTGTGCCTGTGAATAGGCTGCACGGGGAGGTGAAGAGCAGCAAGAGCTTTCAGGGCTGGCAGCTTGCCTGTGGGAGAAGGAGCCGGAGGTTTGCCTTTTCGGAAAGGGGCTCTGCCGAGGACAGGCAGCATCAGCTGTAGCGTGTGTGGGAAAGCACAGATCCGCAGGACTGTTGTCCCTGTGAATAGGCTGCACGGGGAGGTGAAAATCAGCAAGAGCTTTCAGGGCTGGCACCTTCCTTGTGGGAGAAGGAGCTGGACATTTGCCTTTTCGGAAAGAGGCTCTGCCGAGGACAGGCAGCATGATCTGTAGCGTATGTGGGAAAGCACAGATCCGCAGGGCTGTTGTGCCTGTGAATAGGCTGCACGGGGAGGTGAAAAGCAGCAAGAGCTTTCAGGGCTGGCAGCTTCCCTGTGGGAGAAGGAGCCGAATGTTTCCATTTCAGAAAGAGGCACTGGCCGAGGACAGGCAGCATGCGGTGTAGCCTATGTGGGAAAGCACAGATCCGCAGGGCTGTTGTGCCTGTGAATAGGCTGCACGGGGAGGTGAAGAGCAGCAAGAGCTTTGAGGGCTGGCAGCTTGCCTGTGGGAGAAGGAGCCGGACATTTGCCTTTTCGGAACGGGGCTCTGCCGAGGACAGGCAGCATCAGCTGTAGCGTGTGTGGGAAAGCAGAGATCCGCAGGGCTGTTGTGCCTGTGAATAGGCTGCACGGGGAGGTGAAGAGCAGCAATAGCTTTCAGGCCTAGCAGCTCCCTGTGGGAGAAGGAGCCGGACATTTGCCTTTTCGGAACGGGGCTCTGCCGAGGACAGGCAGCATCAGCTGTAGCGTGTGTGGGAAAGCACAGATCCGCAGGGCTGTTGTGCCTGTGAATAGGCTGCACGGGGAGGTGAAGAGCAGCAAGAGCTTTCAGGCCTAGCAGCTCCCTGTGGGAGAAGGATCTGGACATTTGCCTTTTCGGAAAGGGGCTCTGCTGAGGACAGGCAGCATGATCTGTAGCGTGTGTGGGAAAGCACAGATCCGCAGGGCTGTTGTGCCTGTGAATAGGCTGCACGGGGAGGTGAAGAGCAGCAAGAGCTTTCAGGGCTGGCACCTTGCCTGTGGGAGAAGGAGCCGGAGGTTTGCCTTTTCGGAAAGGAGCTCTGCCGAGGACAGGCAGCATCAGCTGTAGCGTCTCTGGGAAAGCACAGATCCACATGGCTGTTGTGCCTGTGAATAGGCTGCACGGGGAGGTGAAGAGCAGCAAGAGCTTTCAGGGCTTTCAGCTTCCCTGTGGGAGAAGGAGCCGGACGTTTCCATTTCAGAAAGAGGCACTGGCCGAGGACAGGCACCATGCGGTGTAGCCTATGTGGGAAAGCACAGATCCGCAGGGCTGTTGTGCCTGTGAATAGGCTGCACGGGGAGGTGAAGAGCAGCAAGAGCTTTCAGGGCTGGCAGCTTGCCTGTGGGAGAAGGAGCCGGAGGTTTGCCTTTTCGGAAAGGGGCTCTGCCGAGGACAGGCAGCATCAGCTGTAGCGTGTGTGGGAAAGCACAGATCCGCAGGACTGTTGTCCCTGTGAATAGGCTGCACGGGGAGGTGAAAATCAGCAAGAGCTTTCAGGGCTGGCACCTTCCTTGTGGGAGAAGGAGCTGGACATTTGCCTTTTCGGAAAGAGGCTCTGCCGAGGACAGGCAGCATGATCTGTAGCGTGTGTGGGAAAGCACAGATCCGCAGGGCTGTTGTGCCTGTGAATAGGCTGCACGGGGAGGTGAAGAGCAGCAATAGCTTTCAGGGCTGGCAGCTTGCCTGTGGGAGAAGGAGCTGGACATTTGCCTTTTCGGAAAGGGGCTCTGCCGAGGACAGGCAGCATGATCTGTAGCGTGTGTGGGAAAGCACAGATCCGCAGGGCTGTTGTGCCTGTGAATAGGCTGCACGGGGAGGTGAAGAGCAGCAAGAGCTTTCAGGCCTAGCAGCTCCCTGTGGGAGAAGGAGCCGGACATTTGCCTTTTCGAAACGGGGCTCTGCCGAGGACAGGCAGCATCAGCTGTAGCGTGTGTGGGAAAGCACAGATCCGCAGGGCTGTTGTGCCTGTGAATAGGCTGCACGGGGAGGTGAAGAGCAGCAAGAGCTTTCAGGCCTAGCAGCTCCCTGTGGGAGAAGGAGCTGGACATTTGCCTTTTCGGAAAGGGGCTCTGCTGAGGACAGGCAGCATGATCTGTAGCGTGTGTGGGAAAGCACAGATCCGCAGGGCTGTTGTGCCTGTGAATAGGCTGCACGGGGAGGTGAAGAGCAGCAAGAGCTTTCAGGGCTGGCAGCTTCCCTGTGGGAGAAGGAGCCGGACATTTGCCTTTTCGGAACGGGGCTCTGCCGAGGACAGGCAGCATCAGCTGTAGCGTGTGTGGGAAAGCACAGATCCGCAGGGCTGTTGTGCCTGTGAATAGGCTGCACGGGGAGGTGAAAATCAGCAAGAGCTTTCAGGGCTGGCAGCTTCCCTGTGGGAGAAGGAGCCGGACGTTTGCCTTTTCGGAAAGGGGCTCTGCTGAGGACAGGCAGCATGATCTGTAGCGTGTGTGGGAAAGCACAGATCCGCAGGGCTGTTGTGCCTGTGAATAGGCTGCACGGGGAAAGTGAAAATCAGCAAGAGCTTTCAAGGCTGGCAGCTTCCCTGTGGGAGAAGGAGCCGGAGGTTTGCCTTTTCGGAAAGGGGCTCTGCCGAGGACAGGAAGCATCAGCTGTAGCGTGTGTGGGAAAGCACAGATCCGCAGGGCTGTTGTCCCTGTGAATAGGCTGCACGAGAAAAGTCAAGAGCAGCAAGAGCTTTCAGGGCTGGCACCTTCCTTGTGGGAGAAGGAGCCGGACGTTTCCATTTCAGAAAGAGGCACTTGCCTAGGACAGGCACCATGCGGTGTAGCCTATGTGGGAAAGCACAGATCCGCAGGGCTGTTGTGCCTGTGAATAGTCTGCACGAGAAAAGTCAAGAGCAGCAAGAGCTTTCAGAGCTGGCACCTTCCTTGTGGGAGAATGAGCCGGAGATTTCCCTTTTCGGAAGGGGGCTCTGCCGAGGACAGGCAGCATGACCTGTAGCCTATGTGGGACAGCACAGATCCGCAGGGCTGTTTTGCCTGTGAATAGGCTGCACGGGGAAGTGAAGAGCAGCAAGAGCTCTCAGGCCTAGCAGCTCCCTGTGGGAGAAGGAGCCGGACATTTGCCTTTTCGAAACGGGGCTCTGCCGAGTACAGGCAGCATGCGGTGTAGCGTGTGTGGGAAAGCACAGATCCGCAGGGCTGTTGTGCCTGTGAATAGGCTGCACAGGGAAAGTCAAGAGCAGCAAGAGCTTTCAGGGCTGGCAGCTTCTTTGTGGGAGAAAGAGCCGGAGGTTTGCCTTTTCGGAAAGGGGCTCTGCCGAGGACAGGCAGCATCAGCTGTAGCGTGTGTGGGAAAGCACAGATCCGCAGGGCTGTTGTGCCTGTGAATAGGCTGCACGGGGAGGTGAAGAGCAGCAAGAGCTTTCAGGGCTGGCAGCTTCCCTGTGGGAGAAGGAGCCGAATGTTTCCATTTCAGAAAGAGGCACTGGCCGAGGACAGGCAGCATGCGGTGTAGCCTATGTGGGAAAGCACAGATCCGCAGGGCTGTTGTGCCTGTGAATAGGCTGCACGGGGAGGTGAAGAGCAGCAAGAGCTTTCAGGGCTGGCACCTTCCCTGTGGCAGAAGGAGCTGGAGGTTTGCCTTTTCGGAAAGGGGCTCTGCCGAGGACAGGCAGCATCAGCTGTAGCGTCTGTGGGAAAGCAGAGATCCGCAGGGGTGTTGTGCCTGTGAATAGGCTGCACGGGGAGGTGAAGAGCAGCAAGAGCTTTCAGGGCTGGCAGCTTCCCTGTGGCAGAAGGAGCTGGAGGTTTGCCTTTTCGGAAAGGGGCTCTGCCGAGGACAGGCAGCATCAGCTGTAGCGTCTGTGGGAAAGCACAGATCCGCAGGGCTGTTGTGCCTGTGAATAGGCTGCACGGGGAGGTGAAAATCAGCAAGAGCTTTCAGGGCTGGCAGCTTCCTTGTGGGAGAAAGAGCCGAATGTTTCCATTTCAGAAATAGGCAATGGCCGAGGACAGGCAGCATGCGGTGTAGACTATGTGGGAAAGCACAGATCCGCAGGGCTGTTGTGCCTGTGAATAGGCTGCACGGGGAGGTGAAGAGCAGCAAGAGCTTTCAAGGCTGGCAGCTTCCTTGTGGGAGAAAGAGCCGGACGTTTCCCTTTTCGGAAAGGGGCTCTCCCGAGGACAGGCAGCATGATGTGTAGCGTGTGTGGAAAAGCACAGATCCACAGGGCTGTTGTTCCTGTGAATAGGCTGCACGGGGAGGTGAAGAGCAGCAAGAGCTTTCAAGGCTGGCAGCTTTCATGTGGGAGAAGGAGCCGGACATTTGCCTTTTCACAAAGGGGCTCTGCCGAGGACAGGCAGCATCAGCTGTAGCGTGTGAGGGAAAGCACAGATCCGCAGGGCTGTTGTGCCTGTGAATAGGCTGCACGGGGAGGTGAAGAGCAGCAAGAGCTTTCAGGGCTTTCAGCTTCCCTGTGGGAGAAGGAGCCGGAGGTTTGCCTTTTCGGAAAGGGGCTCTGCCGAGGACAGGCAGCATGCGGTGTAGCGTGTGTGGGAAAGCACAGATCCGCAGGGCTGTTGTGCCTGTGAATAGGCTGCACGGGGAGGTGAAGAGCAGCAAGAGCTTTCAGGGCTGGCAGATCCCTTGTTGGACAAGGAGCCGAATGTTTCCCTTTCAGAAAGAGGCACCGGCCGAGGACAGGCAGCATGCAGTGTAGCCTATGTGGGACAGCACAGATCCGCAGGGCTGTTGTGCCTGTGAATAGGCTGCACGCGGAGGTGAAGAGCAGCAAGAGCTTTCAGGGCTTTCAGCTTCCTTGTGGGAGAAGGAGCCGGACGTTTCCATGTCAGAAAGAGGCACTGGCCGAGGACAGGCACCATGCGGTGTAGACTATGTGGGAAAGCACAGATCCGCAGGGCTGTTTTGCCTGTGAATAGGCTGCACGGGGAGGTGAAGAGCAGCAAGAGCTTTCAGGGCTGGCAGCTTCCCTGTGGGAGAAGGAGCTGGAGGTTTGCCTTTTTGGAAAGGGGCTCTGCCGAGGAAAGGCAGCATGATCTGTAGCTTGTGTGGGAAAGCACAGATCCGCAGGGCTGTTGTGCCTGTGAATAGGCTGCAGGGGGAAAGTGAAAATCTGCAATAGCTTTCAGGGCTGGCCGCTTCCTTGTGGGAGAAGGAGCTGGACATTTGGCTTTTCGGAAAGGGGCTCTGCTGAGGACAGGCAGCATCATCTGTAGCGTGTGTGGGAAAGCACAGATCCGCAGGGGTGTTGTGCCTGTGAATAGGCTGCACGGAGACGTGAAGAGCAGCAAGAGCTTTCAGGGCTGGCAGCTTCCTTGTGGGAGAAGGAGCTGGAGGTTTGCCTTTTCCCAAAGCTGCTCTGCCAAGGACAGGCAGCATGATCTGTAGCGTGTGTGGGAAAGCACAGATCCGCAGGGCTGTTGTGCCTGTGAATAGGCTGCACGGGGAGGTGAAGAGCAGCAAGAGCTTTCAGGCCTGGCAGCTTCCTTGTGGGAGAAAGAGCCGAATGTTTCACTTTCATAGACATGCACTGGCCGAGGACAGGCAGCATGATCTGTAGCGTGTGTGGGAAAGTACAGATCCGCAGGGCTGTTGTGCCTGTGAATAGGCTGCACGGGGAGGTGAAGAGCAGCAAGAGCTTTCAGGGCTGGCAGCTTCCCTGTGGGAGAAGGAGCCGGACATTTGCCTTTTCGGAACGGGGCTCTGCCGAGGACAGGCAGCATCAGCTGTAGCGTGTGTGGAAAAGCACAGATCCGCAGGGCTGTTGTGCCTGTGAATAGGCTGCACGGGGAGGTGAAGAGCAGCAATAGCTTTCAGGCCTAGCAGCTCCCTGTGGGAGAAGGAGCCGGACATTTGCCTTTTCGGAACGGGGCTCTGCCGAGGACAGGCAGCATGATCTGTAGCGTGTGTGGGAAAGCACAGATCCGCAGGGCTGTTGTGCCTGTGAATAGGCTGCACGGGGAGGTGAAGAGCAGCAAGAGCTTTCAGGCCTAGCAGCTCCCTGTGGGAGAAGGATCTGGACATTTGCCTTTTCGGAAAGGGGCTCTGCTGAGGACAGGCAGCATGATCTGTAGCGTGTGTGGGAAAGCACAGATCCGCAGGGCTGTTGTGCCTGTGAATAGGCTGCACGGGGAGGTGAAGAGCAGCAATAGCTTTCAGGGCTGGCACCTTGCCTGTGGGAGAAGGAGCCGGAGGTTTGCCTTTTCGGAAAGGGGCTCTGCCGAGGACAGGCAGCATCAGCTGTAGCGTCTCTGGGAAAGCACAGATCCACATGGCTGTTGTGCCTGTGAATAGGCTGCACGGGGAGGTGAAGAGCAGCAAGAGCTTTCAGGGCTTTCAGCTTCCCTGTGGGAGAAGGAGCCGGACGTTTCCATTTCAGAAAGAGGCACTGGCCGAGGACAGGCACCATGCGGTGTAGCCTATGTGGGAAAGCACAGATCCGCAGGGCTGTTGTGCCTGTGAATAGGCTGCACGGGGAGGTGAAAATCAGCAAGAGCTTTCAGGGCTGGCACCTTCCTTGTGGGAGAAGGAGCTGGACATTTGCCTTTTCGGAAAGAGGCTCTGCCGAGGACAGGCAGCATGATCTGTAGCGTATGTGGGAAAGCAGAGATCCGCAGGGCTGTTGTGCCTGTGAATAGGCTGCACGGGGAGGTGAAGAGCAGCAATAGCTTTCAGGCCTAGCAGCTCCCTGTGGGAGAAGGAGCCGGACATTTGCCTTTTCGGAACGGGGCTCTGCCGAGGACAGGCAGCATCAGCTGTAGCGTGTGTGGAAAAGCACAGATCCGCAGGGCTGTTGTGCCTGTGAATAGGCTGCACGGGGAGGTGAAGAGCAGCAATAGCTTTCAGGCCTAGCAGCTCCCTGTGGGAGAAGGAGCCGGACATTTGCCTTTTCGGAACGGGGCTCTGCCGAGGACAGGCAGCATCAGCTGTAGCGTGTGTGGGAAAGCACAGATCCGCAGGGCTGTTGTGCCTGTGAATAGGCTGCACGGGGAGGTGAAGAGCAGCAAGAGCTTTCAGGCCTAGCAGCTCCCTGTGGGAGAAGGATCTGGACATTTGCCTTTTCGGAAAGGGGCTCTGCTGAGGACAGGCAGCATGATCTGTAGCGTGTGTGGGAAAGCACAGATCCGCAGGGCTGTTGTGCCTGTGAATAGGCTGCACGGGGAGGTGAAGAGCAGCAAGAGCTTTCAGGGCTGGCACCTTGCCTGTGGGAGAAGGAGCCGGAGGTTTGCCTTTTCGGAAAGGATCTCTGCCGAGGACAGGCAGCATCAGCTGTAGCGTCTCTGGGAAAGCACAGATCCACATGGCTGTTGTGCCTGTGAATAGGCTGCACGGGGAGGTGAAGAGCAGCAAGAGCTTTCAGGGCTTTCAGCTTCCCTGTGGGAGAAGGAGCCGGACGTTTCCATTTCAGAAAGAGGCACTGGCCGAGGACAGGCACCATGCGGTGTAGCCTATGTGGGAAAGCACAGATCCGCAGGGCTGTTGTGCCTGTGAATAGGCTGCACGGGGAGGTGAAGAGCAGCAAGAGCTTTCAGGGCTGGCAGCTTGCCTGTGGGAGAAGGAGCCGGAGGTTTGCCTTTTCGGAAAGGGGCTCTGCCGAGGACAGGCAGCATCAGCTGTAGCGTGTGTGGGAAAGCACAGATCCGCAGGACTGTTGTCCCTGTGAATAGGCTGCACGGGGAGGTGAAAATCAGCAAGAGCTTTCAGGGCTGGCACCTTCCTTGTGGGAGAAGGAGCTGGACATTTGCCTTTTCGGAAAGAGGCTCTGCCGAGGACAGGCAGCATGATCTGTAGCGTGTGTGGGAAAGCACAGATCCGCAGGGCTGTTGTGCCTGTGAATAGGCTGCACGGGGAGGTGAAGAGCAGCAATAGCTTTCAGGGCTGGCAGCTTGCCTGTGGGAGAAGGAGCTGGACATTTGCCTTTTCGGAAAGGGGCTCTGCCGAGGACAGGCAGCATGATCTGTAGCGTGTGTGGGAAAGCACAGATCCGCAGGGCTGTTGTGCCTGTGAATAGGCTGCACGGGGAGGTGAAGAGCAGCAAGAGCTTTCAGGCCTAGCAGCTCCCTGTGGGAGAAGGAGCCGGACATTTGCCTTTTCGAAACGGGGCTCTGCCGAGGACAGGCAGCATCAGCTGTAGCGTGTGTGGGAAAGCACAGATCCGCAGGGCTGTTGTGCCTGTGAATAGGCTGCACGGGGAGGTGAAGAGCAGCAAGAGCTTTCAGGCCTAGCAGCTCCCTGTGGGAGAAGGAGCTGGACATTTGCCTTTTCGGAAAGGGGCTCTGCTGAGGACAGGCAGCATGATCTGTAGCGTGTGTGGGAAAGCACAGATCCGCAGGGCTGTTGTGCCTGTGAATAGGCTGCACGGGGAGGTGAAGAGCAGCAAGAGCTTTCAGGGCTGGCAGCTTCCCTGTGGGAGAAGGAGCCGGACATTTGCCTTTTCGGAACGGGGCTCTGCCGAGGACAGGCAGCATCAGCTGTAGCGTGTGTGGGAAAGCACAGATCCGCAGGGCTGTTGTGCCTGTGAATAGGCTGCACGGGGAGGTGAAAATCAGCAAGAGCTTTCAGGGCTGGCAGCTTCCCTGTGGGAGAAGGAGCCGGACGTTTGCCTTTTCGGAAAGGGGCTCTGCTGAGGACAGGCAGCATGATCTGTAGCGTGTGTGGGAAAGCACAGATCCGCAGGGCTGTTGTGCCTGTGAATAGGCTGCACGGGGAAAGTGAAAATCAGCAAGAGCTTTCAAGGCTGGCAGCTTCCCTGTGGGAGAAGGAGCCGGAGGTTTGCCTTTTCGGAAAGGGGCTCTGCCGAGGACAGGAAGCATCAGCTGTAGCGTGTGTGGGAAAGCACAGATCCGCAGGGCTGTTGTCCCTGTGAATAGGCTGCACGAGAAAAGTCAAGAGCAGCAAGAGCTTTCAGGGCTGGCACCTTCCTTGTGGGAGAAGGAGCCGGAGATTTCCCTTTTCGGAAGGGGGCTCTGCCGAGGACAGGCAGCATGACCTGTAGCCTATGTGGGACAGCACAGATCCGCAGGGCTGTTTTGCCTGTGAATAGGCTGCACGGGGAAGTGAAGAGCAGCAAGAGCTCTCAGGCCTAGCAGCTCCCTGTGGGAGAAGGAGCCGGACATTTGCCTTTTCGAAACGGGGCTCTGCCGAGTACAGGCAGCATGCGGTGTAGCGTGTGTGGGAAAGCACAGATCCGCAGGGCTGTTGTGCCTGTGAATAGGCTGCACAGGGAAAGTCAAGAGCAGCAAGAGCTTTCAGGGCTGGCAGCTTCTTTGTGGGAGAAAGAGCCGGAGGTTTGCCTTTTCGGAAAGGGGCTCTGCCGAGGACAGGCAGCATCAGCTGTAGCGTGTGTGGGAAAGCACAGATCCGCAGGGCTGTTGTGCCTGTGAATAGGCTGCACGGGGAGGTGAAGAGCAGCAAGAGCTTTCAGGGCTGGCAGCTTCCCTGTGGGAGAAGGAGCCGAATGTTTCCATTTCAGAAAGAGGCACTGGCCGAGGACAGGCAGCATGCGGTGTAGCCTATGTGGGAAAGCACAGATCCGCAGGGCTGTTGTGCCTGTGAATAGGCTGCACGGGGAGGTGAAGAGCAGCAAGAGCTTTCAGGGCTGGCAGCTTCCCTGTGGGAGAAGGAGCCGGAGGTTTGCCTTTTCGGAAAGGGGCACTGCCGAGGACAGGCAGCATGATCTGTAGCGTGTGTGGGAAAGCACAGATCCGCAGGGCTGTTGTGCCTGTGAATAGGCTGCACGGGGAGGTGAAGAGCAGCAAGAGCTTTCAGGGCTGGCACCTTCCCTGTGGCAGAAGGAGCTGGAGGTTTGCCTTTTCGGAAAGGGGCTCTGCCGAGGACAGGCAGCATCAGCTGTAGCGTCTGTGGGAAAGCAGAGATCCGCAGGGGTGTTGTGCCTGTGAATAGGCTGCACGGGGAGGTGAAGAGCAGCAAGAGCTTTCAGGGCTGGCAGCTTCCCTGTGGCAGAAGGAGCTGGAGGTTTGCCTTTTCGGAAAGGGGCTCTGCCGAGGACAGGCAGCATCAGCTGTAGCGTCTGTGGGAAAGCACAGATCCGCAGGGCTGTTGTGCCTGTGAATAGGCTGCACGGGGAGGTGAAAATCAGCAAGAGCTTTCAGGGCTGGCAGCTTCCTTGTGGGAGAAAGAGCCGAATGTTTCCATTTCAGAAATAGGCAATGGCCGAGGACAGGCAGCATGCGGTGTAGACTATGTGGGAAAGCACAGATCCGCAGGGCTGTTGTGCCTGTGAATAGGCTGCACGGGGAGGTGAAGAGCAGCAAGAGCTTTCAAGGCTGGCAGCTTCCTTGTGGGAGAAAGAGCCGGACGTTTCCCTTTTCGGAAAGGGGCTCTCCCGAGGACAGGCAGCATGATGTGTAGCGTGTGTGGAAAAGCACAGATCCACAGGGCTGTTGTTCCTGTGAATAGGCTGCACGGGGAGGTGAAGAGCAGCAAGAGCTTTCAAGGCTGGCAGCTTTCATGTGGGAGAAGGAGCCGGACATTTGCCTTTTCACAAAGGGGCTCTGCCGAGGACAGGCAGCATCAGCTGTAGCGTGTGAGGGAAAGCACAGATCCGCAGGGCTGTTGTGCCTGTGAATAGGCTGCACGGGGAGGTGAAGAGCAGCAAGAGCTTTCAGGGCTTTCAGCTTCCCTGTGGGAGAAGGAGCCGGAGGTTTGCCTTTTCGGAAAGGGGCTCTGCCGAGGACAGGCAGCATGCGGTGTAGCGTGTGTGGGAAAGCACAGATCCGCAGGGCTGTTGTGCCTGTGAATAGGCTGCACGGGGAGGTGAAGAGCAGCAAGAGCTTTCAGGGCTGGCAGATCCCTTGTTGGACAAGGAGCCGAATGTTTCCCTTTCAGAAAGAGGCACCGGCCGAGGACAGGCAGCATGCGGTGTAGCCTATGTGGGACAGCACAGATCCGCAGAGCTGTTGTGCCTGTGAATAGGCTGCACGCGGAGGTGAAGAGCAGCAAGAGCTTTCAGGGCTTTCAGCTTCCTTGTGGGAGAAGGAGCCGGACGTTTCCATGTCAGAAAGAGGCACTGGCCGAGGACAGGCACCATGCGGTGTAGCCTATGTGGGAAAGCACAGATCCGCAGGGCTGTTTTGCCTGTGAATAGGCTGCACGGGGAGGTGAAGAGCAGCAAGAGCTTTCAGGGCTGGCAGCTTCCCTGTGGGAGAAGGAGCCGGAGGTTTGCCTTTTTGGAAAGGGGCTCTGCCGAGGAAAGGCAGCATCATCTGTAGCGTGTGTGGGAAAGCACAGATCCGCAGGGGTGTTGTGCCTGTGAATAGGCTGCACGGAGACGTGAAGAGCAGCAAGAGCTTTCAGGGCTGGCAGCTTCCTTGTGGGAGAAGGAGCTGGAGGTTTGCCTTTTCCCAAAGCTGCTCTGCCAAGGACAGGCAGCATGATCTGTAGCGTGTGTGGGAAAGCACAGATCCGCAGGGCTGTTGTGCCTGTGAATAGGCTGCACGGGGAGGTGAAGAGCAGCAAGAGCTTTCAGGCCTGGCAGCTTCCTTGTGGGAGAAAGAGCCGAATGTTTCACTTTCATAGACATGCACTGGCCGAGGACAGGCAGCATGATCTGTAGCGTGTGTGGGAAAGCACAGATCCGCAGGGCTGTTGTGCCTGTGAATAGGCTGCACGGGGAGGTGAAGAGCAGCAAGAGTTTTCAGGGCTGGCAGCTTCCCTGTGGGAGAAGGAGCCGGAGGTTTGCCTTTTCGGAAAGGGGCTCTGCCGAGGACAGGCAGCATGATCTGTAGCGTCTCTGGGAAAGCACAGATCCGCAGGGCTGTTGTGCCTGTGAATAGGCTGCACGGGGAGGTGAAAAGCAGCAATAGCTTTCAAGGCTGACAGCTTCCATGTGGGAGAAGGAGCTGGACGTTTGCCTTGTAGGAAAGGGGCTCTGCCGAGGACAGGCAGCATGATCTGTAGCGTGTGTGGGAAAGCACAGATCCGCAGGGCTGTTGTGCCTGTGAATAGGCTGCACGGGGAGGTGAAGAGCAGCAAGAGCTTTCAGGGCTGGCAGCTTCCTTGTGGGAGAAAGAGCTGAATGTTTCCATTTCAGAAATAGGCACTGGCCGAGGACAGGCAGCATGATCTGTAGCGTGTGTGGGAAAGCACAGATCCGCAGGGCTGTTGTGCCTGTGAATAGGCTGCACGGGAGGTGAAGAGCAGCAAGAGCTTTCAGGGCTGGCAGCTTTTTTGTGGGGAGAAAGAGCCGGAGGTTTGCCTTTTCGGAAAGGGGCTCTGCCGAGGACAGGCAGCATCAGCTGTATCGTCTGTGGGAAAGCACAGATCCGCAGGGCTGTTGTGCCTGTGAATAGGCTGCACGGGGAGGTGAAGAGCAGCAAGAGCTTTCAGGGCTGGCAGCTTTTTTGTGGGGAGAAAGAGCCGGAGGTTTGCCTTTTCGGAAAGGGGCTCTGCCGAGGACAGGCAGCATCAGCTGTAGCGTGTGTGGGAAAGCACAGATCCGCAGGGCTGTTGTTCCTGTGAATAGGCTGCACGGGGAGGTGAAGAGCAGCAAGAGCTTTCAGGACTGGCAGCTTCCTTGTGAGACAAAGAGCCGGACGTTTGCCTTTTCGGAAAGGGGCACTGCCAAGGACAGGCAGCATGATCTGTAGCGTGTGTGGGAAAGCACAGATCCGCAGGGCTGTTGTTCCTGTGAATAGGCTGCACGGGGAAAGTGAAAATCAGCAAGAGCTTTCAAGGCTGGCAGCTTCCTTGTGGGAGAAGGAGCCGGACATTTGCCTTTTCAGAAAGGGGCTCTGCCGAGGACAGGCAGCATGATCTGTAGCGTGTGTGGGAAAGCACAGATCCGCAGGGCTGTTGTGCCTGTGAATAGGCTGCACGGGGAGGTGAAGAGCAGCAAGAGCTTTCAGGGCTGGCAGCTTCCCTGTGGGAGAAGGAGCCGGACGTTTGCCTTTTCGGAAAGGGGCTCTGACGAGGACAGGTAATATCAGCTGTAGCGTGTGTGGGAAAGCACAGATCCGCATGGCTGTTGTTCCTGTGAATAGGCTGCACGGGGAGGTGAAAAGCAGCAATAGCTTTCAAGGCTGACAGCTTCCATGTGGGAGAAGGAGCTGGAGGTTTGCCTTTTCGGAAAGGGGCTCTGCCGAGGACAGGCAGCATGATCTGTAGCGTGTGTGGGAAAGCACAGATCTGCAGGGCTGTTGTGCCTGTGAATAGGCTGCACGGGGAGGTGAAGAGCAGCAAGAGCTTTCAGGGCTGGCAGCTTCCTTGTGGGAGAAAGAGCTGAATGCTTCCATTTCAGAAATAGGCACTGGCCGAGGACAGGCACCATGCGGTGTAGACTATGTGGGAAAGCACAGATCCGCAGGGCTGTTGTGCCTGTGAATAGGCTGCACGGGGAGGTGAAGAGCAGCAAGAGCTTTCAGGGCTGGCAGATCCCTTGTGGGAGAAAGAGCCGAATGTTTCCATTTCAGAAAGAGGCACTGGCCGAGGACAGGCAGCATGCGGTGTAGCGTGTGTGGGAAAGCACAGATCCGCAGGGCTGATGTTCCTGTGAATAGGCTGCACGGGGAGGTGAAGAGCAGCAAGAGCTTTCAGGACTGGCAGCTTCCTTGTGAGACAAGGAGCTGGACGTTTGCCTTTTCCCAAAGCTGCTCTGCCAAGGACAGGCAGCATGATCTGTAGCGTGTGTGGGAAAGCACAGATCCGCAGGGCTGTTGTGCCTGTGAATAGGCTGCACGGGGAGGTGAAAATCAGCAAGAGCTTTCAGGCCTGGCAGCTTCCTTGTGGGAGAAAGAGCCGAATGTTTCACTTTCAGAGACATGCACTGGCCGACGACAGGCAGCATGATCTGTAGCGTGTGTGGGAAAGCACAGATCCGCAGGGCTGTTGTGCCTGTGAATAGGCTGCACGGGGAGGTGAAGAGCAGCAAGAGTTTTCAGGGCTGGCAGCTTCCCTGTGGGAGAAGGAACTTGACGTTTGCCTTTTCGGAAAGGGGCTCTGCCGAGGACAGGCAGCATGATCTGTAGCGTCTCTGGGAAAGCACAGATCCGCAGGGCTGTTGTGCCTGTGAATAGGCTGCACGGGGAGGTGAAGAGCAGCAAGAGCTTTCAGGGCTGGCAGCTTCCCTGTGGGAGAAGGAGCTTGACGTTTGCCTTTTCGGAAAGGGGCTCTGACGAGGACAGGTAGCATCAGCTGTAGTGTGTGTGGGAAAGCACAGATCCGCAGGGCTGTTGTGCCTGTGAATAGGCTGCACGGGGAGGTGAAAAGCAGCAATAGCTTTCAAGGCTGACAGCTTCCATGTGGGAGAAGGAGCTGGACGTTTGCCTTGTAGGAAAGGGGCTCTGCCGAGGACAGGCAGCATGCGGTGTAGCGTGTGTGGGAAAGCACAGATCCGCAGGGCTGATGTTCCTGTGAATAGGCTGCACGGGGAGGTGAAGAGCAGCAAGAGCTTTCAGGGCTGGCAGCTTCCCTGTGGGAGAAGGAGCCGGACATTTGCCTTTTCGGAACGGGGCTCTGCCGAGGACAGGCAGCATCAGCTGTAGCGTGTGTGGGAAAGCAGAGATCCGCAGGGCTGTTGTGCCTGTGAATAGGCTGCACGGGGAGGTGAAAATCAGCAAGAGCTTTCAGGGCTGGCAGCTTCCCTGTGGGAGAAGGAGCCGGACGTTTGCCTTTTCGGAAAGGGGCTCTGCTGAGGACAGGCAGCATGATCTGTAGCGTGTGTGGGAAAGCACAGATCCGCAGGGCTGTTGTGCCTGTGAATAGGCTGCACGGGGAAAGTGAAAATCAGCAAGAGCTTTCAAGGCTGGCAGCTTCCCTGTGGGAGAAGGAGCCGGAGGTTTGCCTTTTCAGAAAGGGGCTCTGCCGAGGACAGGAAGCATCAGCTGTAGCGTGTGTGGGAAAGCACAGATCCGCAGGGCTGTTGTCCCTGTGAATAGGCTGCACGAGAAAAGTCAAGAGCAGCAAGAGCTTTCAGGGCTGGCACCTTCCTTGTGGGAGAAGGAGCCGGAGATTTCCCTTTTCGGAAGGGGGCTCTGCCGAGGACAGGCAGCATGACCTGTAGCCTATGTGGGACAGCACAGATCCGCAGGGCTGTTTTGCCTGTGAATAGGCTGCACGGGGAAGTGAAGAGCAGCAAGAGCTCTCAGGCCTAGCAGCTCCCTGTGGGAGAAGGAGCCGGACATTTGCCTTTTCGAAACGGGGCTCTGCCGAGTACAGGCAGCATGCGGTGTAGCGTGTGTGGGAAAGCACAGATCCGCAGGGCTGTTGTGCCTGTGAATAGGCTGCACAGGGAAAGTCAAGAGCAGCAAGAGCTTTCAGGGCTGGCAGCTTCTTTGTGGGAGAAAGAGCCGAATGTTTCCATTTCAGAAAGAGGCACTGGCCGAGGACAGGCAGCATGCGGTGTAGCCTATGTGGGACAGCACAGATCCGCAGGGCTGTTGTGCCTGTGAATAGGCTGCACGCGGAGGTGAAGAGCAGCAAGAGCTTTCAGGGCTTTCAGCTTCCTTGTGGGAGAAGGAGCCGGACGTTTCCATGTCAGAAAGAGGCACTGGCCGAGGACAGGCACCATGCGGTGTAGCCTATGTGGGAAAGCACAGATCCGCAGGGCTGTTTTGCCTGTGAATAGGCTGCACGGGGAGGTGAAGAGCAGCAAGAGCTTTCAGGGCTGGCAGCTTCCCTGTGGGAGAAGGAGCCGGAGGTTTGCCTTTTCGGAAAGGGGCTCTGCCGAGGACAGGCAGCATCAGCTGTAGCGTGTGTGGGAAAGCACAGATCCGCAGGGCTGTTGTGCCTGTGAATAGGCTGCAGGGGGAGGTGAAGAGCAGCAAGAGCTTTCAGGGCTGGCAGCTTCCTTGTGGGAGAACGAGCCGGACGTTTCCATTTCAGAAAGAGGCACTGGCCGAGGACAGGCACCATGCGGTGTAGCCTATGTGGGAAAGCACAGATCCGCAGGGCTGTTGTTCCTGTGAATAGGCTGCACGGGGAGGTGAAGAGCAGCAAGAGCTTTCAAGGCTGGCAGCTTCCCTGTGGGAGAAGGAGCCGGACGTTTGCCTTTTCGGAAAGCGGCTCTTCTGAGGACAGGCAGCATGATCTGTAGCGTGTGTGGGAAAGCACAGATCCGCAGGGGTGTTGTGCCTGTGAATAGGCTGCACGGAGAGGTGAAGAGCAGCAAGAGCTTTCAGGGCTGGCAGCTTGCCTGTGGGAGAAGGAGCCGGAGGTTTGCCTTTTTGGAAAGGGGCTCTGCCGAGGAAAGGCAGCATGATCTGTAGCTTGTGTGGGAAAGCACAGATCCGCAGGGCTGTTGTGCCTGTGAATAGGCTGCAGGGGGAAAGTGAAAATCTGCAATAGCTTTCAGGGCTGGCCGCTTCGTTGTGGGAGAAGGAGCTGGACATTTGGCTTTTCGGAAAGGGGCTCTGCTGAGGACAGGCAGCATCATCTGTAGCGTGTGTGGGAAAGCACAGATCCGCAGGGGTGTTGTGCCTGTGAATAGGCTGCACGGAGAGGTGAAGAGCAGCAAGAGCTTTCAGGGCTGGCAGCTTCCTTGTGGGAGAAGGAGCTGGAGGTTTGCCTTTTCCCAAAGCTGCTCTGCCAAGGACAGGCAGCATGATCTGTAGCGTGTGTGGGAAAGCACAGATCCGCAGGGCTGTTGTGCCTGTGAATAGGCTGCACGGGGAGGTGAAGAGCAGCAAGAGTTTTCAGGGCTGGCAGCTTCCCTGTGGGAGAAGGAGCCGGAGGTTTGCCTTTTCGGAAAGGGGCTCTGCCGAGGACAGGCAGCATGATCTGTAGCGTCTCTGGGAAAGCACAGATCCGCAGGGCTGTTGTGCCTGTGAATAGGCTGCACGGGGAGGTGAAAAGCAGCAATAGCTTTCAAGGCTGACAGCTTCCATGTGGGAGAAGGAGCTGGACGTTTGCCTTGTAGGAAAGGGGCTCTGCCGAGGACAGGCAGCATGATCTGTAGCGTGTGTGGGAAAGCACAGATCCGCAGGGCTGTTGTGCCTGTGAATAGGCTGCACGGGGAGGTGAAGAGCAGCAAGAGCTTTCAGGGCTGGCAGCTTCCTTGTGGGAGAAAGAGCTGAATGTTTCCATTTCAGAAATAGGCACTGGCCGAGGACAGGCAGCATGATCTGTAGCGTGTGTGGGAAAGCACAGATCCGCAGGGCTGTTGTGCCTGTGAATAGGCTGCACGGGAGGTGAAGAGCAGCAAGAGCTTTCAGGGCTGGCAGCTTTTTTGTGGGGAGAAAGAGCCGGAGGTTTGCCTTTTCGGAAAGGGGCTCTGCCGAGGACAGGCAGCATCAGCTGTAGCGTCTGTGGGAAAGCACAGATCCGCAGGGCTGTTGTGCCTGTGAATAGGCTGCACGGGGAGGTGAAGAGCAGCAAGAGCTTTCAGGGCTGGCAGCTTTTTTGTGGGGAGAAAGAGCCGGAGGTTTGCCTTTTCGGAAAGGGGCTCTGCCGAGGACAGGCAGCATCAGCTGTAGCGTGTGTGGGAAAGCACAGATCCGCAGGGCTGTTGTTCCTGTGAATAGGCTGCACGGGGAGGTGAAGAGCAGCAAGAGCTTTCAGGACTGGCAGCTTCCTTGTGAGACAAAGAGCCGGACGTTTGCCTTTTCGGAAAGGGGCACTGCCAAGGACAGGCAGCATGATCTGTAGCGTGTGTGGGAAAGCACAGATCCGCAGGGCTGTTGTTCCTGTGAATAGGCTGCACGGGGAAAGTGAAAATCAGCAAGAGCTTTCAAGGCTGGCAGCTTCCTTGTGGGAGAAGGAGCCGGACATTTGCCTTTTCAGAAAGGGGCTCTGCCGAGGACAGGCAGCATGATCTGTAGCGTGTGTGGGAAAGCACAGATCCGCAGGGCTGTTGTGCCTGTGAATAGGCTGCACGGGGAGGTGAAGAGCAGCAAGAGCTTTCAGGGCTGGCAGCTTCCCTGTGGGAGAAGGAGCCGGACGTTTGCCTTTTCGGAAAGGGGCTCTGACGAGGACAGGTAATATCAGCTGTAGCGTGTGTGGGAAAGCACAGATCCGCATGGCTGTTGTTCCTGTGAATAGGCTGCACGGGGAGGTGAAAAGCAGCAATAGCTTTCAAGGCTGACAGCTTCCATGTGGGAGAAGGAGCTGGAGGTTTGCCTTTTCGGAAAGGGGCTCTGCCGAGGACAGGTAGCATGATCTGTAGCGTGTGTGGGAAAGCACAGATCTGCAGGGCTGTTGTGCCTGTGAATAGGCTGCACGGGGAGGTGAAGAGCAGCAAGAGCTTTCAGGGCTGGCAGCTTCCTTGTGGGAGAAAGAGCTGAATGCTTCCATTTCAGAAATAGGCACTGGCCGAGGACAGGCACCATGCGGTGTAGACTATGTGGGAAAGCACAGATCCGCAGGGCTGTTGTGCCTGTGAATAGGCTGCACGGGGAGGTGAAGAGCAGCAAGAGCTTTCAGGGCTGGCAGATCCCTTGTGGGAGAAAGAGCCGAATGTTTCCATTTCAGAAAGAGGCACTGGCCGAGGACAGGCAGCATGCGGTGTAGCGTGTGTGGGAAAGCACAGATCCGCAGGGCTGATGTTCCTGTGAATAGGCTGCACGGGGAGGTGAAGAGCAGCAAGAGCTTTCAGGACTGGCAGCTTCCTTGTGAGACAAGGAGCTGGACGTTTGCCTTTTCCCAAAGCTGCTCTGCCAAGGACAGGCAGCATGATCTGTAGCGTGTGTGGGAAAGCACAGATCCGCAGGGCTGTTGTGCCTGTGAATAGGCTGCACGGGGAGGTGAAGAGCAGCAAGAGATTTCAGGGCTGGCAGCTTCCCTGTGGGAGAAGGAGCTTGACGTTTGCCTTTTCGGAAAGGGGCTCTGCCGAGGACAGGCAGCATGATCTGTAGCGTCTCTGGGAAAGCACAGATCCGCAGGGCTTTTGTGCCTGTGAATAGGCTGCACGGGGAGGTGAAGAGCAGCAAGAGCTTTCAGGGCTGGCAGCTTCCCTGTGGGAGAAGGAGCTTGACGTTTGCCTTTTCGGAAAGGGGCTCTGACGAGGACAGGTAGCATCAGCTGTAGTGTGTGTGGGAAAGCACAGATCCGCAGGGCTGTTGTGCCTGTGAATAGGCTGCACGGGGAGGTGAAAAGCAGCAATAGCTTTCAAGGCTGACAGCTTCCATGTGGGAGAAGGAGCTGGACGTTTGCCTTGTAGGAAAGGGGCTCTGCCGAGGACAGGCAGCATGATCTGTAGCGTGTGTGGGAAAGCACAGATCCGCAGGGCTGATGTTCCTGTGAATAGGCTGCACGGGGAGGTGAAGAGCAGCAAGAGCTTTCAGGGCTGGCAGCTTCCCTGTGGGAGAAGGAGCCGGACATTTGCCTTTTCGGAACGGGGCTCTGCCGAGGACAGGCAGCATCAGCTGTAGCGTGTGTGGGAAAGCACAGATCCGCAGGGCTGTTGTGCCTGTGAATAGGCTGCACGGGGAGGTGAAAATCAGCAAGAGCTTTCAGGGCTGGCAGCTTCCCTGTGGGAGAAGGAGCCGGACGTTTGCCTTTTCGGAAAGGGGCTCTGCTGAGGACAGGCAGCATGATCTGTAGCGTGTGTGGGAAAGCACAGATCCGCAGGGCTGTTGTGCCTGTGAATAGGCTGCACGGGGAAAGTGAAAATCAGCAAGAGCTTTCAAGGCTGGCAGCTTCCTTGTGGGAGAAGGAGCCGGACATTTGCCTTTTCAGAAAGGGGCTCTGCCGAGGACAGGCAGCATGATCTGTAGCGTGTGTGGGAAAGCACAGATCCGCAGGGCTGTTGTGCCTGTGAATAGGCTGCACGGGGAGGTGAAGAGCAGCAAGAGCTTTCAGGGCTGGCAGCTTCCCTGTGGGAGAAGGAGCCGGACGTTTGCCTTTTCGGAAAGGGGCTCTGACGAGGACAGGTAATATCAGCTGTAGCGTGTGTGGGAAAGCACAGATCCGCATGGCTGTTGTTCCTGTGAATAGGCTGCACGGGGAGGTGAAAAGCAGCAATAGCTTTCAAGGCTGACAGCTTCCATGTGGGAGAAGGAGCTGGAGGTTTGCCTTTTCGGAAAGGGGCTCTGCCGAGGACAGGCAGCATGATCTGTAGCGTGTGTGGGAAAGCACAGATCTGCAGGGCTGTTGTGCCTGTGAATAGGCTGCACGGGGAGGTGAAGAGCAGCAAGAGCTTTCAGGGCTGGCAGCTTCCTTGTGGGAGAAAGAGCTGAATGCTTCCATTTCAGAAATAGGCACTGGCCGAGGACAGGCACCATGCGGTGTAGACTATGTGGGAAAGCACAGATCCGCAGGGCTGTTGTGCCTGTGAATAGGCTGCACGGGGAGGTGAAGAGCAGCAAGAGCTTTCAGGGCTGGCAGATCCCTTGTGGGAGAAAGAGCCGAATGTTTCCATTTCAGAAAGAGGCACTGGCCGAGGACAGGCAGCATGCGGTGTAGCGTGTGTGGGAAAGCACAGATCCGCAGGGCTGATGTTCCTGTGAATAGGCTGCACGGGGAGGTGAAGAGCAGCAAGAGCTTTCAGGACTGGCAGCTTCCTTGTGAGACAAGGAGCTGGACGTTTGCCTTTTCCCAAAGCTGCTCTGCCAAGGACAGGCAGCATGATCTGTAGCGTGTGTGGGAAAGCACAGATCCGCAGGGCTGTTGTGCCTGTGAATAGGCTGCACGGGGAGGTGAAAATCAGCAAGAGCTTTCAGGCCTGGCAGCTTCCTTGTGGGAGAAAGAGCCGAATGTTTCACTTTCAGAGACATGCACTGGCCGAGGACAGGCAGCATGATCTGTAGCGTGTGTGGGAAAGCACAGATCCGCAGGGCTGTTGTGCCTGTGAATAGGCTGCACGGGGAGGTGAAGAGCAGCAAGAGTTTTCAGGGCTGGCAGCTTCCCTGTGGGAGAAGGAACTTGACGTTTGCCTTTTCGGAAAGGGGCTCTGCCGAGGACAGGCAGCATGATCTGTAGCGTCTCTGGGAAAGCACAGATCCGCAGGGCTGTTGTGCCTGTGAATAGGCTGCACGGGGAGGTGAAGAGCAGCAAGAGCTTTCAGGGCTGGCAGCTTCCCTGTGGGAGAAGGAGCTTGACGTTTGCCTTTTCGGAAAGGGGCTCTGACGAGGACAGGTAGCATCAGCTGTAGTGTGTGTGGGAAAGCACAGATCCGCAGGGCTGTTGTGCCTGTGAATAGGCTGCACGGGGAGGTGAAAAGCAGCAATAGCTTTCAAGGCTGACAGCTTCCATGTGGGAGAAGGAGCTGGACGTTTGCCTTGTAGGAAAGGGGCTCTGCCGAGGACAGGCAGCATGCGGTGTAGCGTGTGTGGGAAAGCACAGATCCGCAGGGCTGATGTTCCTGTGAATAGGCTGCACGGGGAGGTGAAGAGCAGCAAGAGCTTTCAGGGCTGGCAGCTTCCCTGTGGGAGAAGGAGCCGGACATTTGCCTTTTCGGAACGGGGCTCTGCCGAGGACAGGCAGCATCAGCTGTAGCGTGTGTGGGAAAGCACAGATCCGCAGGGCTGTTGTGCCTGTGAATAGGCTGCACGGGGAGGTGAAAATCAGCAAGAGCTTTCAGGGCTGGCAGCTTCCCTGTGGGAGAAGGAGCCGGACGTTTGCCTTTTCGGAAAGGGGCTCTGCTGAGGACAGGCAGCATGATCTGTAGCGTGTGTGGGAAAGCACAGATCCGCAGGGCTGTTGTGCCTGTGAATAGGCTGCACGGGGAAAGTGAAAATCAGCAAGAGCTTTCAAGGCTGGCAGCTTCCCTGTGGGAGAAGGAGCCGGAGGTTTGCCTTTTCAGAAAGGGGCTCTGCCGAGGACAGGAAGCATCAGCTGTAGCGTGTGTGGGAAAGCACAGATCCGCAGGGCTGTTGTCCCTGTGAATAGGCTGCACGAGAAAAGTCAAGAGCAGCAAGAGCTTTCAGGGCTGGCACCTTCCTTGTGGGAGAAGGAGCCGGAGATTTCCCTTTTCGGAAGGGGGCTCTGCCGAGGACAGGCAGCATGACCTGTAGCCTATGTGGGACAGCACAGATCCGCAGGGCTGTTTTGCCTGTGAATAGGCTGCACGGGGAAGTGAAGAGCAGCAAGAGCTCTCAGGCCTAGCAGCTCCCTGTGGGAGAAGGAGCCGGACATTTGCCTTTTCGAAACGGGGCTCTGCCGAGTACAGGCAGCATGCGGTGTAGCGTGTGTGGGAAAGCACAGATCCGCAGGGCTGTTGTGCCTGTGAATAGGCTGCACAGGGAAAGTCAAGAGCAGCAAGAGCTTTCAGGGCTGGCAGCTTCTTTGTGGGAGAAAGAGCCGAATGTTTCCATTTCAGAAAGAGGCACTGGCCGAGGACAGGCAGCATGCGGTGTAGCCTATGTGGGACAGCACAGATCCGCAGGGCTGTTGTGCCTGTGAATAGGCTGCACGCGGAGGTGAAGAGCAGCAAGAGCTTTCAGGGCTTTCAGCTTCCTTGTGGGAGAAGGAGCCGGACGTTTCCATGTCAGAAAGAGGCACTGGCCGAGGACAGGCACCATGCGGTGTAGCCTATGTGGGAAAGCACAGATCCGCAGGGCTGTTTTGCCTGTGAATAGGCTGCACGGGGAGGTGAAGAGCAGCAAGAGCTTTCAGGGCTGGCAGCTTCCCTGTGGGAGAAGGAGCCGGAGGTTTGCCTTTTCGGAAAGGGGCTCTGCCGAGGACAGGCAGCATCAGCTGTAGCGTGTGTGGGAAAGCACAGATCCGCAGGGCTGTTGTGCCTGTGAATAGGCTGCAGGGGGAGGTGAAGAGCAGCAAGAGCTTTCAGGGCTGGCAGCTTCCTTGTGGGAGAACGAGCCGGACGTTTCCATTTCAGAAAGAGGCACTGGCCGAGGACAGGCACCATGCGGTGTAGCCTATGTGGGAAAGCACAGATCCGCAGGGCTGTTGTTCCTGTGAATAGGCTGCACGGGGAGGTGAAGAGCAGCAAGAGCTTTCAAGGCTGGCAGCTTCCCTGTGGGAGAAGGAGCCGGACGTTTGCCTTTTCGGAAAGCGGCTCTTCTGAGGACAGGCAGCATGATCTGTAGCGTGTGTGGGAAAGCACAGATCCGCAGGGGTGTTGTGCCTGTGAATAGGCTGCACGGAGAGGTGAAGAGCAGCAAGAGCTTTCAGGGCTGGCAGCTTGCCTGTGGGAGAAGGAGCCGGAGGTTTGCCTTTTTGGAAAGGGGCTCTGCCGAGGAAAGGCAGCATGATCTGTAGCTTGTGTGGGAAAGCACAGATCCGCAGGGCTGTTGTGCCTGTGAATAGGCTGCAGGGGGAAAGTGAAAATCTGCAATAGCTTTCAGGGCTGGCCGCTTCGTTGTGGGAGAAGGAGCTGGACATTTGGCTTTTCGGAAAGGGGCTCTGCTGAGGACAGGCAGCATCATCTGTAGCGTGTGTGGGAAAGCACAGATCCGCAGGGGTGTTGTGCCTGTGAATAGGCTGCACGGAGAGGTGAAGAGCAGCAAGAGCTTTCAGGGCTGGCAGCTTCCTTGTGGGAGAAGGAGCTGGAGGTTTGCCTTTTCCCAAAGCTGCTCTGCCAAGGACAGGCAGCATGATCTGTAGCGTGTGTGGGAAAGCACAGATCCGCAGGGCTGTTGTGCCTGTGAATAGGCTGCACGGGGAGGTGAAGAGCAGCAAGAGTTTTCAGGGCTGGCAGCTTCCCTGTGGGAGAAGGAGCCGGAGGTTTGCCTTTTCGGAAAGGGGCTCTGCCGAGGACAGGCAGCATGATCTGTAGCGTCTCTGGGAAAGCACAGATCCGCAGGGCTGTTGTGCCTGTGAATAGGCTGCACGGGGAGGTGAAAAGCAGCAATAGCTTTCAAGGCTGACAGCTTCCATGTGGGAGAAGGAGCTGGACGTTTGCCTTGTAGGAAAGGGGCTCTGCCGAGGACAGGCAGCATGATCTGTAGCGTGTGTGGGAAAGCACAGATCCGCAGGGCTGTTGTGCCTGTGAATAGGCTGCACGGGGAGGTGAAGAGCAGCAAGAGCTTTCAGGGCTGGCAGCTTCCTTGTGGGAGAAAGAGCTGAATGTTTCCATTTCAGAAATAGGCACTGGCCGAGGACAGGCAGCATGATCTGTAGCGTGTGTGGGAAAGCACAGATCCGCAGGGCTGTTGTGCCTGTGAATAGGCTGCACGGGAGGTGAAGAGCAGCAAGAGCTTTCAGGGCTGGCAGCTTTTTTGTGGGGAGAAAGAGCCGGAGGTTTGCCTTTTCGGAAAGGGGCTCTGCCGAGGACAGGCAGCATCAGCTGTAGCGTCTGTGGGAAAGCACAGATCCGCAGGGCTGTTGTGCCTGTGAATAGGCTGCACGGGGAGGTGAAGAGCAGCAAGAGCTTTCAGGGCTGGCAGCTTTTTTGTGGGGAGAAAGAGCCGGAGGTTTGCCTTTTCGGAAAGGGGCTCTGCCGAGGACAGGCAGCATCAGCTGTAGCGTGTGTGGGAAAGCACAGATCCGCAGGGCTGTTGTTCCTGTGAATAGGCTGCACGGGGAGGTGAAGAGCAGCAAGAGCTTTCAGGACTGGCAGCTTCCTTGTGAGACAAAGAGCCGGACGTTTGCCTTTTCGGAAAGGGGCACTGCCAAGGACAGGCAGCATGATCTGTAGCGTGTGTGGGAAAGCACAGATCCGCAGGGCTGTTGTTCCTGTGAATAGGCTGCACGGGGAAAGTGAAAATCAGCAAGAGCTTTCAAGGCTGGCAGCTTCCTTGTGGGAGAAGGAGCCGGACATTTGCCTTTTCAGAAAGGGGCTCTGCCGAGGACAGGCAGCATGATCTGTAGCGTGTGTGGGAAAGCACAGATCCGCAGGGCTGTTGTGCCTGTGAATAGGCTGCACGGGGAGGTGAAGAGCAGCAAGAGCTTTCAGGGCTGGCAGCTTCCCTGTGGGAGAAGGAGCCGGACGTTTGCCTTTTCGGAAAGGGGCTCTGACGAGGACAGGTAATATCAGCTGTAGCGTGTGTGGGAAAGCACAGATCCGCAGGGCTGTTGTTCCTGTGAATAGGCTGCACGGGGAGGTGAAAAGCAGCAATAGCTTTCAAGGCTGACAGCTTCCATGTGGGAGAAGGAGCTGGAGGTTTGCCTTTTCGGAAAGGGGCTCTGCCGAGGACAGGTAGCATGATCTGTAGCGTGTGTGGGAAAGCACAGATCTGCAGGGCTGTTGTGCCTGTGAATAGGCTGCACGGGGAGGTGAAGAGCAGCAAGAGCTTTCAGGGCTGGCAGCTTCCTTGTGGGAGAAAGAGCTGAATGCTTCCATTTCAGAAATAGGCACTGGCCGAGGACAGGCACCATGCGGTGTAGACTATGTGGGAAAGCACAGATCCGCAGGGCTGTTGTGCCTGTGAATAGGCTGCACGGGGAGGTGAAGAGCAGCAAGAGCTTTCAGGGCTGGCAGATCCCTTGTGGGAGAAAGAGCCGAATGTTTCCATTTCAGAAAGAGGCACTGGCCGAGGACAGGCAGCATGCGGTGTAGCGTGTGTGGGAAAGCACAGATCCGCAGGGCTGATGTTCCTGTGAATAGGCTGCACGGGGAGGTGAAGAGCAGCAAGAGCTTTCAGGACTGGCAGCTTCCTTGTGAGACAAGGAGCTGGACGTTTGCCTTTTCCCAAAGCTGCTCTGCCAAGGACAGGCAGCATGATCTGTAGCGTGTGTGGGAAAGCACAGATCCGCAGGGCTGTTGTGCCTGTGAATAGGCTGCACGGGGAGGTGAAGAGCAGCAAGAGATTTCAGGGCTGGCAGCTTCCCTGTGGGAGAAGGAGCTTGACGTTTGCCTTTTCGGAAAGGGGCTCTGCCGAGGACAGGCAGCATGATCTGTAGCGTCTCTGGGAAAGCACAGATCCGCAGGGCTGTTGTGCCTGTGAATAGGCTGCACGGGGAGGTGAAGAGCAGCAAGAGCTTTCAGGGCTGGCAGCTTCCCTGTGGGAGAAGGAGCTTGACGTTTGCCTTTTCGGAAAGGGGCTCTGACGAGGACAGGTAGCATCAGCTGTAGTGTGTGTGGGAAAGCACAGATCCGCAGGGCTGTTGTGCCTGTGAATAGGCTGCACGGGGAGGTGAAAAGCAGCAATAGCTTTCAAGGCTGACAGCTTCCATGTGGGAGAAGGAGCTGGACGTTTGCCTTGTAGGAAAGGGGCTCTGCCGAGGACAGGCAGCATGATCTGTAGCGTGTGTGGGAAAGCACAGATCCGCAGGGCTGATGTTCCTGTGAATAGGCTGCACGGGGAGGTGAAGAGCAGCAAGAGCTTTCAGGGCTGGCAGCTTCCCTGTGGGAGAAGGAGCCGGACATTTGCCTTTTCGGAACGGGGCTCTGCCGAGGACAGGCAGCATCAGCTGTAGCGTGTGTGGGAAAGCACAGATCCGCAGGGCTGTTGTGCCTGTGAATAGGCTGCACGGGGAGGTGAAAATCAGCAAGAGCTTTCAGGGCTGGCAGCTTCCCTGTGGGAGAAGGAGCCGGACGTTTGCCTTTTCGGAAAGGGGCTCTGCTGAGGACAGGCAGCATGATCTGTAGCGTGTGTGGGAAAGCACAGATCCGCAGGGCTGTTGTGCCTGTGAATAGGCTGCACGGGGAAAGTGAAAATCAGCAAGAGCTTTCAAGGCTGGCAGCTTCCCTGTGGGAGAAGGAGCCGGAGGTTTGCCTTTTCGGAAAGGGGCTCTGCCGAGGACAGGAAGCATCAGCTGTAGCGTGTGTGGGAAAGCACAGATCCGCAGGGCTGTTGTCCCTGTGAATAGGCTGCACGAGAAAAGTCAAGAGCAGCAAGAGCTTTCAGGGCTGGCACATTCCTTGTGGGAGAAGGAGCCGGACGTTTCCATTTCAGAAAGAGGCACTTGCCTAGGACAGGCACCATGCGGTGTAGCCTATGTGGGAAAGCACAGATCCGCAGGGCTGTTGTGCCTGTGAATAGTCTGCACGAGAAAACTCAAGAGCAGCAAGAGCTTTCAGGGCTGGCACCTTCCTTGTGGGAGAATGAGCCGGAGATTTCCCTTTTCGGAAGGGGGCTCTGCCGAGGACAGGCAGCATGACCTGTAGCCTATGTGGGACAGCACAGATCCGCAGGGCTGTTTTGCCTGTGAATAGGCTGCACGGGGAAGTGAAGAGCAGCAAGAGCTCTCAGGCCTAGCAGCTCCCTGTGGGAGAAGGAGCCGGACATTTGCCTTTTCGAAACGGGGCTCTGCCGAGTACAGGCAGCATGCGGTGTAGCGTGTGTGGGAAAGCACAGATCCGCAGGGCTGTTGTGCCTGTGAATAGGCTGCACAGGGAAAGTCAAGAGCAGCAAGAGCTTTCAGGGCTGGCAGCTTCTTTGTGGGAGAAAGAGCCGGAGGTTTGCCTTTTCGGAAAGGGGCTCTGCAGAGGACAGGCAGCATCAGCTGTAGCGTGTGTGGGAAAGCAGAGATCCGCAGGGCTGTTGTGCCTGTGAATAGGCTGCACGGGGAGGTGAAGAGCAGCAAGAGCTTTCAGGGCTGGCAGCTTCCCTGTGGGAGAAGGAGCCGAATGTTTCCATTTCAGAAAGAGGCACTGGCCGAGGACAGGCAGCATGCGGTGTAGCCTATGTGGGAAAGCACAGATCCGCAGGGCTGTTGTGCCTGTGAATAGGCTGCACGGGGAGGTGAAGAGCAGCAAGAGCTTTCAGGGCTGGCAGCTTCCCTGTGGGAGAAGGAGCCGGAGGTTTGCCTTTTCGGAAAGGGGCACTGCCGAGGACAGGCAGCATGATCTGTAGCGTGTGTGGGAAAGCAGAGATCCGCAGGGCTGTTGTGCCTGTGAATAGGCTGCACGGGGAGGTGAAGAGCAGCAAGAGCTTTCAGGGCTGGCACCTTCCCTGTGGCAGAAGGAGCTGGAGGTTTGCCTTTTCGGAAAGGGGCTCTGCCGAGGACAGGCAGCATCAGCTGTAGCGTCTGTGGGAAAGCAGAGATCCGCAGGGCTGTTGTGCCTGTGAATAGGCTGCACGGGGAGGTGAAGAGCAGGAATAGCTTTCAGGGCTGGCCGCTTCCTTGTGGGGAGAAAGAGCCGGAGGTTTGCCTTTTCGGAAAGGGGCTCTGCCGAGGACAGGCAGCATGATCTGTAGCATGTGTGGGAAAGCACAGATCCGCAGGGGTGTTGTGCCTGTGAATAGGCTGCACGGGGAGGTGAAGAGCAGCAAGAGCTTTCAGGGCTGGCAGCTTCCCTGTGGCAGAAGGAGCTGGAGGTTTGCCTTTTCGGAAAGGGGCTCTGCCGAGGACAGGCAGCATCAGCTGTAGCGTCTGTGGGAAAGCACAGATCCGCAGGGCTGTTGTGCCTGTGAATAGGCTGCACGGGGAGGTGAAAATCAGCAAGAGCTTTCAGGGCTGGCAGCTTCCTTGTGGGAGAAAGAGCCGAATGTTTCCATTTCAGAAATAGGCAATGGCCGAGGACAGGCAGCATGCGGTGTAGACTATGTGGGAAAGCACAGATCCGCAGGGCTGTTGTGCCTGTGAATAGGCTGCACGGGGAGGTGAAGAGCAGCAAGAGCTTTCAGGGCCTGCAGCTTCCCTGTGGGAGAAGGAGCTGGAGGTTTGCCTTTTCAGAAAGGGGCTCTGCCGAGGACAGGCAGCATCAGCTGTAGCGTGTGTGGGAAAGCACAGATCTGCAGGGCTGTTGTGCCTGTGAATAGGCTGCACGGGGAGGTGAAGAGCAGCAAGAGCTTTCAAGGCTGGCAGCTTCCTTGTGGGAGAAAGAGCCGGACGTTTCCCTTTTCGGAAAGGGGCTCTCCCGAGGACAGGCAGCATGATGTGTAGCGTGTGTGGAAAAGCACAGATCCACAGGGCTGTTGTTCCTGTGAATAGGCTGCACGGGGAGGTGAAAATCAGCAAGAGCTTTCAAGGCTGGCAGCTTTCATGTGGGAGAAGGAGCCGGACATTTGCCTTTTCACAAAGGGGCTCTGCCGAGGACAGGCAGCATCAGCTGTAGCGTGTGAGGGAAAGCACAGATCCGCAGGGCTGTTGTGCCTGTGAATAGGCTGCACGGGGAGGTGAAGAGCAGCAAGAGCTTTCAGGGCTTTCGGCTTCCCTGTGGGAGAAGGAGCCGGAGGTTTGCCTTTTCGGAAAGGGGCACTGCCGAGGACAGGCATCATGATCTGTAGCGTGTGTGGGAAAGCACAGATCCGCAGGGCTGTTGTGCCTGTGAATAGGCTGCACGGGGAGGTGAAGAGCAGCAAGAGCTTTCAGGGCTGGCATCTTCTTTGTGGGGAGAAAGAGCCGGAGGTTTGCCTTTTCGGAAAGGGGCTCTGCCGAGGACAGGCAGCATGCGGTGTAGCGTGTGTGGGAAAGCACAGATCCGCAGAGCTGTTGTGCCTGTGAATAGGCTGCACGCGGAGGTGAAGAGCAGCAAGAGCTTTCAGGGCTTTCAGCTTCCTTGTGGGAGAAGGAGCCGGACGTTTCCATGTCAGAAAGAGGCACTGGCCGAGGACAGGCACCATGCGGTGTAGCCTATGTGGGAAAGCACAGATCCGCAGGGCTGTTTTGCCTGTGAATAGGCTGCACGGGGAGGTGAAGAGCAGCAAGAGCTTTCAGGGCTGGCAGCTTCCCTGTGGGAGAAGGAGCCGGAGGTTTGCCTTTTCGGAAAGGGGCTCTGCCGAGGACAGGCAGCATCAGCTGTAGCGTGTGTGGGAAAGCACAGATCCGCAGGGCTGTTGTGCCTGTGAATAGGCTGCAGGGGGAGGTGAAGAGCAGCAAGAGCTTTCAGGGCTGGCAGCTTCCTTGTGGGAGAACGAGCCGGACGTTTCCATTTCAGAAAGAGGCACTGGCCGAGGACAGGCACAATGCGGTGTAGCCTATGTGGGAAAGCACAGATCCGCAGGGCTGTTGTTCCTGTGAATAGGCTGCACGGGGAGGTGAAGAGCAGCAAGAGCTTTCAAGGCTGGCAGCTTCCCTGTGGGAGAAGGAGCCGGACGTTTGCCTTTTCGGAAAGCGGCTCTGCTGAGGACAGGCAGCATGATCTGTAGCGTGTGTGGGAAAGCACAGATCCGCAGGGGTGTTGTGCCTGTGAATAGGCTGCACGGAGAGGTGAAGAGCAGCAAGAGCTTTCAGGGCTGGCAGCTTGCCTGTGGGAGAAGGAGCCGGAGGTTTGCCTTTTTGGAAAGGGGCTCTGCCGAGGAAAGGCAGCATGATCTGTAGCTTGTGTGGGAAAGCACAGATCCGCAGGGCTGTTGTGCCTGTGAATAGGCTGCAGGGGGAAAGTGAAAATCTGCAATAGCTTTCAGGGCTGGCCGCTTCCTTGTGGGAGAAGGAGCTGGACATTTGGCTTTTCGGAAAGGGGCTCTGCTGAGGACAGGCAGCATCATCTGTAGCGTGTGTGGGAAAGCACAGATCCGCAGGGGTGTTGTGCCTGTGAATAGGCTGCACGGAGAGGTGAAGAGCAGCAAGAGCTTTCAGGGCTGGCAGCTTCCTTGTGGGAGAAGGAGCTGGAGGTTTGCCTTTTCCCAAAGCTGCTCTGCCAAGGACAGGCAGCATGATCTGTAGCGTGTGTGGGAAAGCACAGATCCGCAGGGCTGTTGTGCCTGTGAATAGGCTGCACGGGGAGGTGAAGAGCAGCAAGAGCTTTCAGGCCTGGCAGCTTCCTTGTGGGAGAAAGAGCCGAATGTTTCACTTTCATAGACATGCACTGGCCGAGGACAGGCAGCATGATCTGTAGCGTGTGTGGGAAAGCACAGATCCGCAGGGCTGTTGTGCCTGTGAATAGGCTGCACGGGGAGGTGAAGAGCAGCAAGAGCTTTCAGGGCTGGCAGCTTCCCTGTGGGAGAAGGAGCCGGAGGTTTGCCTTTTCGGAACGGGGCTCTGCTGAGGACAGGCAGCATGATCTGTAGCGTGTGTGGGAAAGCAAAGATCCGCAGGGCTGTTGTGCCTGTGAATAGGCTGCACGGGGAGGTGAAGAGCAGCAAGATCTTTCAGGGCTGGCAGCTTCCCTGTGGGAGAAAGAGCCGGACGTTTCCATTTTCGGAAAGGGGCTCTGCCGAGGACAGGCAGCATGATCTGTAGCGTGTGTGGGAAAGCACAGATCTGCAGGGCTGTTGTGCCTGTGAATAGGCTGCACGGGGAGGTGAAAATCAGCAAGAGCTTTCAGGGCTGGCAGCTTCCTTGTGGGAGAAAGAGCTGAATGTTTCCATTTCAGAAATAGGCACTGGCCGAGGACAGGCAGCATGATCTGTAGCGTGTGTGGGAAAGCACAGATCCGCAGGGCTGTTGTGCCTGTGAATAGGCTGCACGGGAGGTGAAGAGCAGCAAGAGCTTTCAGGGCTGGCAGCTTTTTTGTGGGGAGAAAGAGCCGGAGGTTTGCCTTTTCGGAAAGGGGCTCTGCCGAGGACAGGCAGCATCAGCTGTATCGTCTGTGGGAAAGCACAGATCCGCAGGGCTGTTGTGCCTGTGAATAGGCTGCACGGGGAGGTGAAGAGCAGCAAGAGCTTTCAGGGCTGGCAGCTTTTTTGTGGGGAGAAAGAGCCGGAGGTTTGCCTTTTCGGAAAGGGGCTCTGCCGAGGACAGGCAGCATCAGCTGTAGCGTGTGTGGGAAAGCACAGATCCGCAGGGCTGTTGTTCCTGTGAATAGGCTGCACGGGGAGGTGAAGAGCAGCAAGAGCTTTCAGGACTGGCAGCTTCCTTGTGAGACAAAGAGCCGGACGTTTGCCTTTTCGGAAAGGGGCACTGCCAAGGACAGGCAGCATGATCTGTAGCGTGTGTGGGAAAGCACAGATCCGCAGGGCTGTTGTTCCTGTGAATAGGCTGCACGGGGAAAGTGAAAATCAGCAAGAGCTTTCAAGGCTGGCAGCTTCCTTGTGGGAGAAGGAGCCGGACATTTGCCTTTTCAGAAAGGGGCTCTGCCGAGGACAGGCAGCATGATCTGTAGCGTGTGTGGGAAAGCACAGATCCGCAGGGCTGTTGTGCCTGTGAATAGGCTGCACGGGGAGGTGAAGAGCAGCAAGAGCTTTCAGGGCTGGCAGCTTCCCTGTGGGAGAAGGAGCCGGACGTTTGCCTTTTCGGAAAGGGGCTCTGACGAGGACAGGTAATATCAGCTGTAGCGTGTGTGGGAAAGCACAGATCCGCATGGCTGTTGTTCCTGTGAATAGGCTGCACGGGGAGGTGAAAAGCAGCAATAGCTTTCAAGGCTGACAGCTTCCATGTGGGAGAAGGAGCTGGAGGTTTGCCTTTTCGGAAAGGGGCTGTGCCGAGGACAGGCAGCATGATCTGTAGCGTGTGTGGGAAAGCACAGATCTGCAGGGCTGTTGTGCCTGTGAATAGGCTGCACGGGGAGGTGAAGAGCAGCAAGAGCTTTCAGGGCTGGCAGCTTCCTTGTGGGAGAAAGAGCTGAATGCTTCCATTTCAGAAATAGGCACTGGCCGAGGACAGGCACCATGCGGTGTAGACTATGTGGGAAAGCACAGATCCGCAGGGCTGTTGTGCCTGTGAATAGGCTGCACGGGGAGGTGAAGAGCAGCAAGAGCTTTCAGGGCTGGCAGATCCCTTGTGGGAGAAAGAGCCGAATGTTTCCATTTCAGAAAGAGGCACTGGCCGAGGACAGGCAGCATGCGGTGTAGCGTGTGTGGGAAAGCACAGATCCGCAGGGCTGATGTTCCTGTGAATAGGCTGCACGGGGAGGTGAAGAGCAGCAAGAGCTTTCAGGACTGGCAGCTTCCTTGTGAGACAAGGAGCTGGACGTTTGCCTTTTCCCAAAGCTGCTCTGCCAAGGACAGGCAGCATGATCTGTAGCGTGTGTGGGAAAGCACAGATCCGCAGGGCTGTTGTGCCTGTGAATAGGCTGCACAGGGAGGTGAACATCAGCAAGAGCTTTCAGGCCTGGCAGCTTCCTTGTGGGAGAAAGAGCCGAATGTTTCACTTTCAGAGACATGCACTGGCCGAGGACAGGCAGCATGATCTGTAGCGTGTGTGGGAAAGCACAGATCCGCAGGGCTGTTGTGCCTGTGAATAGGCTGCACGGGGAGGTGAAGAGCAGCAAGAGTTTTCAGGGCTGGCAGCTTCCCTGTGGGAGAAGGAACTTGACGTTTGCCTTTTCGGAAAGGGGCTCTGCCGAGGACAGGCAGCATGATCTGTAGCGTCTCTGGGAAAGCACAGATCCGCAGGGCTGTTGTGCCTGTGAATAGGCTGCACGGGGAGGTGAAGAGCAGCAAGAGCTTTCAGGGCTGGCAGCTTCCCTGTGGGAGAAGGAGCTTGACGTTTGCCTTTTCGGAAAGGGGCTCTGACGAGGACAGGTAGCATCAGCTGTAGTGTGTGTGGGAAAGCACAGATCCGCAGGGCTGTTGTGCCTGTGAATAGGCTGCACGGGGAGGTGAAAAGCAGCAATAGCTTTCAAGGCTGACAGCTTCCATGTGGGAGAAGGAGCTGGACGTTTGCCTTGTAGGAAAGGGGCTCTGCCGAGGACAGGCAGCATGCGGTGTAGCGTGTGTGGGAAAGCACAGATCCGCAGGGCTGATGTTCCTGTGAATAGGCTGCACGGGGAGGTGAAGAGCAGCAAGAGCTTTCAGGGCTGGCAGCTTCCCTGTGGGAGAAGGAGCCGGACATTTGCCTTTTCGGAACGGGGCTCTGCCGAGGACAGGCAGCATCAGCTGTAGCGTGTGTGGGAAAGCACAGATCCGCAGGGCTGTTGTGCCTGTGAATAGGCTGCACGGGGAGGTGAAAATCAGCAAGAGCTTTCAGGGCTGGCAGCTTCCCTGTGGGAGAAGGAGCCGGACGTTTGCCTTTTCGGAAAGGGGCTCTGCTGAGGACAGGCAGCATGATCTGTAGCGTGTGTGGGAAAGCACAGATCCGCAGGGCTGTTGTGCCTGTGAATAGGCTGCACGGGGAAAGTGAAAATCAGCAAGAGCTTTCAAGGCTGGCAGCTTCCCTGTGGGAGAAGGAGCCGGAGGTTTGCCTTTTCGGAAAGGGGCTCTGCCGAGGACAGGAAGCATCAGCTGTAGCGTGTGTGGGAAAGCACAGATCCGCAGGGCTGTTGTCCCTGTGAATAGGCTGCACGAGAAAAGTCAAGAGCAGCAAGAGCTTTCAGGGCTGGCACCTTCCTTGTGGGAGAAGGAGCCGGAGATTTCCCTTTTCGGAAGGGGGCTCTGCCGAGGACAGGCAGCATGACCTGTAGCCTATGTGGGACAGCACAGATCCGCAGGGCTGTTTTGCCTGTGAATAGGCTGCACGGGGAAGTGAAGAGCAGCAAGAGCTCTCAGGCCTAGCAGCTCCCTGTGGGAGAAGGAGCCGGACATTTGCCTTTTCGAAACGGGGCTCTGCCGAGTACAGGCAGCATGCGGTGTAGCGTGTGTGGGAAAGCACAGATCCGCAGGGCTGTTGTGCCTGTGAATAGGCTGCACAGGGAAAGTCAAGAGCAGCAAGAGCTTTCAGGGCTGGCAGCTTCTTTGTGGGAGAAAGAGCCGAATGTTTCCATTTCAGAAAGAGGCACTGGCCGAGGACAGGCAGCATGCGGTGTAGCCTATGTGGGACAGCACAGATCCGCAGGGCTGTTGTGCCTGTGAATAGGCTGCACGCGGAGGTGAAGAGCAGCAAGAGCTTTCAGGGCTTTCAGCTTCCTTGTGGGAGAAGGAGCCGGACGTTTCCATGTCAGAAAGAGGCACTGGCCGAGGACAGGCACCATGCGGTGTAGCCTATGTGGGAAAGCACAGATCCGCAGGGCTGTTTTGCCTGTGAATAGGCTGCACGGGGAGGTGAAGAGCAGCAAGAGCTTTCAGGGCTGGCAGCTTCCCTGTGGGAGAAGGAGCCGGAGGTTTGCCTTTTCGGAAAGGGGCTCTGCCGAGGACAGGCAGCATCAGCTGTAGCGTGTGTGGGAAAGCACAGATCCGCAGGGCTGTTGTGCCTGTGAATAGGCTGCAGGGGGAGGTGAAGAGCAGCAAGAGCTTTCAGGGCTGGCAGCTTCCTTGTGGGAGAACGAGCCGGACGTTTCCATTTCAGAAAGAGGCACTGGCCGAGGACAGGCACCATGCGGTGTAGCCTATGTGGGAAAGCACAGATCCGCAGGGCTGTTGTTCCTGTGAATAGGCTGCACGGGGAGGTGAAGAGCAGCAAGAGCTTTCAAGGCTGGCAGCTTCCCTGTGGGAGAAGGAGCCGGACGTTTGCCTTTTCGGAAAGCGGCTCTGCTGAGGACAGGCAGCATGATCTGTAGCGTGTGTGGGAAAGCACAGATCCGCAGGGGTGTTGTGCCTGTGAATAGGCTGCACGGAGAGGTGAAGAGCAGCAAGAGCTTTCAGGGCTGGCAGCTTGCCTGTGGGAGAAGGAGCCGGAGGTTTGCCTTTTTGGAAAGGGGCTCTGCCGAGGAAAGGCAGCATGATCTGTAGCTTGTGTGGGAAAGCACAGATCCGCAGGGCTGTTGTGCCTGTGAATAGGCTGCAGGGGGAAAGTGAAAATCTGCAATAGCTTTCAGGGCTGGCCGCTTCCTTGTGGGAGAAGGAGCTGGACATTTGGCTTTTCGGAAAGGGGCTCTGCTGAGGACAGGCAGCATCATCTGTAGCGTGTGTGGGAAAGCACAGATCCGCAGGGGTGTTGTGCCTGTGAATAGGCTGCACGGAGAGGTGAAGAGCAGCAAGAGCTTTCAGGGCTGGCAGCTTCCTTGTGGGAGAAGGAGCTGGAGGTTTGCCTTTTCCCAAAGCTGCTCTGCCAAGGACAGGCAGCATGATCTGTAGCGTGTGTGGGAAAGCACAGATCCGCAGGGCTGTTGTGCCTGTGAATAGGCTGCACGGGGAGGTGAAGAGCAGCAAGAGTTTTCAGGGCTGGCAGCTTCCCTGTGGGAGAAGGAGCCGGAGGTTTGCCTTTTCGGAAAGGGGCTCTGCCGAGGACAGGCAGCATGATCTGTAGCGTCTCTGGGAAAGCACAGATCCGCAGGGCTGTTGTGCCTGTGAATAGGCTGCACGGGGAGGTGAAAAGCAGCAATAGCTTTCAAGGCTGACAGCTTCCATGTGGGAGAAGGAGCTGGACGTTTGCCTTGTAGGAAAGGGGCTCTGCCGAGGACAGGCAGCATGATCTGTAGCGTGTGTGGGAAAGCACAGATCCGCAGGGCTGTTGTGCCTGTGAATAGGCTGCACGGGGAGGTGAAGAGCAGCAAGAGCTTTCAGGGCTGGCAGCTTCCTTGTGGGAGAAAGAGCTGAATGTTTCCATTTCAGAAATAGGCACTGGCCGAGGACAGGCAGCATGATCTGTAGCGTGTGTGGGAAAGCACAGATCCGCAGGGCTGTTGTGCCTGTGAATAGGCTGCACGGGAGGTGAAGAGCAGCAAGAGCTTTCAGGGCTGGCAGCTTTTTTGTGGGGAGAAAGAGCCGGAGGTTTGCCTTTTCGGAAAGGGGCTCTGCCGAGGACAGGCAGCATCAGCTGTAGCGTGTGTGGGAAAGCACAGATCCGCAGGGCTGTTGTTCCTGTGAATAGGCTGCACGGGGAGGTGAAGAGCAGCAAGAGCTTTCAGGACTGGCAGCTTCCTTGTGAGACAAAGAGCCGGACGTTTGCCTTTTCGGAAAGGGGCACTGCCAAGGACAGGCAGCATGATCTGTAGCGTGTGTGGGAAAGCACAGATCCGCAGGGCTGTTGTTCCTGTGAATAGGCTGCACGGGGAAAGTGAAAATCAGCAAGAGCTTTCAAGGCTGGCAGCTTCCTTGTGGGAGAAGGAGCCGGACATTTGCCTTTTCAGAAAGGGGCTCTGCCGAGGACAGGCAGCATGATCTGTAGCGTGTGTGGGAAAGCACAGATCCGCAGGGCTGTTGTGCCTGTGAATAGGCTGCACGGGGAGGTGAAGAGCAGCAAGAGCTTTCAAGGCTGACAGCTTCCATGTGGGAGAAGGAGCTGGAGGTTTGCCTTTTCGGAAAGGGGCTCTGCCGAGGACAGGTAGCATGATCTGTAGCGTGTGTGGGAAAGCACAGATCTGCAGGGCTGTTGTGCCTGTGAATAGGCTGCACGGGGAGGTGAAGAGCAGCAAGAGCTTTCAGGGCTGGCAGCTTCCTTGTGGGAGAAAGAGCTGAATGCTTCCATTTCAGAAATAGGCACTGGCCGAGGACAGGCACCATGCGGTGTAGACTATGTGGGAAAGCACAGATCCGCAGGGCTGTTGTGCCTGTGAATAGGCTGCACGGGGAGGTGAAGAGCAGCAAGAGCTTTCAGGGCTGGCAGATCCCTTGTGGGAGAAAGAGCCGAATGTTTCCATTTCAGAAAGAGGCACTGGCCGAGGACAGGCAGCATGCGGTGTAGCGTGTGTGGGAAAGCACAGATCCGCAGGGCTGATGTTCCTGTGAATAGGCTGCACGGGGAGGTGAAGAGCAGCAAGAGCTTTCAGGACTGGCAGCTTCCTTGTGAGACAAGGAGCTGGACGTTTGCCTTTTCCCAAAGCTGCTCTGCCAAGGACAGGCAGCATGATCTGTAGCGTGTGTGGGAAAGCACAGATCCGCAGGGCTGTTGTGCCTGTGAATAGGCTGCACGGGGAGGTGAACATCAGCAAGAGCTTTCAGGCCTGGCAGCTTCCTTGTGGGAGAAAGAGCCGAATGTTTCACTTTCAGAGACATGCACTGGCCGAGGACAGGCAGCATGATCTGTAGCGTGTGTGGGAAAGCACAGATCCGCAGGGCTGTTGTGCCTGTGAATAGGCTGCACGGGGAGGTGAAGAGCAGCAAGAGTTTTCAGGGCTGGCAGCTTCCCTGTGGGAGAAGGAACTTGACGTTTGCCTTTTCGGAAAGGGGCTCTGCCGAGGACAGGCAGCATGATCTGTAGCGTCTCTGGGAAAGCACAGATCCGCAGGGCTGTTGTGCCTGTGAATAGGCTGCACGGGGAGGTGAAGAGCAGCAAGAGCTTTCAGGGCTGGCAGCTTCCCTGTGGGAGAAGGAGCTTGACGTTTGCCTTTTCGGAAAGGGGCTCTGACGAGGACAGGTAGCATCAGCTGTAGTGTGTGTGGGAAAGCACAGATCCGCAGGGCTGTTGTGCCTGTGAATAGGCTGCACGGGGAGGTGAAAAGCAGCAATAGCTTTCAAGGCTGACAGCTTCCATGTGGGAGAAGGAGCTGGACGTTTGCCTTGTAGGAAAGGGGCTCTGCCGAGGACAGGCAGCATGCGGTGTAGCGTGTGTGGGAAAGCACAGATCCGCAGGGCTGATGTTCCTGTGAATAGGCTGCACGGGGAGGTGAAGAGCAGCAAGAGCTTTCAGGGCTGGCAGCTTCCCTGTGGGAGAAGGAGCCGGACATTTGCCTTTTCGGAACGGGGCTCTGCCGAGGACAGGCAGCATCAGCTGTAGCGTGTGTGGGAAAGCACAGATCCGCAGGGCTGTTGTGCCTGTGAATAGGCTGCACGGGGAGGTGAAAATCAGCAAGAGCTTTCAGGGCTGGCAGCTTCCCTGTGGGAGAAGGAGCCGGACGTTTGCCTTTTCGGAAAGGGGCTCTGCTGAGGACAGGCAGCATGATCTGTAGCGTGTGTGGGAAAGCACAGATCCGCAGGGCTGTTGTGCCTGTGAATAGGCTGCACGGGGAAAGTGAAAATCAGCAAGAGCTTTCAAGGCTGGCAGCTTCCCTGTGGGAGAAGGAGCCGGAGGTTTGCCTTTTCGGAAAGGGGCTCTGCCGAGGACAGGAAGCATCAGCTGTAGCGTGTGTGGGAAAGCACAGATCCGCAGGGCTGTTGTCCCTGTGAATAGGCTGCACGAGAAAAGTCAAGAGCAGCAAGAGCTTTCAGGGCTGGCACCTTCCTTGTGGGAGAAGGAGCCGGAGATTTCCCTTTTCGGAAGGGGGCTCTGCCGAGGACAGGCAGCATGACCTGTAGCCTATGTGGGACAGCACAGATCCGCAGGGCTGTTTTGCCTGTGAATAGGATGCACGGGGAAGTGAAGAGCAGCAAGAGCTCTCAGGCCTAGCAGCTCCCTGTGGGAGAAGGAGCCGGACATTTGCCTTTTCGAAACGGGGCTCTGCCGAGTACAGGCAGCATGCGGTGTAGCGTGTGTGGGAAAGCACAGATCCGCAGGGCTGTTGTGCCTGTGAATAGGCTGCACAGGGAAAGTCAAGAGCAGCAAGAGCTTTCAGGGCTGGCAGCTTCTTTGTGGGAGAAAGAGCCGAATGTTTCCATTTCAGAAAGAGGCACTGGCCGAGGACAGGCAGCATGCGGTGTAGCCTATGTGGGACAGCACAGATCCGCAGGGCTGTTGTGCCTGTGAATAGGCTGCACGCGGAGGTGAAGAGCAGCAAGAGCTTTCAGGGCTTTCAGCTTCCTTGTGGGAGAAGGAGCCGGACGTTTCCATGTCAGAAAGAGGCACTGGCCGAGGACAGGCACCATGCGGTGTAGCCTATGTGGGAAAGCACAGATCCGCAGGGCTGTTTTGCCTGTGAATAGGCTGCACGGGGAGGTGAAGAGCAGCAAGAGCTTTCAGGGCTGGCAGCTTCCCTGTGGGAGAAGGAGCCGGAGGTTTGCCTTTTCGGAAAGGGGCTCTGCCGAGGACAGGCAGCATCAGCTGTAGCGTGTGTGGGAAAGCACAGATCCGCAGGGCTGTTGTGCCTGTGAATAGGCTGCAGGGGGAGGTGAAGAGCAGCAAGAGCTTTCAGGGCTGGCAGCTTCCTTGTGGGAGAACGAGCCGGACGTTTCCATTTCAGAAAGAGGCACTGGCCGAGGACAGGCACCATGCGGTGTAGCCTATGTGGGAAAGCACAGATCCGCAGGGCTGTTGTTCCTGTGAATAGGCTGCACGGGGAGGTGAAGAGCAGCAAGAGCTTTCAAGGCTGGCAGCTTCCCTGTGGGAGAAGGAGCCGGACGTTTGCCTTTTCGGAAAGCGGCTCTGCTGAGGACAGGCAGCATGATCTGTAGCGTGTGTGGGAAAGCACAGATCCGCAGGGGTGTTGTGCCTGTGAATAGGCTGCACGGAGAGGTGAAGAGCAGCAAGAGCTTTCAGGGCTGGCAGCTTGCCTGTGGGAGAAGGAGCCGGAGGTTTGCCTTTTTGGAAAGGGGCTCTGCCGAGGAAAGGCAGCATGATCTGTAGCTTGTGTGGGAAAGCACAGATCCGCAGGGCTGTTGTGCCTGTGAATAGGCTGCAGGGGGAAAGTGAAAATCTGCAATAGCTTTCAGGGCTGGCCGCTTCCTTGTGGGAGAAGGAGCTGGACATTTGGCTTTTCGGAAAGGGGCTCTGCTGAGGACAGGCAGCATCATCTGTAGCGTGTGTGGGAAAGCACAGATCCGCAGGGGTGTTGTGCCTGTGAATAGGCTGCACGGAGAGGTGAAGAGCAGCAAGAGCTTTCAGGGCTGGCAGCTTCCTTGTGGGAGAAGGAGCTGGAGGTTTGCCTTTTCCCAAAGCTGCTCTGCCAAGGACAGGCAGCATGATCTGTAGCGTGTGTGGGAAAGCACAGATCCGCAGGGCTGTTGTGCCTGTGAATAGGCTGCACGGGGAGGTGAAGAGCAGCAAGAGTTTTCAGGGCTGGCAGCTTCCCTGTGGGAGAAGGAGCCGGAGGTTTGCCTTTTCGGAAAGGGGCTCTGCCGAGGACAGGCAGCATGATCTGTAGCGTCTCTGGGAAAGCACAGATCCGCAGGGCTGTTGTGCCTGTGAATAGGCTGCACGGGGAGGTGAAAAGCAGCAATAGCTTTCAAGGCTGACAGCTTCCATGTGGGAGAAGGAGCTGGACGTTTGCCTTGTAGGAAAGGGGCTCTGCCGAGGACAGGCAGCATGATCTGTAGCGTGTGTGGGAAAGCACAGATCCGCAGGGCTGTTGTGCCTGTGAATAGGCTGCACGGGGAGGTGAAGAGCAGCAAGAGCTTTCAGGGCTGGCAGCTTCCTTGTGGGAGAAAGAGCTGAATGTTTCCATTTCAGAAATAGGCACTGGCCGAGGACAGGCAGCATGATCTGTAGCGTGTGTGGGAAAGCACAGATCCGCAGGGCTGTTGTGCCTGTGAATAGGCTGCACGGGAGGTGAAGAGCAGCAAGAGCTTTCAGGGCTGGCAGCTTTTTTGTGGGGAGAAAGAGCCGGAGGTTTGCCTTTTCGGAAAGGGGCTCTGCCGAGGACAGGCAGCATCAGCTGTAGCGTCTGTGGGAAAGCACAGATCCGCAGGGCTGTTGTTCCTGTGAATAGGCTGCACGGGGAGGTGAAGAGCAGCAAGAGCTTTCAGGACTGGCAGCTTCCTTGTGAGACAAAGAGCCGGACGTTTGCCTTTTCGGAAAGGGGCACTGCCAAGGACAGGCAGCATGATCTGTAGCGTGTGTGGGAAAGCACAGATCCGCAGGGCTGTTGTTCCTGTGAATAGGCTGCACGGGGAAAGTGAAAATCAGCAAGAGCTTTCAAGGCTGGCAGCTTCCTTGTGGGAGAAGGAGCCGGACATTTGCCTTTTCAGAAAGGGGCTCTGCCGAGGACAGGCAGCATGATCTGTAGCGTGTGTGGGAAAGCACAGATCCGCAGGGCTGTTGTGCCTGTGAATAGGCTGCACGGGGAGGTGAAGAGCAGCAAGAGCTTTCAAGGCTGACAGCTTCCATGTGGGAGAAGGAGCTGGAGGTTTGCCTTTTCGGAAAGGGGCTCTGCCGAGGACAGGTAGCATGATCTGTAGCGTGTGTGGGAAAGCACAGATCTGCAGGGCTGTTGTGCCTGTGAATAGGCTGCACGGGGAGGTGAAGAGCAGCAAGAGCTTTCAGGGCTGGCAGCTTCCTTGTGGGAGAAAGAGCTGAATGCTTCCATTTCAGAAATAGGCACTGGCCGAGGACAGGCACCATGCGGTGTAGACTATGTGGGAAAGCACAGATCCGCAGGGCTGTTGTGCCTGTGAATAGGCTGCACGGGGAGGTGAAGAGCAGCAAGAGCTTTCAGGGCTGGCAGATCCCTTGTGGGAGAAAGAGCCGAATGTTTCCATTTCAGAAAGAGGCACTGGCCGAGGACAGGCAGCATGCGGTGTAGCGTGTGTGGGAAAGCACAGATCCGCAGGGCTGATGTTCCTGTGAATAGGCTGCACGGGGAGGTGAAGAGCAGCAAGAGCTTTCAGGACTGGCAGCTTCCTTGTGAGACAAGGAGCTGGACGTTTGCCTTTTCCCAAAGCTGCTCTGCCAAGGACAGGCAGCATGATCTGTAGCGTGTGTGGGAAAGCACAGATCCGCAGGGCTGTTGTGCCTGTGAATAGGCTGCACGGGGAGGTGAACATCAGCAAGAGCTTTCAGGCCTGGCAGCTTCCTTGTGGGAGAAAGAGCCGAATGTTTCACTTTCAGAGACATGCACTGGCCGAGGACAGGCAGCATGATCTGTAGCGTGTGTGGGAAAGCACAGATCCGCAGGGCTGTTGTGCCTGTGAATAGGCTGCACGGGGAGGTGAAGAGCAGCAAGAGTTTTCAGGGCTGGCAGCTTCCCTGTGGGAGAAGGAACTTGACGTTTGCCTTTTCGGAAAGGGGCTCTGCCGAGGACAGGCAGCATGATCTGTAGCGTCTCTGGGAAAGCACAGATCCGCAGGGCTGTTGTGCCTGTGAATAGGCTGCACGGGGAGGTGAAGAGCAGCAAGAGCTTTCAGGGCTGGCAGCTTCCCTGTGGGAGAAGGAGCTTGACGTTTGCCTTTTCGGAAAGGGGCTCTGACGAGGACAGGTAGCATCAGCTGTAGTGTGTGTGGGAAAGCACAGATCCGCAGGGCTGTTGTGCCTGTGAATAGGCTGCACGGGGAGGTGAAAAGCAGCAATAGCTTTCAAGGCTGACAGCTTCCATGTGGGAGAAGGAGCTGGACGTTTGCCTTGTAGGAAAGGGGCTCTGCCGAGGACAGGCAGCATGATCTGTAGCGTGTGTGGGAAAGCACAGATCCGCAGGGCTGATGTTCCTGTGAATAGGCTGCACGGGGAGGTGAAGAGCAGCAAGAGCTTTCAGGGCTGGCAGCTTCCCTGTGGGAGAAGGAGCCGGACATTTGCCTTTTCGGAACGGGGCTCTGCCGAGGACAGGCAGCATCAGCTGTAGCGTGTGTGGGAAAGCACAGATCCGCAGGGCTGTTGTGCCTGTGAATAGGCTGCACGGGGAGGTGAAAATCAGCAAGAGCTTTCAGGGCTGGCAGCTTCCCTGTGGGAGAAGGAGCCGGACGTTTGCCTTTTCGGAAAGGGGCTCTGCTGAGGACAGGCAGCATGATCTGTAGCGTGTGTGGGAAAGCACAGATCCGCAGGGCTGTTGTGCCTGTGAATAGGCTGCACGGGGAAAGTGAAAATCAGCAAGAGCTTTCAAGGCTGGCAGCTTCCCTGTGGGAGAAGGAGCCGGAGGTTTGCCTTTTCGGAAAGGGGCTCTGCCGAGGACAGGAAGCATCAGCTGTAGCGTGTGTGGGAAAGCACAGATCCGCAGGGCTGTTGTCCCTGTGAATAGGCTGCACGAGAAAAGTCAAGAGCAGCAAGAGCTTTCAGGGCTGGCACCTTCCTTGTGGGAGAAGGAGCCGGAGATTTCCCTTTTCGGAAGGGGGCTCTGCCGAGGACAGGCAGCATGACCTGTAGCCTATGTGGGACAGCACAGATCCGCAGGGCTGTTTTGCCTGTGAATAGGCTGCACGGGGAAGTGAAGAGCAGCAAGAGCTCTCAGGCCTAGCAGCTCCCTGTGGGAGAAGGAGCCGGACATTTGCCTTTTCGAAACGGGGCTCTGCCGAGTACAGGCAGCATGCGGTGTAGCGTGTGTGGGAAAGCACAGATCCGCAGGGCTGTTGTGCCTGTGAATAGGCTGCACAGGGAAAGTCAAGAGCAGCAAGAGCTTTCAGGGCTGGCAGCTTCTTTGTGGGAGAAAGAGCCGAATGTTTCCATTTCAGAAAGAGGCACTGGCCGAGGACAGGCAGCATGCGGTGTAGCCTATGTGGGACAGCACAGATCCGCAGGGCTGTTGTGCCTGTGAATAGGCTGCACGCGGAGGTGAAGAGCAGCAAGAGCTTTCAGGGCTTTCAGCTTCCTTGTGGGAGAAGGAGCCGGACGTTTCCATGTCAGAAAGAGGCACTGGCCGAGGACAGGCACCATGCGGTGTAGCCTATGTGGGAAAGCACAGATCCGCAGGGCTGTTTTGCCTGTGAATAGGCTGCACGGGGAGGTGAAGAGCAGCAAGAGCTTTCAGGGCTGGCAGCTTCCCTGTGGGAGAAGGAGCCGGAGGTTTGCCTTTTCGGAAAGGGGCTCTGCCGAGGACAGGCAGCATCAGCTGTAGCGTGTGTGGGAAAGCACAGATCCGCAGGGCTGTTGTGCCTGTGAATAGGCTGCAGGGGGAGGTGAAGAGCAGCAAGAGCTTTCAGGGCTGGCAGCTTCCTTGTGGGAGAACGAGCCGGACGTTTCCATTTCAGAAAGAGGCACTGGCCGAGGACAGGCACCATGCGGTGTAGCCTATGTGGGAAAGCACAGATCCGCAGGGCTGTTGTTCCTGTGAATAGGCTGCACGGGGAGGTGAAGAGCAGCAAGAGCTTTCAAGGCTGGCAGCTTCCCTGTGGGAGAAGGAGCCGGACGTTTGCCTTTTCGGAAAGCGGCTCTGCTGAGGACAGGCAGCATGATCTGTAGCGTGTGTGGGAAAGCACAGATCCGCAGGGGTGTTGTGCCTGTGAATAGGCTGCACGGAGAGGTGAAGAGCAGCAAGAGCTTTCAGGGCTGGCAGCTTGCCTGTGGGAGAAGGAGCCGGAGGTTTGCCTTTTTGGAAAGGGGCTCTGCCGAGGAAAGGCAGCATGATCTGTAGCTTGTGTGGGAAAGCACAGATCCGCAGGGCTGTTGTGCCTGTGAATAGGCTGCAGGGGGAAAGTGAAAATCTGCAATAGCTTTCAGGGCTGGCCGCTTCCTTGTGGGAGAAGGAGCTGGACATTTGGCTTTTCGGAAAGGGGCTCTGCTGAGGACAGGCAGCATCATCTGTAGCGTGTGTGGGAAAGCACAGATCCGCAGGGGTGTTGTGCCTGTGAATAGGCTGCACGGAGAGGTGAAGAGCAGCAAGAGCTTTCAGGGCTGGCAGCTTCCTTGTGGGAGAAGGAGCTGGAGGTTTGCCTTTTCCCAAAGCTGCTCTGCCAAGGACAGGCAGCATGATCTGTAGCGTGTGTGGGAAAGCACAGATCCGCAGGGCTGTTGTGCCTGTGAATAGGCTGCACGGGGAGGTGAAGAGCAGCAAGAGTTTTCAGGGCTGGCAGCTTCCCTGTGGGAGAAGGAGCCGGAGGTTTGCCTTTTCGGAAAGGGGCTCTGCCGAGGACAGGCAGCATGATCTGTAGCGTCTCTGGGAAAGCACAGATCCGCAGGGCTGTTGTGCCTGTGAATAGGCTGCACGGGGAGGTGAAAAGCAGCAATAGCTTTCAAGGCTGACAGCTTCCATGTGGGAGAAGGAGCTGGACGTTTGCCTTGTAGGAAAGGGGCTCTGCCGAGGACAGGCAGCATGATCTGTAGCGTGTGTGGGAAAGCACAGATCCGCAGGGCTGTTGTGCCTGTGAATAGGCTGCACGGGGAGGTGAAGAGCAGCAAGAGCTTTCAGGGCTGGCAGCTTCCTTGTGGGAGAAAGAGCTGAATGTTTCCATTTCAGAAATAGGCACTGGCCGAGGACAGGCAGCATGATCTGTAGCGTGTGTGGGAAAGCACAGATCCGCAGGGCTGTTGTGCCTGTGAATAGGCTGCACGGGAGGTGAAGAGCAGCAAGAGCTTTCAGGGCTGGCAGCTTTTTTGTGGGGAGAAAGAGCCGGAGGTTTGCCTTTTCGGAAAGGGGCTCTGCCGAGGACAGGCAGCATCAGCTGTAGCGTCTGTGGGAAAGCACAGATCCGCAGGGCTGTTGTGCCTGTGAATAGGCTGCACGGGGAGGTGAAGAGCAGCAAGAGCTTTCAGGGCTGGCAGCTTTTTTGTGGGGAGAAAGAGCCGGAGGTTTGCCTTTTCGGAAAGGGGCTCTGCCGAGGACAGGCAGCATCAGCTGTAGCGTGTGTGGGAAAGCACAGATCCGCAGGGCTGTTGTTCCTGTGAATAGGCTGCACGGGGAGGTGAAGAGCAGCAAGAGCTTTCAGGACTGGCAGCTTCCTTGTGAGACAAAGAGCCGGACGTTTGCCTTTTCGGAAAGGGGCACTGCCAAGGACAGGCAGCATGATCTGTAGCGTGTGTGGGAAAGCACAGATCCGCAGGGCTGTTGTTCCTGTGAATAGGCTGCACGGGGAAAGTGAAAATCAGCAAGAGCTTTCAAGGCTGGCAGCTTCCTTGTGGGAGAAGGAGCCGGACATTTGCCTTTTCAGAAAGGGGCTCTGCCGAGGACAGGCAGCATGATCTGTAGCGTGTGTGGGAAAGCACAGATCCGCAGGGCTGTTGTGCCTGTGAATAGGCTGCACGGGGAGGTGAAGAGCAGCAAGAGCTTTCAGGGCTGGCAGCTTCCCTGTGGGAGAAGGAGCCGGACGTTTGCCTTTTCGGAAAGGGGCTCTGACGAGGACAGGTAATATCAGCTGTAGCGTGTGTGGGAAAGCACAGATCCGCATGGCTGTTGTTCCTGTGAATAGGCTGCACGGGGAGGTGAAAAGCAGCAATAGCTTTCAAGGCTGACAGCTTCCATGTGGGAGAAGGAGCTGGAGGTTTGCCTTTTCGGAAAGGGGCTCTGCCGAGGACAGGTAGCATGATCTGTAGCGTGTGTGGGAAAGCACAGATCTGCAGGGCTGTTGTGCCTGTGAATAGGCTGCACGGGGAGGTGAAGAGCAGCAAGAGCTTTCAGGGCTGGCAGCTTCCTTGTGGGAGAAAGAGCTGAATGCTTCCATTTCAGAAATAGGCACTGGCCGAGGACAGGCACCATGCGGTGTAGACTATGTGGGAAAGCACAGATCCGCAGGGCTGTTGTGCCTGTGAATAGGCTGCACGGGGAGGTGAAGAGCAGCAAGAGCTTTCAGGGCTGGCAGATCCCTTGTGGGAGAAAGAGCCGAATGTTTCCATTTCAGAAAGAGGCACTGGCCGAGGACAGGCAGCATGCGGTGTAGCGTGTGTGGGAAAGCACAGATCCGCAGGGCTGATGTTCCTGTGAATAGGCTGCACGGGGAGGTGAAGAGCAGCAAGAGCTTTCAGGACTGGCAGCTTCCTTGTGAGACAAGGAGCTGGACGTTTGCCTTTTCCCAAAGCTGCTCTGCCAAGGACAGGCAGCATGATCTGTAGCGTGTGTGGGAAAGCACAGATCCGCAGGGCTGTTGTGCCTGTGAATAGGCTGCACGGGGAGGTGAAGAGCAGCAAGAGATTTCAGGGCTGGCAGCTTCCCTGTGGGAGAAGGAGCTTGACGTTTTCCTTTTCGGAAAGGGGCTCTGCCGAGGACAGGCAGCATGATCTGTAGCGTCTCTGGGAAAGCACAGATCCGCAGGGCTGTTGTGCCTGTGAATAGGCTGCACGGGGAGGTGAAGAGCAGCAAGAGCTTTCAGGGCTGGCAGCTTCCCTGTGGGAGAAGGAGCTTGACGTTTGCCTTTTCGGAAAGGGGCTCTGACGAGGACAGGTAGCATCAGCTGTAGTGTGTGTGGGAAAGCACAGATCCGCAGGGCTGTTGTGCCTGTGAATAGGCTGCACGAGAAAAGTCAAGAGCAGCAAGAGCTTTCAGGGCTGGCACCTTCCTTGTGGGAGAATGAGCCGGAGATTTCCCTTTTCGGAAGGGGGCTCTGCCGAGGACAGGCAGCATGACCTGTAGCCTATGTGGGACAGCACAGATCCGCAGGGCTGTTTTGCCTGTGAATAGGCTGCACGGGGAAGTGAAGAGCAGCAAGAGCTCTCAGGCCTAGCAGCTCCCTGTGGGAGAAGGAGCCGGACATTTGCCTTTTCGAAACGGGGCTCTGCCGAGTACAGGCAGCATGCGGTGTAGCGTGTGTGGGAAAGCACAGATCCGCAGGGCTGTTGTGCCTGTGAATAGGCTGCACAGGGAAAGTCAAGAGCAGCAAGAGCTTTCAGGGCTGGCAGCTTCTTTGTGGGAGAAAGAGCCGGAGGTTTGCCTTTTCGGAAAGGGGCTCTGCCGAGGACAGGCAGCATCAGCTGTAGCGTGTGTGGGAAAGCACAGATCCGCAGGGCTGTTGTGCCTGTGAATAGGCTGCACGGGGAGGTGAAGAGCAGCAAGAGCTTTCAGGGCTGGCAGCTTCCCTGTGGGAGAAGGAGCCGAATGTTTCCATTTCAGAAAGAGGCACTGGCCGAGGACAGGCAGCATGCGGTGTAGCCTATGTGGGAAAGCACAGATCCGCAGGGCTGTTGTGCCTGTGAATAGGCTGCACGGGGAGGTGAAGAGCAGCAAGAGCTTTCAGGGCTGGCAGCTTCCCTGTGGGAGAAGGAGCCGGAGGTTTGCCTTTTCGGAAAGGGGCACTGCCGAGGACAGGCAGCATGATCTGTAGCGTGTGTGGGAAAGCAGAGATCCGCAGGGCTGTTGTGCCTGTGAATAGGCTGCACGGGGAGGTGAAGAGCAGCAAGAGCTTTCAGGGCTGGCACCTTCCCTGTGGCAGAAGGAGCTGGAGGTTTGCCTTTTCGGAAAGGGGCTCTGCCGAGGACAGGCAGCATCAGCTGTAGCGTCTGTGGGAAAGCAGAGATCCGCAGGGCTGTTGTGCCTGTGAATAGGCTGCACGGGGAGGTGAAGAGCAGGAATAGCTTTCAGGGCTGGCCGCTTCCTTGTGGGGAGAAAGAGCCGGAGGTTTGCCTTTTCGGAAAGGGGCTCTGCCGAGGACAGGCAGCATGATCTGTAGCATGTGTGGGAAAGCACAGATCCGCAGGGGTGTTGTGCCTGTGAATAGGCTGCACGGGGAGGTGAAGAGCAGCAAGAGCTTTCAGGGCTGGCAGCTTCCCTGTGGCAGAAGGAGCTGGAGGTTTGCCTTTTCGGAAAGGGGCTCTGCCGAGGACAGGCAGCATCAGCTGTAGCGTCTGTGGGAAAGCACAGATCCGCAGGGCTGTTGTGCCTGTGAATAGGCTGCACGGGGAGGTGAAAATCAGCAAGAGCTTTCAGGGCTGGCAGCTTCCTTGTGGGAGAAAGAGCCGAATGTTTCCATTTCAGAAATAGGCAATGGCCGAGGACAGGCAGCATGCGGTGTAGACTATGTGGGAAAGCACAGATCCGCAGGGCTGTTGTGCCTGTGAATAGGCTGCACGGGGAGGTGAAGAGCAGCAAGAGCTTTCAAGGCTGGCAGCTTCCTTGTGGGAGAAAGAGCCGGACGTTTCCCTTTTCGGAAAGGGGCTCTCCCGAGGACAGGCAGCATGATGTGTAGCGTGTGTGGAAAAGCACAGATCCACAGGGCTGTTGTTCCTGTGAATAGGCTGCACGGGGAGGTGAAAATCAGCAAGAGCTTTCAAGGCTGGCAGCTTTCATGTGGGAGAAGGAGCCGGACATTTGCCTTTTCACAAAGGGGCTCTGCCGAGGACAGGCAGCATCAGCTGTAGCGTGTGAGGGAAAGCACAGATCCGCAGGGCTGTTGTGCCTGTGAATAGGCTGCACGGGGAGGTGAAGAGCAGCAAGAGCTTTCAGGGCTTTCGGCTTCCCTGTGGGAGAAGGAGCCGGAGGTTTGCCTTTTCGGAAAGGGGCACTGCCGAGGACAGGCATCATGATCTGTAGCGTGTGTGGGAAAGCACAGATCCGCAGGGCTGTTGTGCCTGTGAATAGGCTGCACGGGGAGGTGAAGAGCAGCAAGAGCTTTCAGGGCTGGCATCTTCTTTGTGGGGAGAAAGAGCCGGAGGTTTGCCTTTTCGGAAAGGGGCTCTGCCGAGGACAGGCAGCATGCGGTGTAGCGTGTGTGGGAAAGCACAGATCCGCAGAGCTGTTGTGCCTGTGAATAGGCTGCACGCGGAGGTGAAGAGCAGCAAGAGCTTTCAGGGCTTTCAGCTTCCTTGTGGGAGAAGGAGCCGGACGTTTCCATGTCAGAAAGAGGCACTGGCCGAGGACAGGCACCATGCGGTGTAGCCTATGTGGGAAAGCACAGATCCGCAGGGCTGTTTTGCCTGTGAATAGGCTGCACGGGGAGGTGAAGAGCAGCAAGAGCTTTCAGGGCTGGCAGCTTCCCTGTGGGAGAAGGAGCCGGAGGTTTGCCTTTTCGGAAAGGGGCTCTGCCGAGGACAGGCAGCATCAGCTGTAGCGTGTGTGGGAAAGCACAGATCCGCAGGGCTGTTGTGCCTGTGAATAGGCTGCAGGGGGAGGTGAAGAGCAGCAAGAGCTTTCAGGGCTGGCAGCTTCCTTGTGGGAGAACGAGCCGGACGTTTCCATTTCAGAAAGAGGCACTGGCCGAGGACAGGCACAATGCGGTGTAGCCTATGTGGGAAAGCACAGATCCGCAGGGCTGTTGTTCCTGTGAATAGGCTGCACGGGGAGGTGAAGAGCAGCAAGAGCTTTCAAGGCTGGCAGCTTCCCTGTGGGAGAAGGAGCCGGACGTTTGCCTTTTCGGAAAGCGGCTCTGCTGAGGACAGGCAGCATGATCTGTAGCGTGTGTGGGAAAGCACAGATCCGCAGGGGTGTTGTGCCTGTGAATAGGCTGCACGGAGAGGTGAAGAGCAGCAAGAGCTTTCAGGGCTGGCAGCTTGCCTGTGGGAGAAGGAGCCGGAGGTTTGCCTTTTTGGAAAGGGGCTCTGCCGAGGAAAGGCAGCATGATCTGTAGCTTGTGTGGGAAAGCACAGATCCGCAGGGCTGTTGTGCCTGTGAATAGGCTGCAGGGGGAAAGTGAAAATCTGCAATAGCTTTCAGGGCTGGCCGCTTCGTTGTGGGAGAAGGAGCTGGACATTTGGCTTTTCGGACAGGGGCTCTGCTGAGGACAGGCAGCATCATCTGTAGCGTGTGTGGGAAAGCACAGATCCGCAGGGGTGTTGTGCCTGTGAATAGGCTGCACGGAGAGGTGAAGAGCAGCAAGAGCTTTCAGGGCTGGCAGCTTCCTTGTGGGAGAAGGAGCTGGAGGTTTGCCTTTTCCCAAAGCTGCTCTGCCAAGGACAGGCAGCATGATCTGTAGCGTGTGTGGGAAAGCACAGATCCGCAGGGCTGTTGTGCCTGTGAATAGGCTGCACGGGGAGGTGAAGAGCAGCAAGAGCTTTCAGGCCTGGCAGCTTCCTTGTGGGAGAAAGAGCCGAATGTTTCACTTTCATAGACATGCACTGGCCGAGGACAGGCAGCATGATCTGTAGCGTGTGTGGGAAAGCACAGATCCGCAGGGCTGTTTTGCCTGTGAATAGGCTGCACGGGGAGGTGAAGAGCAGCAAGAGCTTTCAGGGCTGGCAGCTTCCCTGTGGGAGAAGGAGCCGGAGGTTTGCCTTTTCGGAACGGGGCTCTGCTGAGGACAGGCAGCATGATCTGTAGCGTGTGTGGGAAAGCACAGATCCGCAGGGCTGTTGTGCCTGTGAATAGGCTGCACGGGGAGGTGAAGAGCAGCAAGATCTTTCAGGGCTGGCAGCTTCCCTGTGGGAGAAAGAGCCGGACGTTTCCCTTTTCGGAAAGGGGCTCTGCCGAGGACAGGCAGCATGATCTGTAGCGTGTGTGGGAAAGCACAGATCTGCAGGGCTGTTGTGCCTGTGAATAGGCTGCACGGGGAGGTGAAAATCAGCAAGAGCTTTCAGGGCTGGCAGCTTCCCTGTGGGAGAAGGAGCCGGACGTTTGCCTTTTCGGAAAGGGGCTCTGCTGAGGACAGGCAGCATGATCTGTAGCGTGTGTGGGAAAGCACAGATCCGCAGGGCTGTTGTGCCTGTGAATAGGCTGCACGGGGAAAGTGAAAATCAGCAAGAGCTTTCAAGGCTGGCAGCTTCCCTGTGGGAGAAGGAGCCGGACGTTTGCCTTTTCGGAAAGGGGCTCTGCCGAGGACAGGCAGCATGATCTGTAGCGTGTGTGGGAAAGCACAGATCTGCAGGGCTGTTGTGCCTGTGAATAGGCTGCACGGGGAGGTGAAGAGCAGCAAGAGCTTTCAGGGCTGGCAGCTTCCCTGTGGGAGAAGGAGCCGGAGGTTTGCCTTTTCGGAAAGGGGCTCTGCTGAGGACAGGCAGCATGATCTGTAGCGTGTGTGGGAAAGCACAGATCTGCAGGGGTGTTGTGCCTGTGAATAGGCTGCACGGGGAGGTGAAGAGCAGCAAGAGCTTTCAGGCCTAGCAGCTCCCTGTGGGAGAAGGAGCCGGACGTTTCCATTTCAGAAAGAGGCACTGGCCGAGGAGAGGCACCATGCGGTGTAGCCTATGTGGGAAAGCACAGATCCGCAGGGCTGTTGTGCCTGTGAATAGGCTGCACGGGGAGGTGAAGAGCAGCAAGAGCTTTCAGGGCTGGCAGCTTTCCTGTGGGAGAAGGAGCCGGAGGTTTGCCTTTTCGGAACGGGGCTCTGCCGAGGACAGGCAGCATCAGCTGTAGCGTGTGTGGGAAAGCACAGATCCGCAGGGCTGTTGTGCCTGTGAATAGGCTGCAAGGGGAGGTGAAAATCAGCAAGAGCTTTCAGGGCTGGCAGCTTCCCTGTGGGAGAAGGAGCCGGACGTTTGCCTTTTCGGAAAGGGGCTCTGCCGAGGACAGGCAGCATGATCTGTAGCGTGTGTGGGAAAGCACAGATCTGCAGGGCTGTTGTGCCTGTGAATAGGCTGCACGGGGAGGTGAAGAGCAGCAAGAGCTTTCAGGGCTTTCAGCTTCCCTGTGGGAGAAGGAGCCGAAGGTTTCCCTTTTCGGAAAGGGGCTCTGCCGAGGACAGTCAGCATCAGCTGTAGCGTGTGTGGGAAAGCACAGATCCGCAGGGCTGTTGTGCCTGTGAATAGGCTGCACGGGGAGGTGAAGAGCAGCAATAGCTTTCAGGGCTGGCACCTTCCTTGTGGGAGAAGGAGCTGGACATTTGCCTTTTCGGAAAGAGGCTCTGCCGAGGACAGGCAGCATGATCTGTAGCGTGTGTGGGAAAGCACAGATCCGCAGGGCTGTTGTGCCTGTGAATAGGCTGCACGGGGAGGTGAAGAGCAGCAATAGCTTTCAGGGCTGGCAGCTTGCCTGTGGGAGAAGGAGCTGGACATTTGCCTTTTCGGAAAGGGGCTCTGCCGAGGACAGGCAGCATGATCTGTAGCGTGTGTGGGAAAGCACAGATCCGCAGGGCTGTTGTGCCTGTGAATAGGCTGCACGGGGAGGTGAAAATCAGCAAGAGCTTTCAGGGCTGGCAGCTTCCCTGTGGGAGAAGGAGCCGAATGTTTCCATTTCAGAAAGAGGCACTGGCGGAGGACAGGCAGCATGCGGTGTAGCCTATGTGGGAAAGCACAGATCCGCAGGGCTGTTGTGCCTGTGAATAGGCTGCACGGGGAGGTGAAGAGCAGCAAGAGCTTTCAGGGCTGGCAGCTTCCCTGTGGGAGAAGGAGCCGGACATTTGCCTTTTCGGAACGGGGCTCTGCCGAGGACAGGCAGCATCAGCTGTAGCGTGTGTGGGAAAGCACAGATCCGCAGGGCTGTTGTGCCTGTGAATAGGCTGCACGGGGAGGTGAAGAGCAGCAAGAGCTTTCAGGCCTAGCAGCTCCCTGTGGGAGAAGGAGCCGGACATTTGCCTTTTCGGAACGGGGCTCTGCCGAGGACAGGCAGCATCAGCTGTAGCGTGTGTGGGAAAGCACAGATCCGCAGGGCTGTTGTGCCTGTGAATAGGTTGCACGGGGAGGTGAAGAGCAGCAAGAGCTTTCAGGCCTAGCAGCTCCCTGTGGGAGAAGGAGCTGGACATTTGCCTTTTCGGAAAGGGGCTCTGCTGAGGACAGGCAGCATGATCTGTAGCGTGTGTGGGAAAGCACAGATCCGCAGGGCTGTTGTGCCTGTGAATAGGCTGCACGGGGAGGTGAAGAGCAGCAAGAGCTTTCAGGGCTGGCAGCTTCCCTGTGGGAGAAGGAGCCGGACGTTTGCCTTTTCCCAACGGGGCTCTGCCGAGGACAGGCAGCATCAGCTGTAGCGTGTGTGGGAAAGCACAGATCCGCAGGGCTGTTGTGCCTGTGAATAGGCTGCACGGGGAGGTGAAAATCAGCAAGAGCTTTCAGGGCTGGCAGCTTCCCTGTGGGAGAAGGAGCCGGACGTTTGCCTTTTCGGAAAGGGGCTCTGCTGAGGACAGGCAGCATGATCTGTAGCGTGTGTGGGAAAGCACAGATCCGCAGGGCTGTTGTGCCTGTGAATAGGCTGCACGGGGAAAGTGAAAATCAGCAAGAGCTTTCAGGGCTGGCAGCTTCCCTGTGGGAGAAGGAGCCGGAGGTTTGCCTTTTCGGAAAGGGGCTCTGCCGAAGGAAAGCCTCGTTAGCTGTAGCTTGTGTGGGAAAGCACAGATCTGCAGGGCTGTTGTGCCTGTGAATAGGCTGCACGGTGAGGTGAAGAGCAGCAAGAGCTTTCAGGGCTGGCACCTTCCTTGTGGGAGAAGGAGCTGGACATTTGCCTTTTCGGAAAGAGGCTCTGCCGAGGACAGGCAGCATCAGCTGTAGCGTGTGTGGGAAAGCACAGATCTGCAGGGCTGTTGTCCCTGTGAATAGGCTGCACGAGAAAAGTCAAGAGCAGCAAGAGCTTTCAGGGCTGGCACCTTCCTTGTGGGAGAAGGAGCTGGACATTTGCCTTTTCGGAAAGGGGCACTGCTGAGGACAGGCAGCATCAGCTGTAGCGTCTCTGGGAAAGCACAGATCCGCATGGCTGTTGTGCCTGTGAATAGGCTGCACGGGGAGGTGAAGAGCAGCAAGAGCTTTCAGGGCTTTCAGCTTCCCTGTGGGAGAAGGAGCCGGACGTTTCCATTTCAGAAAGAGGCACTGGCCGAGGACAGGCACCATGCGGTGTAGCCTATGTGGGAAAGCACAGATCCGCAGGGCTGTTGTGCCTGTGAATAGGCTGCACGGGGAGGTGAAGAGCAGCAAGAGCTTTCAGGGCTGGCAGCTTCCCTGTGGGAGAAGGAGCCGGACGTTTGCCTTTTCCCAACGGGGCTCTGCCGAGGACAGGCAGCATCAGCTGTAGCGTGTGTGGGAAAGCACAGATCCGCAGGGCTGTTGTGCCTGTGAATAGGCTGCACGGGGAGGTGAAAATCAGCAAGAGCTTTCAGGGCTGGCAGCTTCCCTGTGGGAGACGGAGCCGGACGTTTGCCTTTTCGGAAAGGGGCTCTGCTGAGGACAGGCAGCATGATCTGTAGCGTGTGTGGGAAAGCACAGATCCGCAGGGCTGTTGTGCCTGTGAATAGGCTGCACGGGGAAAGTGAAAATCAGCAAGAGCTTTCAAGGCTGGCAGCTTCCCTGTGGGAGAAGGAGCCGGAGGTTTGCCTTTTCGGAAAGGGGCTCTGCCGAGGACAGGAAGCATCAGCTGTAGCGTGTGTGGGAAAGCACAGATCCGCAGGGCTGTTGTCCCTGTGAATAGGCTGCACGAGAAAAGTCAAGAGCAGCAAGAGCTTTCAGGGCTGGCACCTTCCTTGTGGGAGAAGGAGCCGGACGTTTCCATTTCAGAAAGAGGCACTTGCCTAGGACAGGCACCATGCGGTGTAGCCTATGTGGGAAAGCACAGATCCGCAGGGCTGTTGTGCCTGTGAATAGTCTGCACGAGAAAACTCAAGAGCAGCAAGAGCTTTCAGGGCTGGCACCTTCCTTGTGGGAGAATGAGCCGGAGATTTCCCTTTTCGGAAGGGGGCTCTGCCGAGGACAGGCAGCATGCGGTGTAGCGTGTGTGGGAAAGCACAGATCCGCAGGGCTGTTGTGCCTGTGAATAGGCTGCACAGGGAAAGTCAAGAGCAGCAAGAGCTTTCAGGGCTGGCAGCTTCTTTGTGGGAGAAAGAGCCGGAGGTTTGCCTTTTCGGAAAGGGGCTCTGCCGAGGACAGGCAGCATCAGCTGTAGCGTGTGTGGGAAAGCACAGATCCGCAGGGCTGTTGTGCCTGTGAATAGGCTGCACGGGGAGGTGAAGAGCAGCAAGAGCTTTCAGGGCTGGCAGCTTCCCTGTGGGAGAAGGAGCCGAATGTTTCCATTTCAGAAAGAGGCACTGGCCGAGGACAGGCAGCATGCGGTGTAGCCTATGTGGGAAAGCACAGATCCGCAGGGCTGTTGTGCCTGTGAATAGGCTGCACGGGGAGGTGAAGAGCAGCAAGAGCTTTCAGGGCTGGCAGCTTCCCTGTGGGAGAAGGAGCCGGAGGTTTGCCTTTTCGGAAAGGGGCACTGCCGAGGACAGGCAGCATGATCTGTAGCGTGTGTGGGAAAGCAGAGATCCGCAGGGCTGTTGTGCCTGTGAATAGGCTGCACGGGGAGGTGAAGAGCAGCAAGAGCTTTCAGGGCTGGCACCTTCCCTGTGGCAGAAGGAGCTGGAGGTTTGCCTTTTCGGAAAGGGGCTCTGCCGAGGACAGGCAGCATCAGCTGTAGCGTCTGTGGGAAAGCAGAGATCCGCAGGGCTGTTGTGCCTGTGAATAGGCTGCACGGGGAGGTGAAGAGCAGGAATAGCTTTCAGGGCTGGCCGCTTCCTTGTGGGGAGAAAGAGCCGGAGGTTTGCCTTTTCGGAAAGGGGCTCTGCCGAGGACAGGCAGCATGATCTGTAGCATGTGTGGGAAAGCACAGATCCGCAGGGGTGTTGTGCCTGTGAATAGGCTGCACGGGGAGGTGAAGAGCAGCAAGAGCTTTCAGGGCTGGCAGCTTCCCTGTGGCAGAAGGAGCTGGAGGTTTGCCTTTTCGGAAAGGGGCTCTGCCGAGGACAGGCAGCATCAGCTGTAGCGTCTGTGGGAAAGCACAGATCCGCAGGGCTGTTGTGCCTGTGAATAGGCTGCACGGGGAGGTGAAAATCAGCAAGAGCTTTCAGGGCTGGCAGCTTCCTTGTGGGAGAAAGAGCCGAATGTTTCCATTTCAGAAAGAGGCACTGGCCGAGGACAGGCAGCATGCGGTGTAGCCTATGTGGGAAAGCACAGATCCGCAGGGCTGTTGTGCCTGTGAATAGGCTGCACGGGGAGGTGAAGAGCAGCAAGAGCTTTCAGGGCTGGCAGCTTCCCTGTGGGAGAAGGAGCCGGACATTTGCCTTTTCGGAACGGGGCTCTGCCGAGGACAGGCAGCATCAGCTGTAGCGTGTGTGGGAAAGCACAGATCTGCAGGGCTGTTGTGCCTGTGAATAGGCTGCACGGGGAGGTGAAGAGCAGCAAGAGCTTTCAAGGCTGGCAGCTTCCTTGTGGGAGAAAGAGCCGGACGTTTCCCTTTTCGGAAAGGGGCTCTCCCGAGGACAGGCAGCATGATGTGTAGCGTGTGTGGAAAAGCACAGATCCACAGGGCTGTTGTTCCTGTGAATAGGCTGCACGGGGAGGTGAAGAGCAGCAAGAGCTTTCAAGGCTGGCAGCTTTCATGTGGGAGAAGGAGCCGGACATTTGCCTTTTCACAAAGGGGCTCTGCCGAGGACAGGCAGCATCAGCTGTAGCGTGTGAGGGAAAGCACAGATCCGCAGGGCTGTTGTGCCTGTGAATAGGCTGCACGGGGAGGTGAAGAGCAGCAAGAGCTTTCAGGGCTTTCGGCTTCCCTGTGGGAGAAGGAGCCGGAGGTTTGCCTTTTCGGAAAGGGGCACTGCCGAGGACAGGCATCATGATCTGTAGCGTGTGTGGGAAAGCACAGATCCGCAGGGCTGTTGTGCCTGTGAATAGGCTGCACGGGGAGGTGAAGAGCAGCAAGAGCTTTCAGGGCTTTCAGCTTCCTTGTGGGAGAAGGAGCCGGACGTTTCCATGTCAGAAAGAGGCACTGGCCGAGGACAGGCACCATGCGGTGTAGCCTATGTGGGAAAGCACAGATCCGCAGGGCTGTTTTGCCTGTGAATAGGCTGCACGGGGAGGTGAAGAGCAGCAAGAGCTTTCAGGGCTGGCAGCTTCCTTGTGGGAGAACGAGCCGGACGTTTCCATTTCAGAAAGAGGCACTGGCCGAGGACAGGCACAATGCGGTGTAGCCTATGTGGGAAAGCACAGATCCGCAGGGCTGTTGTTCCTGTGAATAGGCTGCACGGGGAGGTGAAGAGCAGCAAGAGCTTTCAAGGCTGGCAGCTTCCCTGTGGGAGAAGGAGCCGGACGTTTGCCTTTTCGGAAAGCGGCTCTGCTGAGGACAGGCAGCATGATCTGTAGCGTGTGTGGGAAAGCACAGATCCGCAGGGGTGTTGTGCCTGTGAATAGGCTGCACGGAGAGGTGAAGAGCAGCAAGAGCTTTCAGGGCTGGCAGCTTGCCTGTGGGAGAAGGAGCCGGAGGTTTGCCTTTTTGGAAAGGGGCTCTGCCGAGGAAAGGCAGCATGATCTGTAGCTTGTGTGGGAAAGCACAGATCCGCAGGGCTGTTGTGCCTGTGAATAGGCTGCAGGGGGAAAGTGAAAATCTGCAATAGCTTTCAGGGCTGGCCGCTTCCTTGTGGGAGAAGGAGCTGGACATTTGGCTTTTCGGAAAGGGGCTCTGCTGAGGACAGGCAGCATCATCTGTAGCGTGTGTGGGAAAGCACAGATCCGCAGGGGTGTTGTGCCTGTGAATAGGCTGCACGGAGAGGTGAAGAGCAGCAAGAGCTTTCAGGGCTGGCAGCTTCCTTGTGGGAGAAGGAGCTGGAGGTTTGCCTTTTCCCAAAGCTGCTCTGCCAAGGACAGGCAGCATGATCTGTAGCGTGTGTGGGAAAGCACAGATCCGCAGGGCTGTTGTGCCTGTGAATAGGCTGCACGGGGAGGTGAAGAGCAGCAAGAGCTTTCAGGGCTGGCAGCTTCCTTGTGGGAGAAAGAGCCGAATGTTTCACTTTCATAGACATGCACTGGCCGAGGACAGGCAGCATGATCTGTAGCGTGTGTGGGAAAGCACAGATCCGCAGGGCTGTTGTGCCTGTGAATAGGCTGCACGGGGAGGTGAAGAGCAGCAAGAGCTTTCAGGGCTGGCAGCTTCCCTGTGGGAGAAGGAGCCGGAGGTTTGCCTTTTCGGAACGGGGCTCTGCTGAGGACAGGCAGCATGATCTGTAGCGTGTGTGGGAAAGCACAGATCCGCAGGGCTGTTGTGCCTGTGAATAGGCTGCACGGGGAGGTGAAGAGCAGCAAGATCTTTCAGGGCTGGCAGCTTCCCTGTGGGAGAAAGAGCCGGACGTTTCCCTTTTCGGAAAGGGGCTCTGCCGAGGACAGGCAGCATGATCTGTAGCGTGTGTGGGAAAGCACAGATCTGCAGGGCTGTTGTGCCTGTGAATAGGCTGCACGGGGAGGTGAAAATCAGCAAGAGCTTTCAGGGCTGGCAGCTTCCCTGTGGGAGAAGGAGCCGGACGTTTGCCTTTTCGGAAAGGGGCTCTGCTGAGGACAGGCAGCATGATCTGTAGCGTGTGTGGGAAAGCACAGATCCGCAGGGCTGTTGTGCCTGTGAATAGGCTGCACGGGGAAAGTGAAAATCAGCAAGAGCTTTCAAGGCTGGCAGCTTCCCTGTGGGAGAAGGAGCCGGAGGTTTCCCTTTTCGGAAAGGGGCTCTGCCGAGGACAGGCAGCATGATCTGTAGCGTGTGTGGGAAAGCACAGATCTGCAGGGCTGTTGTGCCTGTGAATAGGCTGCACGGGGAGGTGAAGAGCAGCAAGAGCTTTCAGGGCTGGCAGCTTCCCTGTGGGAGAAGGAGCCGGACGTTTGCCTTTTCGGAAAGGGGCTCTGCTGAGGACAGGCAGCATGATCTGTAGCGTGTGTGGGAAAGCACAGATCCGCAGGGCTGTTGTGCCTGTGAATAGGCTGCACGGGGAAAGTGAAAATCAGCAAGAGCTTTCAAGGCTGGCAGCTTCCCTGTGGGAGAAGGAGCCGGAGGTTTCCCTTTTCGGAAAGGGGCTCTGCCGAGGACAGGCAGCATGATCTGTAGCGTGTGTGGGAAAGCACAGATCTGCAGGGCTGTTGTGCCTGTGAATAGGCTGCACGGGGAGGTGAAGAGCAGCAAGAGCTTTCAGGCCTAGCAGCTCCCTGTGGGAGAAGGAGCCGGACGTTTCCATTTCAGAAAGAGGCACTGGCCGAGGAGAGGCACCATGCGGTGTAGCCTATGTGGGAAAGCACAGATCCGCAGGGCTGTTGTGCCTGTGAATAGGCTGCACGGGGAGGTGAAGAGCAGCAAGAGCTTTCAGGGCTGGCAGCTTTCCTGTGGGAGAAGGAGCCGGAGGTTTGCCTTTTCGGAACGGGGCTCTGCCGAGGACAGGCAGCATCAGCTGTAGCGTGTGTGGGAAAGCACAGATCCGCAGGGCTGTTGTGCCTGTGAATAGGCTGCAAGGGGAGGTGAAAATCAGCAAGAGCTTTCAGGGCTGGCAGCTTCCCTGTGGGAGAAGGAGCCGGACGTTTGCCTTTTCGGAAAGGGGTTCTGCCGAGGACAGGCAGCATGATCTGTAGCGTGTGTGGGAAAGCACAGATCTGCAGGGCTGTTGTGCCTGTGAATAGGCTGCACGGGGAGGTGAAGAGCAGCAAGAGCTTTCAGGGCTTTCAGCTTCCCTGTGGGAGAAGGAGCCGAAGGTTTCCCTTTTCGGAAAGGGGCTCTGCCGAGGACAGTCAGCATCAGCTGTAGCGTGTGTGGGAAAGCACAGATCCGCAGGGCTGTTGTGCCTGTGAATAGGCTGCACGGGGAGGTGAAGAGCAGCAATAGCTTTCAGGGCTGGCACCTTCCTTGTGGGAGAAGGAGCTGGACATTTGCCTTTTCGGAAAGAGGCTCTGCCGAGGACAGGCAGCATGATCTGTAGCGTGTGTGGGAAAGCACAGATCCGCAGGGCTGTTGTGCCTGTGAATAGGCTGCACGGGGAGGTGAAGAGCAGCAATAGCTTTCAGGGCTGGCAGCTTGCCTGTGGGAGAAGGAGCTGGACATTTGCCTTTTCGGAAAGGGGCTCTGCCGAGGACAGGCAGCATGATCTGTAGCGTGTGTGGGAAAGCACAGATCCGCAGGGCTGTTGTGCCTGTGAATAGGCTGCACGGGGAGGTGAAAATCAGCAAGAGCTTTCAGGGCTGGCAGCTTCCCTGTGGGAGAAGGAGCCGAATGTTTCCATTTCAGAAAGAGGCACTGGCCGAGGACAGGCAGCATGCGGTGTAGCCTATGTGGGAAAGCACAGATCCGCAGGGCTGTTGTGCCTGTGAATAGGCTGCACGGGGAGGTGAAGAGCAGCAAGAGCTTTCAGGGCTGGCAGCTTCCCTGTGGGAGAAGGAGCCGGACATTTGCCTTTTCGGAACGGGGCTCTGCCGAGGACAGGCAGCATCAGCTGTAGCGTGTGTGGGAAAGCACAGATCCGCAGGGCTGTTGTGCCTGTGAATAGGCTGCACGGGGAGGTGAAGAGCAGCAAGAGCTTTCAGGCCTAGCAGCTCCCTGTGGGAGAAGGAGCCGGACATTTGCCTTTTCGGAACGGGGCTCTGCCGAGGACAGGCAGCATCAGCTGTAGCGTGTGTGGGAAAGCACAGATCCGCAGGGCTGTTGTGCCTGTGAATAGGTTGCACGGGGAGGTGAAGAGCAGCAAGAGCTTTCAGGCCTAGCAGCTCCCTGTGGGAGAAGGAGCTGGACATTTGCCTTTTCGGAAAGGGGCTCTGCTGAGGACAGGCAGCATGATCTGTAGCGTGTGTGGGAAAGCACAGATCCGCAGGGCTGTTGTGCCTGTGAATAGGCTGCACGGGGAGGTGAAGAGCAGCAAGAGCTTTCAGGGCTGGCAGCTTCCCTGTGGGAGAAGGAGCCGGACGTTTGCCTTTTCCCAACGGGGCTCTGCCGAGGACAGGCAGCATCAGCTGTAGCGTGTGTGGGAAAGCACAGATCCGCAGGGCTGTTGTGCCTGTGAATAGGCTGCACGGGGAGGTGAAAATCAGCAAGAGCTTTCAGGGCTGGCAGCTTCCCTGTGGGAGAAGGAGCCGGACGTTTGCCTTTTCGGAAAGGGGCTCTGCTGAGGACAGGCAGCATGATCTGTAGCGTGTGTGGGAAAGCACAGATCCGCAGGGCTGTTGTGCCTGTGAATAGGCTGCACGGGGAAAGTGAAAATCAGCAAGAGCTTTCAGGGCTGGCAGCTTCCCTGTGGGAGAAGGAGCCGGAGGTTTGCCTTTTCGGAAAGGGGCTCTGCCGAAGGAAAGCCTCGTTAGCTGTAGCTTGTGTGGGAAAGCACAGATCTGCAGGGCTGTTGTGCCTGTGAATAGGCTGCACGGTGAGGTGAAGAGCAGCAAGAGCTTTCAGGGCTGGCACCTTCCTTGTGGGAGAAGGAGCTGGACATTTGCCTTTTCGGAAAGAGGCTCTGCCGAGGACAGGCAGCATCAGCTGTAGCGTGTGTGGGAAAGCACAGATCTGCAGGGCTGTTGTCCCTGTGAATAGGCTGCACGAGAAAAGTCAAGAGCAGCAAGAGCTTTCAGGGCTGGCACCTTCCTTGTGGGAGAAGGAGCTGGACATTTGCCTTTTCGGAAAGGGGCACTGCTGAGGACAGGCAGCATCAGCTGTAGCGTCTCAGGGAAAGCACAGATCCGCATGGCTGTTGTGCCTGTGAATAGGCTGCACGGGGAGGTGAAGAGCAGCAAGAGCTTTCAGGGCTTTCAGCTTCCCTGTGGGAGAAGGAGCCGGACGTTTCCATTTCAGAAAGAGGCACTGGCCGAGGACAGGCACCATGCGGTGTAGCCTATGTGGGAAAGCACAGATCCGCAGGGCTGTTGTGCCTGTGAATAGGCTGCACGGGGAGGTGAAGAGCAGCAAGAGCTTTCAGGGCTGGCAGCTTCCCTGTGGGAGAAGGAGCCGGACGTTTGCCTTTTCCCAACGGGGCTCTGCCGAGGACAGGCAGCATCAGCTGTAGCGTGTGTGGGAAAGCACAGATCCGCAGGGCTGTTGTGCCTGTGAATAGGCTGCACGGGGAGGTGAAAATCAGCAAGAGCTTTCAGGGCTGGCAGCTTCCCTGTGGGAGAAGGAGCCGGACGTTTGCCTTTTCGGAAAGGGGCTCTGCTGAGGACAGGCAGCATGATCTGTAGCGTGTGTGGGAAAGCACAGATCCGCAGGGCTGTTGTGCCTGTGAATAGGCTGCACGGGGAAAGTGAAAATCAGCAAGAGCTTTCAAGGCTGGCAGCTTCCCTGTGGGAGAAGGAGCCGGAGGTTTGCCTTTTCGGAAAGGGGCTCTGCCGAAGGAAAGCCTCGTTAGCTGTAGCTTGTGTGGGAAAGCACAGATCTGCAGGGCTGTTGTGCCTGTGAATAGGCTGCACGGTGAGGTGAAGAGCAGCAAGAGCTTTCAGGGCTGGCACCTTCCCTGTGGCAGAAGGAGCTGGAGGTTTGCCTTTTCGGAAAGGGGCTCTGCCGAGGACAGGCAGCATCAGCTGTAGCGTCTGTGGGAAAGCAGAGATCCGCAGGGCTGTTGTGCCTGTGAATAGGCTGCACGGGGAGGTGAAGAGCAGGAATAGCTTTCAGGGCTGGCCGCTTCCTTGTGGGGAGAAAGAGCCGGAGGTTTGCCTTTTCGGAAAGGGGCTCTGCCGAGGACAGGCAGCATGATCTGTAGCATGTGTGGGAAAGCACAGATCCGCAGGGCTGTTGTGCCTGTGAATAGGCTGCACGGGGAGGTGAAGAGCAGCAAGAGCTTTCAGGGCTGGCAGCTTCCCTGTGGCAGAAGGAGCTGGAGGATTGCCTTTTCGGAAAGGGGCTCTGCCGAGGACAGGCAGCATCAGCTGTAGCGTCTGTGGGAAAGCACAGATCCGCAGGGCTGTTGTGCCTGTGAATAGGCTGCACGGGGAGGTGAAAATCAGCAAGAGCTTTCAGGGCTGGCAGCTTCCTTGTGGGAGAAAGAGCCGAATGTTTCCATTTCAGAAATAGGCAATGGCCGAGGACAGGCAGCATGCGGTGTAGACTATGTGGGAAAGCACAGATCCGCAGGGCTGTTGTGCCTGTGAATAGGCTGCACGGGGAGGTGAAGAGCAGCAAGAGCTTTCAGGGCCTGCAGCTTCCCTGGGGGAGAAGGAGCTGGAGGTTTGCCTTTTCAGAAAGGGGCTCTGCCGAGGACAGGCAGCATCAGCTGTAGCGTGTGTGGGAAAGCACAGATCTGCAGGGCTGTTGTGCCTGTGAATAGGCTGTACGGGGAGGTGAAGAGCAGCAAGAGCTTTCAAGGCTGGCAGCTTCCTTGTGGGAGAAAGAGCCGGACGTTTCCCTTTTCGGAAAGGGGCTCTCCCGAGGACAGGCAGCATGATGTGTAGCGTGTGTGGAAAAGCACAGATCCACAGGGCTGTTGTTCCTGTGAATAGGCTGCACGGGGAGGTGAAGAGCAGCAAGAGCTTTCAAGGCTGGCAGCTTTCATGTGGGAGAAGGAGCCGGACATTTGCCTTTTCACAAAGGGGCTCTGCCGAGGACAGGCAGCATCAGCTGTAGCGTGTGAGGGAAAGCACAGATCCGCAGGGCTGTTGTGCCTGTGAATAGGCTGCACGGGGAGGTGAAGAGCAGCAAGAGCTTTCAGGGCTGGCATCTTCTTTGTGGGGAGAAAGAGCCGGAGGTTTGCCTTTTCGGAAAGGGGCTCTGCCGAGGACAGGCAGCATGCGGTGTAGCGTGTGTGGGAAAGCACAGATCCGCAGGGCTGTTGTGCCTGTGAATAGGCTGCACGGGGAGGTGAAGAGCAGCAAGAGCTTTCAGGGCTGGCATCTTCTTTGTGGGGAGAAAGAGCCGGAGGTTTGCCTTTTCGGAAAGGGGCTCTGCCGAGGACAGGCAGCATGCGGTGTAGCGTGTGTGGGAAAGCACAGATCCGCAGGGCTGTTTTGCCTGTGAATAGGCTGCACGGGGAGGTGAAGAGCAGCAAGAGCTTTCAGGGCTGGCAGCTTCCCTGTGGGAGAAGGAGCCGGAGGTTTGCCTTTTCGGAAAGGGGCTCTGCCGAGGACAGGCAGCATCAGCTGTAGCGTGTGTGGGAAAGCACAGATCCGCAGGGCTGTTGTGCCTGTGAATAGGCTGCAGGGGGAGGTGAAGAGCAGCAAGAGCTTTCAGGGCTGGCAGCTTCCTTGTGGGAGAACGAGCCGGACGTTTCCATTTCAGAAAGAGGCACTGGCCGAGGACAGGCACCATGCGGTGTAGCCTATGTGGGAAAGCACAGATCCGCAGGGCTGTTGTTCCTGTGAATAGGCTGCACGGGGAGGTGAAGAGCAGCAAGAGCTTTCAAGGCTGGCAGCTTCCCTGTGGGAGAAGGAGCCGGACGTTTGCCTTTTCGGAAAGCGGCTCTGCTGAGGACAGGCAGCATGATCTGTAGCGTGTGTGGGAAAGCACAGATCCGCAGGGGTGTTGTGCCTGTGAATAGGCTGCACGGAGAGGTGAAGAGCAGCAAGAGCTTTCAGGGCTGGCAGCTTGCCTGTGGGAGAAGGAGCCGGAGGTTTGCCTTTTTGGAAAGGGGCTCTGCCGAGGAAAGGCAGCATGATCTGTAGCTTGTGTGGGAAAGCACAGATCCGCAGGGCTGTTGTGCCTGTGAATAGGCTGCAGGGGGAAAGTGAAAATCTGCAATAGCTTTCAGGGCTGGCCGCTTCCTTGTGGGAGAAGGAGCTGGACATTTGGCTTTTCGGAAAGGGGCTCTGCTGAGGACAGGCAGCATCATCTGTAGCGTGTGTGGGAAAGCACAGATCCGCAGGGGTGTTGTGCCTGTGAATAGGCTGCACGGAGAGGTGAAGAGCAGCAAGAGCTTTCAGGGCTGGCAGCTTCCTTGTGGGAGAAGGAGCTGGAGGTTTGCCTTTTCCCAAAGCTGCTCTGCCAAGGACAGGCAGCATGATCTGTAGCGTGTGTGGGAAAGCACAGATCCGCAGGGCTGTTGTGCCTGTGAATAGGCTGCACGGGGAGGTGAAAATCAGCAAGAGCTTTCAGGCCTGGCAGCTTCCTTGTGGGAGAAAGAGCCGAATGTTTCACTTTCATAGACATGCACTGGCCGAGGACAGGCAGCATGATCTGTAGCGTGTGTGGGAAAGCACAGATCCGCAGGGCTGTTGTGCCTGTGAATAGGCTGCACGGGGAGGTGAAGAGCAGCAAGAGTTTTCAGGGCTGGCAGCTTCCCTGTGGGAGAAGGAGCCGGAGGTTTGCCTTTTCGGAAAGGGGCTCTGCCGAGGACAGGCAGCATGATCTGTAGCGTCTCTGGGAAAGCACAGATCCGCAGGGCTGTTGTGCCTGTGAATAGGCTGCACGGGGAGGTGAAAAGCAGCAATAGCTTTCAAGGCTGACAGCTTCCATGTGGGAGAAGGAGCTGGACGTTTGCCTTGTAGGAAAGGGGCTCTGCCGAGGACAGGCAGCATGATCTGTAGCGTGTGTGGGAAAGCACAGATCCGCAGGGCTGTTGTGCCTGTGAATAGGCTGCACGGGGAGGTGAAGAGCAGCAAGAGCTTTCAGGGCTGGCAGCTTCCTTGTGGGAGAAAGAGCTGAATGTTTCCATTTCAGAAATAGGCACTGGCCGAGGACAGGCAGCATGATCTGTAGCGTGTGTGGGAAAGCACAGATCCGCAGGGCTGTTGTGCCTGTGAATAGGCTGCACGGGGAGGTGAAGAGCAGCAAGAGCTTTCAGGGCTGGCAGCTTTTTTGTGGGGAGAAAGAGCCGGAGGTTTGCCTTTTCGGAAAGGGGCTCTGCCGAGGACAGGCAGCATCAGCTGTAGCGTCTGTGGGAAAGCACAGATCCGCAGGGCTGTTGTGCCTGTGAATAGGCTGCACGGGGAGGTGAAGAGCAGCAAGAGCTTTCAGGGCTGGCAGCTTTTTTGTGGGGAGAAAGAGCCGGAGGTTTGCCTTTTCGGAAAGGGGCTCTGCCGAGGACAGGCAGCATCAGCTGTAGCGTGTGTGGGAAAGCACAGATCCGCAGGGCTGTTGTTCCTGTGAATAGGCTGCACGGGGAGGTGAAGAGCAGCAAGAGCTTTCAGGACTGGCAGCTTCCTTGTGAGACAAAGAGCCGGACGTTTGCCTTTTCGGAAAGGGGCACTGCCAAGGACAGGCAGCATGATCTGTAGCGTGTGTGGGAAAGCACAGATCCGCAGGGCTGTTGTTCCTGTGAATAGGCTGCACGGGGAAAGTGAAAATCAGCAAGAGCTTTCAAGGCTGGCAGCTTCCTTGTGGGAGAAGGAGCCGGACATTTGCCTTTTCAGAAAGGGGCTCTGCCGAGGACAGGCAGCATGATCTGTAGCGTGTGTGGGAAAGCACAGATCCGCAGGGCTGTTGTGCCTGTGAATAGGCTGCACGGGGAGGTGAAGAGCAGCAAGAGCTTTCAGGGCTGGCAGCTTCCCTGTGGGAGAAGGAGCCGGACGTTTGCCTTTTCGGAAAGGGGCTCTGACGAGGACAGGTAATATCAGCTGTAGCGTGTGTGGGAAAGCACAGATCCGCATGGCTGTTGTTCCTGTGAATAGGCTGCACGGGGAGGTGAAAAGCAGCAATAGCTTTCAAGGCTGACAGCTTCCATGTGGGAGAAGGAGCTGGAGGTTTGCCTTTTCGGAAAGGGGCTCTGCCGAGGACAGGCAGCATGATCTGTAGCGTGTGTGGGAAAGCACAGATCTGCAGGGCTGTTGTGCCTGTGAATAGGCTGCACGGGGAGGTGAAGAGCAGCAAGAGCTTTCAGGGCTGGCAGCTTCCTTGTGGGAGAAAGAGCCAAATGTTTCCATTTCAGAAATAGGCAATGGCCGAGGACAGGCAGCATGCGGTGTAGACTATGTGGGAAAGCACAGATCCGCAGGGCTGTTGTGCCTGTGAATAGGCTGCACGGGGAGGTGAAGAGCAGCAAGAGCTTTCAGGGCCTGCAGCTTCCCTGTGGGAGAAGGAGCTGGAGGTTTGCCTTTTCAGAAAGGGGCTCTGCCGAGGACAGGCAGCATCAGCTGTAGCGTGTGTGGGAAAGCACAGATCCGCAGGGCTGTTGTGCCTGTGAATAGGCTGCACGGGGAGGTGAAGAGCAGCAAGAGCTTTCAGGGCTGGCAGCTTCCTTGTGGGAGAAAGAGCCGAATGTTTCCATTTCAGAAAGAGGCACTGGCCGAGGACAGGCACCGTGCGGTGTAGCCTATGTGGGAAAGCACAGATCAGCAAGGCTGTTGTTCCTGTGAATAGGTGCACGGGGAGGTGAAGAGCAGCAAGAACTTTCAGGGCCTGCAGCTTCCTTGTGGGAGAAAGAGCCGGACGTTTCCCTTTTCGGAAAGGGGCTCTCCCGAGGACAGGCAGCATGATCTGTAGCGTGTGTGGGAAAGCACAGATCCGCAGGGCTGTTGTTCCTGTGAATAGGCTGCACGGGGAGGTGAAGAGCAGCAAGAGCTTTCAAGGATGGCAGCTTCCCTGTGGGAGAAGGAGCCGAACATTTGCTTTTTCGGATAGGGGCTCTGCCGAGGACAGGCAGCATGATCTGTAGCTTGTGTGGGAAAGCACAGATCCGCAGGGCTGTTGTGCCTGTGAATAGGCTGCAGGGGGAAAGTGAAAATCAGCAATAGCTGTCAGGGCTGGCCGCTTCCTTGTGGGAGAAGGAGCTGGACATTTGGCTTTTCGGAAAGGGGCTCTGCTGAGGACAGGCAGCATGATCTGTAGCGTCTCTGGGAAAGCACAGATCCGCAGGGCTGTTGTGCCTGTGAATAGGCTGCACGGGGAGGTGAAGAGCAGCAAGAGCTTTCAAGGCTGGCAGCTTCCCTGTGGGAGAAGGAGCCTGAGGTTTGCCTTTTCGGAAAGGGGCTCTGCTGAGGACAGGCAGCATGATCTGTAGCGTGTGTGGGAAAGCACAGATCCGCAGGGCTGTTGTGCCTGTGAATAGGCTGCACGGGGAGGTGAAGAGCAGCAAGAGCTTTCAGGGCTGGCAGGTTCCCTGTGGGAGAAAGAGCCGGACGTTTCCCTTTTCGGAAAGGGGCTCTGCCGAGGACAGGCAGCATGATCTGTAGCGTGTGTGGGAAAGCACAGATCCGCAGGGCTGTTGTGCCTGTGAATAGCCTGCAGGGGGAAAGTGAAAAGCAGCAATAGATTTCAGGGCTGGCACCTTCCTTGTGGGAGAAGGAGCCGGACATTTGCCTTGTAGGAAAGGGGCACTGCCGAGGACAGGCAGCATCAGCTGTAGCGTGTGAGGGAAAGCACAGATCCGCAGGGCTGTTGTGCCTGTGAATAGGCTGCATGGGGAGGTGAAGAGCAGCAAGAGCTTTAAGGGCTGGCAGCTTCCTTGTGAGAGAAGGAGCCAGACGTTTCCGTTTTCGGAAAGGGGCACTGCCGAGGACAGGCAGCATGATCTGTAGCATGTGTGGGAAAGCACAGATCCGCAGGGCTGTTGTGCCTGTGAATAGGCTGCACGGGGAGGTGAAGAGCAGCAAGAGCTTTCAGGGCTGGCCGCTTCCTTGTGGGGAGAAAGAGCCGGAGGTTTGCCTTTTCGGAAAGGCGCTCTGCCGAGGACAGGGAGCATGATCTGTAGCGTGTGTGGGAAAGCACAGATCCGCAGGGCTGTTGTTCCTGTGAATAGGCTGCACGGGGAGGTGAAGAGCAGCAAGAGCTTTCAGGCCTGGCAGCTTCCTTGTGGGAGAAAGAGCCGAATGTTTCGCTTTCAGAGACATGCACTGGCCGAGGACAGGCAGCATGCGGTGTAGCCTATGTGGGAAAGCACAGATCCGCAGGGCTGTTGTGCCTGTGAATAGGCTGCACGGGGAGGTGAAGAGCAGCAAGAGCTTTCAGGGCTGGCATCTTCTTTGTGGGGAGAAAGAGCAGGAGGTTTGCCTTTTCGGAAAGGGGCTCTGCCGAGGACAGGCAGCATGCGGTGTAGCGTGTGTGGGAAAGCACAGATCCGCAGGGCTGTTGTGCCTGTGAATAGGCTGCACGGGGAGGTGAAGAGCAGCAAGAGCTTTCAGGGCTGGCAGATCCCTTGTGGGACAAGGAGCCGAATGTTTCCCTTTCAGAAAGAGGCACTGGCCGAGGACAGGCAGCATGCGGTGTAGCCTATGTGGGACAGCACAGATCCGCAGGGCTGTTGTGCCTGTGAATAGGCTGCACGCGGAGGTGAAGAGCAGCAAGAGCTTTCAGGGCTTTCAGCTTCCTTGTGGGAGAAGGAGCCGGACGTTTCCATGTCAGAAAGAGGCACTGGCCGAGGACAGGCACCATGCGGTGTAGCCTATGTGGGAAAGCACAGATCCGCAGGGCTGTTGTGCCTGTGAATAGGCTGCACGGGGAGGTGAAGAGCAGCAAGAGCTTTCAGGCCTAGCAGCTTCCCTGTGAGAGAAGGAGCCGGACATTTGCCTTTTCGGAACGGGGCTCTGCCGAGGACAGGCAGCATGATCTGTACCGTCTCTGGGAAAGCACAGATCCGCAGGGCTGTTGTCCCTGTGAATAGGCTGCACGGGGAGGTGAAGAGCAGCAAGAGCTTTCAGGGCTGGCAGCTTCCATGTGGGAGAAGGAGCCGAATGTTTCCCTTTCAGAAAGAGGCACTGGCCTAGGACAGGCAGCATGCGGTGTAGCGTGTGTGGGAAAGCACAGATCCGCAGGGCTGTTGTTCCTGTGAATAGGCTGCACGGGGAGGTGAAGAGCAGCAAGAACTTTCAGGGCTGGCAGCTTCCTTGTGGGAGAAGGAGCCGGACGTTTCCATTTCAGAAAGAGGCACTGGCCGAGGACAGGCAGCATGCGGTGTAGCCTATGTGGGAAAGCACAGATCCGCAGGGCTGTTGTGCCTGTGAATAGGCTGCACGGGGAGGTGAAGAGCAGCAAGAGCTTTCAGGGCTGGCAGATCCCTTGTGGGACAAGGAGCCGAATGTTTCCCTTTCAGAAAGAGGCACTGGCCTAGGACAGGCAGCATGCGGTGTAGCGTGTGTGGGAAAGCACAGATCCGCAGGGCTGTTGTTCCTGTGAATAGGCTGCACGGGGAGGTGAAGAGCAGCAAGAACTTTCAGGGCTGGCAGCTTCCTTGTGAGACAAGGAGCCGGACGTTCCCCTTTTCGGAAAGGGGCACTGCCAAGGACAGGCAGCATTAGCTGTAGCGTGTGTGGGAAAGCACAGATCCGCAGGGCTGTTGTGCCTGTGAATAGGCTGCACGGGGAGGTGAAGAGCAGCAAGAGCTTTCAGGCCTGGCAGCTTCCTTGTGAGACGAGGAGCCGGACGTTTCCCTTTTCGGAAAGGTGCTCTGCCGAGGACAGGCAGCATGATCTGTAGCGTGTGTGGGAAAGCACAGATCCGCAGGGCTGTTGTGCCTGTGAATAGGCTGCACGGGGAGGTGAAGAGCAGCAAGAGCTTTCAGGGCTGGCAGCTTCGCTGTGAGAGAAGGAGCCGGACGTTTCCCTTTTCGGAAAGCGGCTCTGCCGAGGACAGGCAGCATGATCTGTAGCATGTGTGGGAAAGCACAGATCCGCAGGGCTGTTGTGCCTGTGAATAGGCTGCACGGGGAGGTGAAGAGCAGCAAGAGCTTTCAGGGCTGGCCGCTTCCTTGTGGGGAGAAAGAGCCGGAGGTTTGCCTTTTCGGAAAGGGGCTCTGCCGAGGACAGGCAGCATGATCTGTAGCGTGTGTGGGAAAGCACAGATCCGCAGGGCTGTTGTTCCTGTGAATAGGCTGCACGGGGAGGTGAAGAGCAGCAAGAGCTTTCAGGCCTGGCAGCTTCCTTGTGGGAGAAAGAGCTGAATGTTTCACTTTCATAGACATGCACTGGCCGAGGACAGGCAGCATGATCTGTAGCGTGTGTGGGAAAGCACAGATCCGCAGGGCTGTTGTGCCTGTGAATAGGCTGCACGGGGAGGTGAAGAGCAGCAAGAGTTTTCAGGGCTGGCAGCTTCCCTGTGGGAGAAGGAGCCGGAGGTTTGCCTTTTCGGAAAGGGGCTCTGCCGAGGACAGGCAGCATTAGCTGTAGCGTCTCTGGGAAAGCACAGATCCGCAGGGCTGTTGTGCCTGTGAATAGGCTGCACGGGGAGGTGAAGAGCAGCAAGAGTTTTCAGGGCTGGCAGCTTCCCTGTGGGAGAAGGAGCCGGAGGTTTGCCTTTTCGGAAAGGGGCTCTGCCGAGGACAGGCAGCATGATCTGTAGCGTGTGTGGGAAAGCACAGATCCGCAGGGCTGTTGTGCCTGTGAATAGGCTGCACGGGGAGGTGAAGAGCAGGAATAGCTTTCAGGGCTGGCCGCTTCCTTGTGGGGGAAGGAGCCGGACGTTTCCCTTTTCGGAAAGGGGCTCTGCCGAGGACAGGCAGCATCAGCTGTAGCGTCTGTGGGAAAGCACAGATCCGCAGGGCTGTTGTGCCTGTGAATAGGCTGCACGGGGAGGTGAAGAGCAGCAAGAGCTTTCAGGGCTGGCAGCTTTTTTGTGGGGAGAAAGAGCCGGAGGTTTGCCTTTTCGGAAAGGGGCTCTGCCGAGGACAGGCAGCATCAGCTGTAGCGTCTGTGGGAAAGCACAGATCCGCAGGGCTGTTGTGCCTGTGAATAGGCTGCACGTGGAGGTGAAGAGCAGCAAGAGCTTTCAGGGCTGGCAGCTTCCTTGTGGGGAGAAAGAGCCGGAGGTTTGCCTTTTCGGAACGGGGCTCTGCCGAGGACAGGCAGCATCAGCTGTAGCGTGTGTGGGAAAGCACAGATCCGCAGGGCTGTTGTTCCTGTGAATAGGCTGCACGGGGAGGTGAAGAGCAGCAAGAGCTTTCAGGACTGGCAGCTTCCTTGTGAGACAAGGAGCCGGACGTTTCCCTTTTCGGAAAGGGGCACTGCCAAGGACAGGCAGCATGATCTGTAGCGTGTGTGGGAAAGCACAGATCCGCAGGGCTGTTGTTCCTGTGAATAGGCTGCACGGGGAAAGTGAAAATCAGCAAGAGCTTTCAGGGCTGGCTGCTTCCCTGTGGGAGAAGGTTCCGGACGTTTCCCTTTTCGGAAAGGGGCTCTGCTGAGGACAGGCAGCATCAGCTGTAGCATGTGTGGGAAAGCACAGATCCGCATGGCTGTTGTGCCTGTGAATAGGCTGCACGGGGAGGTGAAGAGCAGCAAGAGCTTTCAGGCCTGGCAGCTTCCTTGTGAGACAAGGAGCGGGACGTTTCCATTTTCGGAAAGGGTCTCTGCCGAGGACAGGCAGCATTAGCTGTAGCGTGTGTGGGAAAGCACAGATCCGCAGGGCTGTTGTGCCTGTGAATAGGATGCACGGAGAAAGTGAAAATCGGCAAGAGCTTTCAGGGCTGGCAGCTTCCCTGTGGGAGAAGGTGCCGGACATTTCCCTTTTTGGAAAGGGGCTCTGCCAAGGACAGGCATCATGATCTGTAGCGTGTGTGGGAAAGCACAGATCCGCAGGGCTGTTGTGCCTGTGAATAGGCTGCACGGGGCGGTGAAGAGCAGCAAGAGCTTTCAGGCCTGGCAGCTTCCTTGTGGGAGAAAGAGCCAAATGTTTCACTTTCAGAGACATGCACTGGCCGAGGACAGGCAGCATGCGGTGTAGCCTATGTGGGAAAGCACAGATCAGCAGGGCTGTTGTTCCTGTGAATAGGCTGCACGGGGAGGTGAAGAGCAGCAAGAGCTTTCAGGGCTTTCATCTTCCCTGTGGGAGAAGGAGCCGGAGGTTTGCCTTTTCGGAAAGGGGCACTGCCGAGGACAGGCATCATGATCTGTAGCGTCTGTGGGAAAGCACAGATCCGCAGGGCTGTTGTGCCTGTGAATAGGCTGCACGGGGAGGTGAAGAGCAGCAAGAGCTTTCAGGGCTGGCATCTTCTTTGTGGGGAGAAAGAGCCGGAGGTTTGCCTTTTCGGAAAGGGGCTCTGCCGAGGACAGGCAGCATGCGGTGTAGCGTGTGTGGGAAAGCACAGATCCGCAGGGCTGTTGTGCCTGTGAATAGGCTGCACGGGGAGGTGAAGAGCAGCAAGAGCTTTCAGGCCTAGCAGCTCCCTGTGGGAGAAGGAGCCGGACATTTGCCTTTTCGGAACGGGGCTCTGCCGAGGACAGGCAGCATCATCTGTAGCGTGTGTGGGAAAGCACAGATCCGCAGGGCTGTTGTGCCTGTGAATAGGTTGCACGGGGAGGTGAAGAGCAGCAAGAGCTTTCAGGCCTAGCAGCTCCCTGTGGGAGAAGGAGCTGGACATTTGCCTTTTCGGAAAGGGGCTCTGCTGAGGACAGGCAGCATGATCTGTAGCGTGTGTGGGAAAGCACAGATCCGCAGGGCTGTTGTGCCTGTGAATAGGCTGCACGGGGAGGTGAAGAGCAGCAAGAGCTTTCAGGGCTGGCAGCTTCCCTGTGGGAGAAGGAGCCGGACGTTTGCCTTTTCCCAACGGGGCTCTGCCGAGGACAGGCAGCATCAGCTGTAGCGTGTGTGGGAAAGCACAGATCCGCAGGGCTGTTGTGCCTGTGAATAGGCTGCACGGGGAGGTGAAAATCAGCAAGAGCTTTCAGGGCTGGCAGCTTCCCTGTGGGAGAAGGAGCCGGACGTTTGCCTTTTCGGAAAGGGGCTCTGCTGAGGACAGGCAGCATGATCTGTAGCGTGTGTGGGAAAGCACAGATCCGCAGGGCTGTTGTGCCTGTGAATAGGCTGCACGGGGAAAGTGAAAATCAGCAAGAGCTTTCAGGGCTGGCAGCTTCCCTGTGGGAGAAGGAGCCGGAGGTTTGCCTTTTCGGAAAGGGGCTCTGCCGAAGGAAAGCCTCGTTAGCTGTAGCTTGTGTGGGAAAGCACAGATCTGCAGGGCTGTTGTGCCTGTGAATAGGCTGCACGGTGAGGTGAAGAGCAGCAAGAGCTTTCAGGGCTGGCACCTTCCTTGTGGGAGAAGGAGCTGGACATTTGCCTTTTCGGAAAGAGGCTCTGCCGAGGACAGGCAGCATCAGCTGTAGCGTGTGTGGGAAAGCACAGATCTGCAGGGCTGTTGTCCCTGTGAATAGGCTGCACGAGAAAAGTCAAGAGCAGCAAGAGCTTTCAGGGCTGGCACCTTCCTTGTGGGAGAAGGAGCTGGACATTTGCCTTTTCGGAAAGGGGCACTGCTGAGGACAGGCAGCATCAGCTGTAGCGTCTCTGGGAAAGCACAGATCCGCATGGCTGTTGTGCCTGTGAATAGGCTGCACGGGGAGGTGAAGAGCAGCAAGAGCTTTCAGGGCTTTCAGCTTCCCTGTGGGAGAAGGAGCCGGACGTTTCCATTTCAGAAAGAGGCACTGGCCGAGGACAGGCACCATGCGGTGTAGCCTATGTGGGAAAGCACAGATCCGCAGGGCTGTTGTGCCTGTGAATAGGCTGCACGGGGAGGTGAAGAGCAGCAAGAGCTTTCAGGGCTGGCAGCTTCCCTGTGGGAGAAGGAGCCGGACGTTTGCCTTTTCCCAACGGGGCTCTGCCGAGGACAGGCAGCATCAGCTGTAGCGTGTGTGGGAAAGCACAGATCCGCAGGGCTGTTGTGCCTGTGAATAGGCTGCACGGGGAGGTGAAAATCAGCAAGAGCTTTCAGGGCTGGCAGCTTCCCTGTGGGAGAAGGAGCCGGACGTTTGCCTTTTCGGAAAGGGGCTCTGCTGAGGACAGGCAGCATGATCTGTAGCGTGTGTGGGAAAGCACAGATCCGCAGGGCTGTTGTGCCTGTGAATAGGCTGCACGGGGAAAGTGAAAATCAGCAAGAGCTTTCAAGGCTGGCAGCTTCCCTGTGGGAGAAGGAGCCGGAGGTTTGCCTTTTCGGAAAGGGGCTCTGCCGAAGGAAAGCCTCGTTAGCTGTAGCTTGTGTGGGAAAGCACAGATCTGCAGGGCTGTTGTGCCTGTGAATAGGCTGCACGGTGAGGTGAAGAGCAGCAAGAGCTTTCAGGGCTGGCACCTTCCCTGTGGCAGAAGGAGCTGGAGGTTTGCCTTTTCGGAAAGGGGCTCTGCCGAGGACAGGCAGCATCAGCTGTAGCGTCTGTGGGAAAGCAGAGATCCGCAGGGCTGTTGTGCCTGTGAATAGGCTGCACGGGGAGGTGAAGAGCAGGAATAGCTTTCAGGGCTGGCCGCTTCCTTGTGGGGAGAAAGAGCCGGAGGTTTGCCTTTTCGGAAAGGGGCTCTGCCGAGGACAGGCAGCATGATCTGTAGCATGTGTGGGAAAGCACAGATCCGCAGGGCTGTTGTGCCTGTGAATAGGCTGCACGGGGAGGTGAAGAGCAGCAAGAGCTTTCAGGGCTGGCAGCTTCCCTGTGGCAGAAGGAGCTGGAGGATTGCCTTTTCGGAAAGGGGCTCTGCCGAGGACAGGCAGCATCAGCTGTAGCGTCTGTGGGAAAGCACAGATCCGCAGGGCTGTTGTGCCTGTGAATAGGCTGCACGGGGAGGTGAAAATCAGCAAGAGCTTTCAGGGCTGGCAGCTTCCGTGTGGGAGAAAGAGCCGAATGTTTCCATTTCAGAAATAGGCAATGGCCGAGGACAGGCAGCATGCGGTGTAGACTATGTGGGAAAGCACAGATCCGCAGGGCTGTTGTGCCTGTGAATAGGCTGCACGGGGAGGTGAAAAGCAGCAATAGCTTTCAAGGCTGACAGCTTCCATGTGGGAGAAGGAGCTGGACGTTTGCCTTGTAGGAAAGGGGCTCTGCCGAGGACAGGCAGCATGATCTGTAGCGTGTGTGGGAAAGCACAGATCCGCAGGGCTGTTGTGCCTGTGAATAGGCTGCACGGGGAGGTGAAGAGCAGCAAGAGCTTTCAGGGCTGGCAGCTTCCTTGTGGGAGAAAGAGCTGAATGTTTCCATTTCAGAAATAGGCACTGGCCGAGGACAGGCAGCATGATCTGTAGCGTGTGTGGGAAAGCACAGATCCGCAGGGCTGTTGTGCCTGTGAATAGGCTGCACGGGGAGGTGAAGAGCAGCAAGAGCTTTCAGGGCTGGCAGCTTTTTTGTGGGGAGAAAGAGCCGGAGGTTTGCCTTTTCGGAAAGGGGCTCTGCCGAGGACAGGCAGCATGATCTGTAGCGTCTGTGGGAAAGCACAGATCCGCAGGGCTGTTGTGCCTGTGAATAGGCTGCACGGGGAGGTGAAGAGCAGCAAGAGCTTTCAGGGCTGGCAGCTTTTTTGTGGGGAGAAAGAGCCGGAGGTTTGCCTTTTCGGAAAGGGGCTCTGCCGAGGACAGGCAGCATCAGCTGTAGCGTGTGTGGGAAAGCACAGATCCGCAGGGCTGTTGTTCCTGTGAATAGGCTGCACGGGGAGGTGAAGAGCAGCAAGAGCTTTCAGGACTGGCAGCTTCCTTGTGAGACAAAGAGCCGGACGTTTGCCTTTTCGGAAAGGGGCACTGCCAAGGACAGGCAGCATGATCTGTAGCGTGTGTGGGAAAGCACAGATCCGCAGGGCTGTTGTTCCTGTGAATAGGCTGCACGGGGAAAGTGAAAATCAGCAAGAGCTTTCAAGGCTGGCAGCTTCCTTGTGGGAGAAGGAGCCGGACATTTGCCTTTTCAGAAAGGGGCTCTGCCGAGGACAGGCAGCATGATCTGTAGCGTGTGTGGGAAAGCACAGATCCGCAGGGCTGTTGTGCCTGTGAATAGGCTGCACGGGGAGGTGAAGAGCAGCAAGAGCTTTCAGGGCTGGCAGCTTCCCTGTGGGAGAAGGAGCCGGACGTTTGCCTTTTCGGAAAGGGGCTCTGACGAGGACAGGTAATATCAGCTGTAGCGTGTGTGGGAAAGCACAGATCCGCATGGCTGTTGTTCCTGTGAATAGGCTGCACGGGGAGGTGAAAAGCAGCAATAGCTTTCAAGGCTGACAGCTTCCATGTGGGAGAAGGAGCTGGAGGTTTGCCTTTTCGGAAAGGGGCTCTGCCGAGGACAGGCAGCATGATCTGTAGCGTGTGTGGGAAAGCACAGATCTGCAGGGCTGTTGTGCCTGTGAATAGGCTGCACGGGGAGGTGAAGAGCAGCAAGAGCTTTCAGGGCTGGCAGCTTCCTTGTGGGAGAAAGAGCCAAATGTTTCCATTTCAGAAATAGGCAATGGCCGAGGACAGGCAGCATGCGGTGTAGACTATGTGGGAAAGCACAGATCCGCAGGGCTGTTGTGCCTGTGAATAGGCTGCACGGGGAGGTGAAGAGCAGCAAGAGCTTTCAGGGCCTGCAGCTTCCCTGTGGGAGAAGGAGCTGGAGGTTTGCCTTTTCAGAAAGGGGCTCTGCCGAGGACAGGCAGCATCAGCTGTAGCGTGTGTGGGAAAGCACAGATCCGCAGGGCTGTTGTGCCTGTGAATAGGCTGCACGGGGAGGTGAAGAGCAGCAAGAGCTTTCAGGGCTGGCAGCTTCCTTGTGGGAGAAAGAGCCGAATGTTTCCATTTCAGAAAGAGGCACTGGCCGAGGACAGGCACCGTGCGGTGTAGCCTATGTGGGAAAGCACAGATCAGCAAGGCTGTTGTTCCTGTGAATAGGTGCACGGGGAGGTGAAGAGCAGCAAGAACTTTCAGGGCCTGCAGCTTCCTTGTGGGAGAAAGAGCCGGACGTTTCCCTTTTCGGAAAGGGGCTCTCCCGAGGACAGGCAGCATGATCTGTAGCGTGTGTGGGAAAGCACAGATCCGCAGGGCTGTTGTTCCTGTGAATAGGCTGCACGGGGAGGTGAAGAGCAGCAAGAGCTTTCAAGGATGGCAGCTTCCCTGTGGGAGAAGGAGCCGAACATTTGCTTTTTCGGATAGGGGCTCTGCCGAGGACAGGCAGCATGATCTGTAGCTTGTGTGGGAAAGCACAGATCCGCAGGGCTGTTGTGCCTGTGAATAGGCTGCAGGGGGAAAGTGAAAATCAGCAATAGCTGTCAGGGCTGGCCGCTTCCTTGTGGGAGAAGGAGCTGGACATTTGGCTTTTCGGAAAGGGGCTCTGCTGAGGACAGGCAGCATGATCTGTAGCGTCTCTGGGAAAGCACAGATCCGCAGGGCTGTTGTGCCTGTGAATAGGCTGCACGGGGAGGTGAAGAGCAGCAAGAGCTTTCAAGGCTGGCAGCTTCCCTGTGGGAGAAGGAGCCTGAGGTTTGCCTTTTCGGAAAGGGGCTCTGCTGAGGACAGGCAGCATGATCTGTAGCGTGTGTGGGAAAGCACAGATCCGCAGGGCTGTTGTGCCTGTGAATAGGCTGCACGGGGAGGTGAAGAGCAGCAAGAGCTTTCAGGGCTGGCAGGTTCCCTGTGGGAGAAAGAGCCGGACGTTTCCCTTTTCGGAAAGGGGCTCTGCCGAGGACAGGCAGCATGATCTGTAGCGTGTGTGGGAAAGCACAGATCCGCAGGGCTGTTGTGCCTGTGAATAGCCTGCAGGGGGAAAGTGAAAAGCAGCAATAGATTTCAGGGCTGGCACCTTCCTTGTGGGAGAAGGAGCCGGACATTTGCCTTGTAGGAAAGGGGCACTGCCGAGGACAGGCAGCATCAGCTGTAGCGTGTGAGGGAAAGCACAGATCCGCAGGGCTGTTGTGCCTGTGAATAGGCTGCATGGGGAGGTGAAGAGCAGCAAGAGCTTTAAGGGCTGGCAGCTTCCTTGTGAGAGAAGGAGCCAGACGTTTCCGTTTTCGGAAAGGGGCACTGCCGAGGACAGGCAGCATGATCTGTAGCATGTGTGGGAAAGCACAGATCCGCAGGGCTGTTGTGCCTGTGAATAGGCTGCACGGGGAGGTGAAGAGCAGCAAGAGCTTTCAGGGCTGGCCGCTTCCTTGTGGGGAGAAAGAGCCGGAGGTTTGCCTTTTCGGAAAGGCGCTCTGCCGAGGACAGGGAGCATGATCTGTAGCGTGTGTGGGAAAGCACAGATCCGCAGGGCTGTTGTTCCTGTGAATAGGCTGCACGGGGAGGTGAAGAGCAGCAAGAGCTTTCAGGCCTGGCAGCTTCCTTGTGGGAGAAAGAGCCGAATGTTTCGCTTTCAGAGACATGCACTGGCCGAGGACAGGCAGCATGCGGTGTAGCCTATGTGGGAAAGCACAGATCCGCAGGGCTGTTGTGCCTGTGAATAGGCTGCACGGGGAGGTGAAGAGCAGCAAGAGCTTTCAGGGCTGGCATCTTCTTTGTGGGGAGAAAGAGCAGGAGGTTTGCCTTTTCGGAAAGGGGCTCTGCCGAGGACAGGCAGCATGCGGTGTAGCGTGTGTGGGAAAGCACAGATCCGCAGGGCTGTTGTGCCTGTGAATAGGCTGCACGGGGAGGTGAAGAGCAGCAAGAGCTTTCAGGGCTGGCAGATCCCTTGTGGGACAAGGAGCCGAATGTTTCCCTTTCAGAAAGAGGCACTGGCCGAGGACAGGCAGCATGCGGTGTAGCCTATGTGGGACAGCACAGATCCGCAGGGCTGTTGTGCCTGTGAATAGGCTGCACGCGGAGGTGAAGAGCAGCAAGAGCTTTCAGGGCTTTCAGCTTCCTTGTGGGAGAAGGAGCCGGACGTTTCCATGTCAGAAAGAGGCACTGGCCGAGGACAGGCACCATGCGGTGTAGCCTATGTGGGAAAGCACAGATCCGCAGGGCTGTTGTGCCTGTGAATAGGCTGCACGGGGAGGTGAAGAGCAGCAAGAGCTTTCAGGCCTAGCAGCTTCCCTGTGAGAGAAGGAGCCGGACATTTGCCTTTTCGGAACGGGGCTCTGCCGAGGACAGGCAGCATGATCTGTACCGTCTCTGGGAAAGCACAGATCCGCAGGGCTGTTGTCCCTGTGAATAGGCTGCACGGGGAGGTGAAGAGCAGCAAGAGCTTTCAGGGCTGGCAGCTTCCATGTGGGAGAAGGAGCCGAATGTTTCCCTTTCAGAAAGAGGCACTGGCCTAGGACAGGCAGCATGCGGTGTAGCGTGTGTGGGAAAGCACAGATCCGCAGGGCTGTTGTTCCTGTGAATAGGCTGCACGGGGAGGTGAAGAGCAGCAAGAACTTTCAGGGCTGGCAGCTTCCTTGTGGGAGAAGGAGCCGGACGTTTCCATTTCAGAAAGAGGCACTGGCCGAGGACAGGCAGCATGCGGTGTAGCCTATGTGGGAAAGCACAGATCCGCAGGGCTGTTGTGCCTGTGAATAGGCTGCACGGGGAGGTGAAGAGCAGCAAGAGCTTTCAGGGCTGGCAGATCCCTTGTGGGACAAGGAGCCGAATGTTTCCCTTTCAGAAAGAGGCACTGGCCTAGGACAGGCAGCATGCGGTGTAGCGTGTGTGGGAAAGCACAGATCCGCAGGGCTGTTGTTCCTGTGAATAGGCTGCACGGGGAGGTGAAGAGCAGCAAGAACTTTCAGGGCTGGCAGCTTCCTTGTGAGACAAGGAGCCGGACGTTTCCCTTTTCGGAAAGGGGCACTGCCAAGGACAGGCAGCATTAGCTGTAGCGTGTGTGGGAAAGCACAGATCCGCAGGGCTGTTGTGCCTGTGAATAGGCTGCACGGGGAGGTGAAGAGCAGCAAGAGCTTTCAGGCCTGGCAGCTTCCTTGTGAGACGAGGAGCCGGACGTTTCCCTTTTCGGAAAGGTGCTCTGCCGAGGACAGGCAGCATGATCTGTAGCGTGTGTGGGAAAGCACAGATCCGCAGGGCTGTTGTGCCTGTGAATAGGCTGCACGGGGAGGTGAAGAGCAGCAAGAGCTTTCAGGGCTGGCAGCTTCGCTGTGAGAGAAGGAGCCGGACGTTTCCCTTTTCGGAAAGCGGCTCTGCCGAGGACAGGCAGCATGATCTGTAGCATGTGTGGGAAAGCACAGATCCGCAGGGCTGTTGTGCCTGTGAATAGGCTGCACGGGGAGGTGAAGAGCAGCAAGAGCTTTCAGGGCTGGCCGCTTCCTTGTGGGGAGAAAGAGCCGGAGGTTTGCCTTTTCGGAAAGGGGCTCTGCCGAGGACAGGCAGCATGATCTGTAGCGTGTGTGGGAAAGCACAGATCCGCAGGGCTGTTGTTCCTGTGAATAGGCTGCACGGGGAGGTGAAGAGCAGCAAGAGCTTTCAGGCCTGGCAGCTTCCTTGTGGGAGAAAGAGCCGAATGTTTCACTTTCATAGACATGCACTGGCCGAGGACAGGCAGCATGATCTGTAGCGTGTGTGGGAAAGCACAGATCCGCAGGGCTGTTGTGCCTGTGAATAGGCTGCACGGGGAGGTGAAGAGCAGCAAGAGTTTTCAGGGCTGGCAGCTTCCCTGTGGGAGAAGGAGCCGGAGGTTTGCCTTTTCGGAAAGGGGCTCTGCCGAGGACAGGCAGCATTAGCTGTAGCGTCTCTGGGAAAGCACAGATCCGCAGGGCTGTTGTGCCTGTGAATAGGCTGCACGGGGAGGTGAAGAGCAGCAAGAGTTTTCAGGGCTGGCAGCTTCCCTGTGGGAGAAGGAGCCGGAGGTTTGCCTTTTCGGAAAGGGGCTCTGCCGAGGACAGGCAGCATGATCTGTAGCGTGTGTGGGAAAGCACAGATCCGCAGGGCTGTTGTGCCTGTGAATAGGCTGCACGGGGAGGTGAAGAGCAGGAATAGCTTTCAGGGCTGGCCGCTTCCTTGTGGGGGAAGGAGCCGGACGTTTCCCTTTTCGGAAAGGGGCTCTGCCGAGGACAGGCAGCATCAGCTGTAGCGTCTGTGGGAAAGCACAGATCCGCAGGGCTGTTGTGCCTGTGAATAGGCTGCACGGGGAGGTGAAGAGCAGCAAGAGCTTTCAGGGCTGGCAGCTTTTTTGTGGGGAGAAAGAGCCGGAGGTTTGCCTTTTCGGAAAGGGGCTCTGCCGAGGACAGGCAGCATCAGCTGTAGCGTCTGTGGGAAAGCACAGATCCGCAGGGCTGTTGTGCCTGTGAATAGGCTGCACGTGGAGGTGAAGAGCAGCAAGAGCTTTCAGGGCTGGCAGCTTCCTTGTGGGGAGAAAGAGCCGGAGGTTTGCCTTTTCGGAACGGGGCTCTGCCGAGGACAGGCAGCATCAGCTGTAGCGTGTGTGGGAAAGCACAGATCCGCAGGGCTGTTGTTCCTGTGAATAGGCTGCACGGGGAGGTGAAGAGCAGCAAGAGCTTTCAGGACTGGCAGCTTCCTTGTGAGACAAGGAGCCGGACGTTTCCCTTTTCGGAAAGGGGCACTGCCAAGGACAGGCAGCATGATCTGTAGCGTGTGTGGGAAAGCACAGATCCGCAGGGCTGTTGTTCCTGTGAATAGGCTGCACGGGGAAAGTGAAAATCAGCAAGAGCTTTCAGGGCTGGCTGCTTCCCTGTGGGAGAAGGTTCCGGACGTTTCCCTTTTCGGAAAGGGGCTCTGCTGAGGACAGGCAGCATCAGCTGTAGCATGTGTGGGAAAGCACAGATCCGCATGGCTGTTGTGCCTGTGAATAGGCTGCACGGGGAGGTGAAGAGCAGCAAGAGCTTTCAGGCCTGGCAGCTTCCTTGTGAGACAAGGAGCGGGACGTTTCCATTTTCGGAAAGGGTCTCTGCCGAGGACAGGCAGCATTAGCTGTAGCGTGTGTGGGAAAGCACAGATCCGCAGGGCTGTTGTGCCTGTGAATAGGATGCACGGAGAAAGTGAAAATCGGCAAGAGCTTTCAGGGCTGGCAGCTTCCCTGTGGGAGAAGGTGCCGGACATTTCCCTTTTTGGAAAGGGGCTCTGCCAAGGACAGGCATCATGATCTGTAGCGTGTGTGGGAAAGCACAGATCCGCAGGGCTGTTGTGCCTGTGAATAGGCTGCACGGGGCGGTGAAGAGCAGCAAGAGCTTTCAGGCCTGGCAGCTTCCTTGTGGGAGAAAGAGCCAAATGTTTCACTTTCAGAGACATGCACTGGCCGAGGACAGGCAGCATGCGGTGTAGCCTATGTGGGAAAGCACAGATCAGCAGGGCTGTTGTTCCTGTGAATAGGCTGCACGGGGAGGTGAAGAGCAGCAAGAGCTTTCAGGGCTTTCATCTTCCCTGTGGGAGAAGGAGCCGGAGGTTTGCCTTTTCGGAAAGGGGCACTGCCGAGGACAGGCATCATGATCTGTAGCGTCTGTGGGAAAGCACAGATCCGCAGGGCTGTTGTGCCTGTGAATAGGCTGCACGGGGAGGTGAAGAGCAGCAAGAGCTTTCAGGGCTGGCATCTTCTTTGTGGGGAGAAAGAGCCGGAGGTTTGCCTTTTCGGAAAGGGGCTCTGCCGAGGACAGGCAGCATGCGGTGTAGCGTGTGTGGGAAAGCACAGATCCGCAGGGCTGTTGTGCCTGTGAATAGGCTGCACGGGGAGGTGAAGAGCAGCAAGAGCTTTCAGGGCTGGCAGATCCCTTGTGGGACAAGGAGCCGAATGTTTCCCTTTCAGAAAGAGGCACTGGCCGAGGACAGGCAGCATGCGGTGTAGCGTGTGTGGGAAAGCACAGATCCGCAGGGCTGATGTTCCTGTGAATAGGCTGCACGGGGAGGTGAAGAGCAGCAAGAGCTTTCAGGACTGGCAGCTTCCTTGTGGGAGAAGGAGCCGGACGTTTGCCTTTTCGGAAAGGGGCACTGCCAAGGACAGGCAGCATGATCTGTAGCGTGTGTGGGAAAGCACAGATCCGCAGGGCTGTTGTTCCAGTGAATAGGCTGCACGGGGAAAGTGAAAATCAGCAAGAGCTTTCAGGGCTGGCTGCTTCCCTGTGGGAGAAGGTTCCGGACGTTTCCCTTTTCGGAAAGGGGCTCTGCTGAGGACAGGCAGCATCAGCTGTAGCATGTGTGGGAAAGCACAGATCCGCATGGCTGTTGTGCCTGTGAATAGGCTGCACGGGGAGGTGAAGAGCAGCAAGAGCTTTCAGGGCTGGCAGCTTCCTTGTGGGAGAAGGAGCTCGACGTTTTCCTTTTTGGAAAGGGGCTCTGCCAAGGACAGGCAGCATGATCTGTAGCGTGTGTGGGAAAGCACAGATCCGCAGGGCTGTTGTGCCTGTGAATAGGCTGCACGGGGAGGTGAAGAGCAGCAAGTGCTTTCAGGCCTGGCAGCTTCCTTGTGGGAGAAGGAGCTGGAGGTTTGCCTTTTCCCAAAGCGGCTCTGCTGAGGACAGGCAGCATGATCTGTAGCGTGTGTGGGAAAGCACAGATCCGCAGGGGTGTTGTGCCTGTGAATAGGCTGCACGGAGAGGTGAAGAGCAGCAAGAGCTTTCAGGGCTGGCAGCTTGCCTGTGGGAGAAGGAGCCGGAGGTTTGCCTTTTTGGAAAGGGGCTCTGCCGAGGAAAGGCAGCATGATCTGTAGCTTGTGTGGGAAAGCACAGATCCGCAGGGCTGTTGTGCCTGTGAATAGGCTGCAGGGGGAAAGTGAAAATCTGCAATAGCTTTCAGGGCTGGCCGCTTCCTTGTGGGAGAAGGAGCTGGACATTTGGCTTTTCGGAAAGGGGCTCTGCTGAGGACAGGCAGCATCATCTGTAGCGTGTGTGGGAAAGCACAGATCCGCAGGGGTGTTGTGCCTGTGAATAGGCTGCACGGAGAGGTGAAGAGCAGCAAGAGCTTTCAGGGCTGGCAGCTTCCTTGTGGGAGAAGGAGCTGGAGGTTTGCCTTTTCCCAAAGCTGCTCTGCCAAGGACAGGCAGCATGATCTGTAGCGTGTGTGGGAAAGCACAGATCCGCAGGGCTGTTGTGCCTGTGAATAGGCTGCACGGGGAGGTGAAAATCAGCAAGAGCTTTCAGGCCTGGCAGCTTCCTTGTGGGAGAAAGAGCCGAATGTTTCACTTTCATAGACATGCACTGGCCGAGGACAGGCAGCATGATCTGTAGCGTGTGTGGGAAAGCACAGATCCGCAGGGCTGTTGTGCCTGTGAATAGGCTGCACGGGGAGGTGAAGAGCAGCAAGAGTTTTCAGGGCTGGCAGCTTCCCTGTGGGAGAAGGAGCCGGAGGTTTGCCTTTTCGGAAAGGGGCTCTGCCGAGGACAGGCAGCATGATCTGTAGCGTCTCTGGGAAAGCACAGATCCGCAGGGCTGTTGTGCCTGTGAATAGGCTGCACGGGGAGGTGAAAAGCAGCAATAGCTTTCAAGGCTGACAGCTTCCATGTGGGAGAAGGAGCTGGACGTTTGCCTTGTAGGAAAGGGGCTCTGCCGAGGACAGGCAGCATGATCTGTAGCGTGTGTGGGAAAGCACAGATCCGCAGGGCTGTTGTGCCTGTGAATAGGCTGCACGGGGAGGTGAAGAGCAGCAAGAGCTTTCAGGGCTGGCAGCTTCCTTGTGGGAGAAAGAGCTGAATGTTTCCATTTCAGAAATAGGCACTGGCCGAGGACAGGCAGCATGATCTGTAGCGTGTGTGGGAAAGCACAGATCCGCAGGGCTGTTGTGCCTGTGAATAGGCTGCACGGGGAGGTGAAGAGCAGCAAGAGCTTTCAGGGCTGGCAGCTTTTTTGTGGGGAGAAAGAGCCGGAGGTTTGCCTTTTCGGAAAGGGGCTCTGCCGAGGACAGGCAGCATCAGCTGTAGCGTCTGTGGGAAAGCACAGATCCGCAGGGCTGTTGTGCCTGTGAATAGGCTGCACGGGGAGGTGAAGAGCAGCAAGAGCTTTCAGGGCTGGCAGCTTTTTTGTGGGGAGAAAGAGCCGGAGGTTTGCCTTTTCGGAAAGGGGCTCTGCCGAGGACAGGCAGCATCAGCTGTAGCGTGTGTGGGAAAGCACAGATCCGCAGGGCTGTTGTTCCTGTGAATAGGCTGCACGGGGAGGTGAAGAGCAGCAAGAGCTTTCAGGACTGGCAGCTTCCTTGTGAGACAAAGAGCCGGACGTTTGCCTTTTCGGAAAGGGGCACTGCCAAGGACAGGCAGCATGATCTGTAGCGTGTGTGGGAAAGCACAGATCCGCAGGGCTGTTGTTCCTGTGAATAGGCTGCACGGGGAAAGTGAAAATCAGCAAGAGCTTTCAAGGCTGGCAGCTTCCTTGTGGGAGAAGGAGCCGGACATTTGCCTTTTCAGAAAGGGGCTCTGCCGAGGACAGGCAGCATGATCTGTAGCGTGTGTGGGAAAGCACAGATCCGCAGGGCTGTTGTGCCTGTGAATAGGCTGCACGGGGAGGTGAAGAGCAGCAAGAGCTTTCAGGGCTGGCAGCTTCCCTGTGGGAGAAGGAGCCGGACGTTTGCCTTTTCGGAAAGGGGCTCTGACGAGGACAGGTAATATCAGCTGTAGCGTGTGTGGGAAAGCACAGATCCGCATGGCTGTTGTTCCTGTGAATAGGCTGCACGGGGAGGTGAAAAGCAGCAATAGCTTTCAAGGCTGACAGCTTCCATGTGGGAGAAGGAGCTGGAGGTTTGCCTTTTCGGAAAGGGGCTCTGCCGAGGACAGGCAGCATGATCTGTAGCGTGTGTGGGAAAGCACAGATCTGCAGGGCTGTTGTGCCTGTGAATAGGCTGCACGGGGAGGTGAAGAGCAGCAAGAGCTTTCAGGGCTGGCAGCTTCCTTGTGGGAGAAAGAGCCAAATGTTTCCATTTCAGAAATAGGCAATGGCCGAGGACAGGCAGCATGCGGTGTAGACTATGTGGGAAAGCACAGATCCGCAGGGCTGTTGTGCCTGTGAATAGGCTGCACGGGGAGGTGAAGAGCAGCAAGAGCTTTCAGGGCCTGCAGCTTCCCTGTGGGAGAAGGAGCTGGAGGTTTGCCTTTTCAGAAAGGGGCTCTGCCGAGGACAGGCAGCATTAGCTGTAGCGTGTGTGGGAAAGCACAGATCCGCAGGGCTGTTGTGCCTGTGAATAGGCTGCACGGGGAGGTGAAGAGCAGCAAGAGCTTTCAGGGCTGGCAGCTTCCTTGTGGGAGAAAGAGCCGAATGTTTCCATTTCAGAAAGAGGCACTGGCCGAGGACAGGCACCGTGCGGTGTAGCCTATGTGGGAAAGCACAGATCAGCAAGGCTGTTGTTCCTGTGAATAGGTGCACGGGGAGGTGAAGAGCAGCAAGAACTTTCAGGGCCTGCAGCTTCCTTGTGGGAGAAAGAGCCGGACGTTTCCCTTTTCGGAAAGGGGCTCTCCCGAGGACAGGCAGCATGATCTGTAGCGTGTGTGGGAAAGCACAGATCCGCAGGGCTGTTGTTCCTGTGAATAGGCTGCACGGGGAGGTGAAGAGCAGCAAGAGCTTTCAAGGATGGCAGCTTCCCTGTGGGAGAAGGAGCCGAACATTTGCTTTTTCGGATAGGGGCTCTGCCGAGGACAGGCAGCATGATCTGTAGCTTGTGTGGGAAAGCACAGATCCGCAGGGCTGTTGTGCCTGTGAATAGGCTGCAGGGGGAAAGTGAAAATCAGCAATAGCTGTCAGGGCTGGCCGCTTCCTTGTGGGAGAAGGAGCTGGACATTTGGCTTTTCGGAAAGGGGCTCTGCTGAGGACAGGCAGCATGATCTGTAGCGTCTCTGGGAAAGCACAGATCCGCAGGGCTGTTGTGCCTGTGAATAGGCTGCACGGGGAGGTGAAGAGCAGCAAGAGCTTTCAAGGCTGGCAGCTTCCCTGTGGGAGAAGGAGCCTGAGGTTTGCCTTTTCGGAAAGGGGCTCTGCTGAGGACAGGCAGCATGATCTGTAGCGTGTGTGGGAAAGCACAGATCCGCAGGGCTGTTGTGCCTGTGAATAGGCTGCACGGGGAGGTGAAGAGCAGCAAGAGCTTTCAGGGCTGGCAGGTTCCCTGTGGGAGAAAGAGCCGGACGTTTCCCTTTTCGGAAAGGGGCTCTGCCGAGGACAGGCAGCATGATCTGTAGCGTGTGTGGGAAAGCACAGATCCGCAGGGCTGTTGTGCCTGTGAATAGCCTGCAGGGGGAAAGTGAAAAGCAGCAATAGATTTCAGGGCTGGCACCTTCCTTGTGGGAGAAGGAGCCGGACATTTGCCTTGTAGGAAAGGGGCACTGCCGAGGACAGGCAGCATCAGCTGTAGCGTGTGAGGGAAAGCACAGATCCGCAGGGCTGTTGTGCCTGTGAATAGGCTGCATGGGGAGGTGAAGAGCAGCAAGAGCTTTAAGGGCTGGCAGCTTCCTTGTGAGATAAGGAGCCAGACGTTTCCGTTTTCGGAAAGGGGCACTGCCGAGGACAGGCAGCATGATCTGTAGCATGTGTGGGAAAGCACAGATCCGCAGGGCTGTTGTGCCTGTGAATAGGCTGCACGGGGAGGTGAAGAGCAGCAAGAGCTTTCAGGGCTGGCCGCTTCCTTGTGGGGAGAAAGAGCCGGAGGTTTGCCTTTTCGGAAAGGCGCTCTGCCGAGGACAGGGAGCATGATCTGTAGCGTGTGTGGGAAAGCACAGATCCGCAGGGCTGTTGTTCCTGTGAATAGGCTGCACGGGGAGGTGAAGAGCAGCAAGAGCTTTCAGGCCTGGCAGCTTCCTTGTGGGAGAAAGAGCCGAATGTTTCGCTTTCAGAGACATGCACTTGCCGAGGACAGGCAGCATGCGGTGTAGCCTATGTGGGAAAGCACAGATCCGCAGGGCTGTTGTGCCTGTGAATAGGCTGCACGGGGAGGTGAAGAGCAGCAAGAGCTTTCAGGGCTGGCATCTTCTTTGTGGGGAGAAAGAGCAGGAGGTTTGCCTTTTCGGAAAGGGGCTCTGCCGAGGACAGGCAGCATGCGGTGTAGCGTGTGTGGGAAAGCACAGATCCGCAGGGCTGTTGTGCCTGTGAATAGGCTGCACGGGGAGGTGAAGAGCAGCAAGAGCTTTCAGGGCTGGCAGATCCCTTGTGGGACAAGGAGCCGAATGTTTCCCTTTCAGAAAGAGGCACTGGCCGAGGACAGGCAGCATGCGGTGTAGCCTATGTGGGACAGCACAGATCCGCAGGGCTGTTGTGCCTGTGAATAGGCTGCACGCGGAGGTGAAGAGCAGCAAGAGCTTTCAGGGCTTTCAGCTTCCTTGTGGGAGAAGGAGCCGGACGTTTCCATGTCAGAAAGAGGCACTGGCCGAGGACAGGCACCATGCGGTGTAGCCTATGTGGGAAAGCACAGATCCGCAGGGCTGTTGTGCCTGTGAATAGGCTGCACGGGGAGGTGAAGAGCAGCAAGAGCTTTCAGGCCTAGCAGCTTCCCTGTGAGAGAAGGAGCCGGACATTTGCCTTTTCGGAACGGGGCTCTGCCGAGGACAGGCAGCATGATCTGTACCGTCTCTGGGAAAGCACAGATCCGCAGGGCTGTTGTCCCTGTGAATAGGCTGCACGGGGAGGTGAAGAGCAGCAAGAGCTTTCAGGGCTGGCAGCTTCCATGTGGGAGAAGGAGCCGAATGTTTCCCTTTCAGAAAGAGGCACTGGCCTAGGACAGGCAGCATGCGGTGTAGCGTGTGTGGGAAAGCACAGATCCGCAGGGCTGTTGTTCCTGTGAATAGGCTGCACGGGGAGGTGAAGAGCAGCAAGAACTTTCAGGGCTGGCAGCTTCCTTGTGGGAGAAGGAGCCGGACGTTTCCATTTCAGAAAGAGGCACTGGCCGAGGACAGGCAGCATGCGGTGTAGCCTATGTGGGAAAGCACAGATCCGCAGGGCTGTTGTGCCTGTGAATAGGCTGCACGGGGAGGTGAAGAGCAGCAAGAGCTTTCAGGGCTGGCAGATCCCTTGTGGGACAAGGAGCCGAATGTTTCCCTTTCAGAAAGAGGCACTGGCCTAGGACAGGCAGCATGCGGTGTAGCGTGTGTGGGAAAGCACAGATCCGCAGGGCTGTTGTTCCTGTGAATAGGCTGCACGGGGAGGTGAAGAGCAGCAAGAACTTTCAGGGCTGGCAGCTTCCTTGTGAGACAAGGAGCCGGACGTTTCCCTTTTCGGAAAGGGGCACTGCCAAGGACAGGCAGCATTAGCTGTAGCGTGTGTGGGAAAGCACAGATCCGCAGGGCTGTTGTGCCTGTGAATAGGCTGCACGGGGAGGTGAAGAGCAGCAAGAGCTTTCAGGCCTGGCAGCTTCCTTGTGAGACGAGGAGCCGGACGTTTCCCTTTTCGGAAAGGTGCTCTGCCGAGGACAGGCAGCATGATCTGTAGCGTGTGTGGGAAAGCACAGATCCGCAGGGCTGTTGTGCCTGTGAATAGGCTGCACGGGGAGGTGAAGAGCAGCAAGAGCTTTCAGGGCTGGCAGCTTCGCTGTGAGAGAAGGAGCCGGACGTTTCCCTTTTCGGAAAGCGGCTCTGCCGAGGACAGGCAGCATGATCTGTAGCATGTGTGGGAAAGCACAGATCCGCAGGGCTGTTGTGCCTGTGAATAGGCTGCACGGGGAGGTGAAGAGCAGCAAGAGCTTTCAGGGCTGGCCGCTTCCTTGTGGGGAGAAAGAGCCGGAGGTTTGCCTTTTCGGAAAGGGGCTCTGCCGAGGACAGGCAGCATGATCTGTAGCGTGTGTGGGAAAGCACAGATCCGCAGGGCTGTTGTTCCTGTGAATAGGCTGCACGGGGAGGTGAAGAGCAGCAAGAGCTTTCAGGCCTGGCAGCTTCCTTGTGGGAGAAAGAGCCGAATGTTTCACTTTCATAGACATGCACTGGCCGAGGACAGGCAGCATGATCTGTAGCGTGTGTGGGAAAGCACAGATCCGCAGGGCTGTTGTGCCTGTGAATAGGCTGCACGGGGAGGTGAAGAGCAGCAAGAGTTTTCAGGGCTGGCAGCTTCCCTGTGGGAGAAGGAGCCGGAGGTTTGCCTTTTCGGAAAGGGGCTCTGCCGAGGACAGGCAGCATTAGCTGTAGCGTCTCTGGGAAAGCACAGATCCGCAGGGCTGTTGTGCCTGTGAATAGGCTGCACGGGGAGGTGAAGAGCAGCAAGAGTTTTCATGGCTGGCAGCTTTCCTGTGGGAGAAGGAGCCGGAGGTTTGCCTTTTCGGAAAGGGGCTCTGCCGAGGACAGGCAGCATGATCTGTAGCGTGTGTGGGAAAGCACAGATCCGCAGGGCTGTTGTGCCTGTGAATAGGCTGCACGGGGAGGTGAAGAGCAGGAATAGCTTTCAGGGCTGGCCGCTTCCTTGTGGGGGAAGGAGCCGGACGTTTCCCTTTTCGGAAAGGGGCTCTGCCGAGGACAGGCAGCATCAGCTGTAGCGTCTGTGGGAAAGCACAGATCCGCAGGGCTGTTGTGCCTGTGAATAGGCTGCACGGGGAGGTGAAGAGCAGCAAGAGCTTTCAGGGCTGGCAGCTTTTTTGTGGGGAGAAAGAGCCGGAGGTTTGCCTTTTCGGAAAGGGGCTCTGCCGAGGACAGGCAGCATCAGCTGTAGCGTCTGTGGGAAAGCACAGATCCGCAGGGCTGTTGTGCCTGTGAATAGGCTGCACGTGGAGGTGAAGAGCAGCAAGAGCTTTCAGGGCTGGCAGCTTCCTTGTGGGGAGAAAGAGCCGGAGGTTTGCCTTTTCGGAACGGGGCTCTGCCGAGGACAGGCAGCATCAGCTGTAGCGTGTGTGGGAAAGCACAGATCCGCAGGGCTGTTGTTCCTGTGAATAGGCTGCACGGGGAGGTGAAGAGCAGCAAGATCTTTCAGGACTGGCAGCTTCCTTGTGAGACAAGGAGCCGGACGTTTCCCTTTTCGGAAAGGGGCACTGCCAAGGACAGGCAGCATGATCTGTAGCGTGTGTGGGAAAGCACAGATCCGCAGGGCTGTTGTTCCTGTGAATAGGCTGCACGGGGAAAGTGAAAATCAGCAAGAGCTTTCAGGGCTGGCTGCTTCCCTGTGGGAGAAGGTTCCGGACGTTTCCCTTTTCGGAAAGGGGCTCTGCTGAGGACAGGCAGCATCAGCTGTAGCATGTGTGGGAAAGCACAGATCCGCATGGCTGTTGTGCCTGTGAATAGGCTGCACGGGGAGGTGAAGAGCAGCAAGAGCTTTCAGGCCTGGCAGCTTCCTTGTGAGACAAGGAGCGGGACGTTTCCATTTTCGGAAAGGGTCTCTGCCGAGGACAGGCAGCATTAGCTGTAGCGTGTGTGGGAAAGCACAGATCCGCAGGGCTGTTGTGCCTGTGAATAGGATGCACGGAGAAAGTGAAAATCGGCAAGAGCTTTCAGGGCTGGCAGCTTCCCTGTGGGAGAAGGTGCCGGACATTTCCCTTTTTGGAAAGGGGCTCTGCCAAGGACAGGCATCATGATCTGTAGCGTGTGTGGGAAAGCACAGATCCGCAGGGCTGTTGTGCCTGTGAATAGGCTGCACGGGGCGGTGAAGAGCAGCAAGAGCTTTCAGGCCTGGCAGCTTCCTTGTGGGAGAAAGAGCCAAATGTTTCACTTTCAGAGACATGCACTGGCCGAGGACAGGCAGCATGCGGTGTAGCCTATGTGGGAAAGCACAGATCAGCAGGGCTGTTGTTCCTGTGAATAGGCTGCACGGGGAGGTGAAGAGCAGCAAGAGCTTTCAGGGCTTTCATCTTCCCTGTGGGAGAAGGAGCCGGAGGTTTGCCTTTTCGGAAAGGGGCACTGCCGAGGACAGGCATCATGATCTGTAGCGTCTGTGGGAAAGCACAGATCCGCAGGGCTGTTGTGCCTGTGAATAGGCTGCACGGGGAGGTGAAGAGCAGCAAGAGCTTTCAGGGCTGGCATCTTCTTTGTGGGGAGAAAGAGCCGGAGGTTTGCCTTTTCGGAAAGGGGCTCTGCCGAGGACAGGCAGCATGCGGTGTAGCGTGTGTGGGAAAGCACAGATCCGCAGGGCTGTTGTGCCTGTGAATAGGCTGCACGGGGAGGTGAAGAGCAGCAAGAGCTTTCAGGGCTGGCAGATCCCTTGTGGGACAAGGAGCCGAATGTTTCCCTTTCAGAAAGAGGCACTGGCCGAGGACAGGCAGCATGCGGTGTAGCGTGTGTGGGAAAGCACAGATCCGCAGGGCTGATGTTCCTGTGAATAGGCTGCACGGGGAGGTGAAGAGCAGCAAGAGCTTTCAGGACTGGCAGCTTCCTTGTGGGAGAAGGAGCCGGACGTTTGCCTTTTCGGAAAGGGGCACTGCCAAGGACAGGCAGCATGATCTGTAGCGTGTGTGGGAAAGCACAGATCCGCAGGGCTGTTGTGCCTGTGAATAGGCTGCACGGGGAGGTGAAGAGCAGCAAGAGCTTTCAGGCCTGGCAGCTTCCTTGTGGGAGAAAGAGCCGAATGTTTCACTTTCATAGACATGCACTGGCCGAGGACAGGCAGCATGATCTGTAGCGTCTGTGGGAAAGCACAGATCCGCAGGGCTGTTGTGCGGGTGAATAGGCTGCACGGGGAGGTGAAGAGCAGCAAGAGCTTTCAGGGCTGGCAGCTTTTTTGTGGGGAGAAAGAGCCGGAAGTTTGCCTTTTCGGAAAGGGGCTCTGCCGAGGACAGGCAGCATGATCTGTAGCGTGTGTGGGAAAGCACAGATCCGCAGGGCTGTTGTGCCTGTGAATAGGCTGCACGGGGAGGTGAAGAGCAGCAAGAGCTTTCAGGGCTGGCAGATCCCTTGTGGGACAAGGAGCCGAATGTTTCCCTTTCAGAAGGAGGCACTGGCCGAGGACAGGCAGCATGATCTGTAGCGTGTGTGGGAAAGCACAGATCCGCAGGGCTGTTGTGCCTGTGAATAGGCTGCACGGGGAGGTGAAGAGCAGCAAGAGCTTTCAGGGCTGGCAGCTTCCTTGTGAGACAAGGAGCCGGATGTTTGCCTTTTCGGAAAGGGGCACTGCCAAGGACAGGCAGCATCAGCTGTAGCGTGTGTGGGAAAGCACAGATCCGCAGGGCTGTTGTTCCTGTGAATAGGCTGCACGGGGAGGTGAAGAGCAGCAAGAGCTTTCAGGCCTGGCAGCTTCCTTGTGGGAGAAAGAGCCGAATGTTTCACTTTCAGAGACATGCACTGGCCGAGGTCAGGCAGCATGCGGTGTAGCCTATGTGGGAAAGCACAGATCCGCAGGGCTGTTGTGCCTGTGAATAGGCTGCACGGGGAGGTGAAGAGCAGCAAGAGTTTTCAGGGCTGGCAGCTTCCCTGTGGGAGAAGGAGCCGGAGGTTTGCCTTTTCGGAAAGGGGCTCTGCCGAGGACAGGCAGCATCAGCTGTAGCGTGTGTGGGAAAGCACAGATCCGCAGGGCTGTTGTGCCTGTGAATAGGCTGCACAGGGAGGTGAAGAGCAGCAAGAGCTTTCAGGGCTGGCAGCTTCCCTGTGGGAGAAGGAGCCGGACATTTGCCTCTTCGGAAAGGGGCTCTGCCGAGGACAGGCAGCATGATCTGTAGCGTGTGTGGGAAAGCACAGATCCGCAGGGCTGTTGTGCCTGTGAATAGGCTGCACGGGGAGGTGAAGAGCAGCAAGAGCTTTCAGGGCTGGCAGATCCCTTGTGGGAGAAAGAGCCGAATGTTTCACTTTCAGAGACATGCACTGGCCGAGGTCAGGCAGCATGCGGTGTAGCCTATGTGGGAAAGCACAGATCCGCAGGGCTGTTGTGCCTGTGAATAGGCTGCACGGGGAGGTGAAGAGCAGCAAGAGCTTTCAGGGCTGGCAGCTTCCCTGTGGGAGAAGGAGCCGGAGGTTTGCCTTTTCGGAAAGCGGCTCTGCCGAGGACAGGCAGCATGCGGTGTAGCGTGTGTGGGAAAGCACAGATCCGCAGGGCTGTTGTGCCTGTGAATAGGCTGCACGGGGAGGTGAAGAGCAGCAAGAGCTTTCAGGGCTGGCAGCTTTCTTGTGGGAGAAGGAGCCGGAGGTTTGCCTTTTCGGAAAGGGGCTCTGCCGAGGACAGGCAGCATCAGCTGCAGCGTGTGTGGGAAAGCACAGATCCGCAGGGCTGTTGTGCCTGTGAATAGGCTGCACGGGGAGGTTAATAGCAGCAAGAGCTTTAAGGGCTGGCAGCTTCCTTGTGAGAGAAGGAGCTGGACGTTTCCATTTCAGAAAGAGGCACTGGCCGAGGACAGGCAGCATGCGGTGTAGCCTATGTGGGAAAGCACAGATCCGCAGGGCTGTTGTGCCTGTGAATAGGCTGCACGGGGAGGTGAAGAGCAGCAAGAGCTTTCAGGGCTGGCAGCTTCCCTGTGGGAGAAGGAGCCGGACGTTTGCCTTTTCGGAAAGCGGCTCTGCTGAGGACAGGCAGCATGATCTGTAGCGTGTGTGGGAAAGCACAGATCCGCAGGGGTGTTGTGCCTGTGAATAGGCTGCACGGGGAGGTGAAGAGCAGCAAGAGCTTTCAGGGCTGGCAGCTTGCCTGTGGCAGAAGGAGCCGGAGGTTTGCCTTTTCGGAAAGGGGCTCTGCCGAGGACAGGCAGCATGATCTGTAGCGTGTGTGGGAAAGCACAGATCCGCAGGGCTGTTGTGCCTGTGAATAGGCTGCAGGGGGAAAGTGAAGAGCAGCAAGAGCTTTCAGGGCTGGCAGCTTTCCTGTGGGAGAAGGAGCCGGAGGTTTGCCTTTTCGGAAAGGGGCTCTGCCGAGGACAGGCAGCATCAGCTGTAGCGTGTGTGGGAAAGCACAGATCCGCAGGGCTGTTGTGCCTGTGAATAGGCTGCACGGGGAGGTGAAGAGCAGTATGAGCTTTCAGGTCTGAGAGCTTCCCTTTGGGAGAAGGAGCCGGACGTTTCCATTTCAGAAAGAGGCACTGGCCGAGGACAGGCAGCATGCGGTGTAGCCTATGTGGCAAAGCACAGATCCGCAGGGCTGTTGTGCCTGTGAATAGGCTGCAGGGGGAAAGTGAAAAGCAGCAATAGCTTTCAGGGCTGGCAGCTTTCCTGTGGGAGAAGGAGCCGGAGGTTTGCCTTTTCGGAAAGGTGCTCTGCCGAGGACAGGCAGCATGCGGTGTAGCGTCTGTGGGAAAGCACAGATCCGCAGGGCTGTTGTTCCTGTGAATAGGCTGCACGGGGAGGTGAAAATCAGCAAGAGCTTTCAGGGCTGTTGTTCCTTGTGGGAGAATGAGCCGGACGTTTGCCTTTTCCCAAAGCTTCTCTGCCAAGGACAGGCAGCATGATCTGTAGCGTGTGTGGGAAAGCACAGATCCGCAGGCCTATTGTGCCTGTGAATAGGCTGCACGGGGAGGTGAAGAGCAGCAAGAGCTTTCAGGGCTTTCAGCTTCCTTGTGGGAGAAAGAGCCGAATGTTTCCATTTCAGAAAGACGCACTGCCCGAGGACAGGCAGCATGATCTGTAGCGTGTGTGGGAAAGCACAGATCCGCAGGGCTGTTGTGCCTGTGAATAGGCTGCAGGGGGAAAGTGAAAAGCAGCAATAGCTTTCAGGACTGGCACCTTCCTTGTGGGAGAAGGAGCTGGACATTTGGCTTTTCGGAAAGGGGCTCTGCTGAGGACAGGCAGCATGATCTGTAGCGTCTCTGGGAAAGCACAGATCCGCAGGGCTGTTGTGCCTGTGAATAGGCTGCACGGGGAGGTGAAGAGCAGGAAGAACTTTCAGGGCTGGCAGCTTCCCTGTGGGAGAAGGAGCCGGAGGTTTGCCTTGTAGGAAAGGGGCTCTGCCGAGGACAGGCAGCATCTGCTGTAGCGTGTGTGGGAAAGCAGAGATCCGCAGGGCTGTTGTGCCTGTGAATAGGCTGCACGGGGAGGTGAAGAGCAGCAAGAGCTTTCAGGCCTGGCAGCTTGCCTGTGGCAGAAGGAGCCGGAGGTTTGCCTTTTCGGAAAGGGGCTCTGCCGAGGACAGGCAGCATGATCTGTAGCGTGTGTGGGAAAGCACAGATCCGCAGGGCTGTTGTGCCTGTGAATAGGCTGCAGGGGGAAAGTGAAGAGCAGCAAGAGCTTTCAGGGCTGGCAGCTTTCCTGTGGGAGAAGGAGCCGGAGGTTTGCCTTTTCGGAAAGGGGCTCTGCCGAGGACAGGCAGCATCAGCTGTAGCGTGTGTGGGAAAGCACAGATCCGCAGGGCTGTTGTGCCTGTGAATAGGCTGCACGGGGAGGTGAAGAGCAGTATGAGCTTTCAGGTCTGAGAGCTTCCCTTTGGGAGAAGGAGCCGGACGTTTCCATTTCAGAAAGAGGCACTGGCCGAGGACAGGCAGCATGCGGTGTAGCCTATGTGGCAAAGCACAGATCCGCAGGGCTGTTGTGCCTGTGAATAGGCTGCAGGGGGAAAGTGAAAAGCAGCAATAGCTTTCAGGGCTGGCAGCTTTCCTGTGGGAGAAGGAGCCGGAGGTTTGCCTTTTCGGAAAGGTGCTCTGCCGAGGACAGGCAGCATGCGGTGTAGCGTCTGTGGGAAAGCACAGATCCGCAGGGCTGTTGTTCCTGTGAATAGGCTGCACGGGGAGGTGAAAATCAGCAAGAGCTTTCAGGGCTGTTGTTCCTTGTGGGAGAATGAGCCGGACGTTTGCCTTTTCCCAAAGCTTCTCTGCCAAGGACAGGCAGCATGATCTGTAGCGTGTGTGGGAAAGCACAGATCCGCAGGCCTATTGTGCCTGTGAATAGGCTGCACGGGGAGGTGAAGAGCAGCAAGAGCTTTCAGGGCTTTCAGCTTCCTTGTGGGAGAAAGAGCCGAATGTTTCCATTTCAGAAAGACGCACTGCCCGAGGACAGGCAGCATGATCTGTAGCGTGTGTGGGAAAGCACAGATCCGCAGGGCTGTTGTGCCTGTGAATAGGCTGCAGGGGGAAAGTGAAAAGCAGCAATAGCTTTCAGGACTGGCACCTTCCTTGTGGGAGAAGGAGCTGGACATTTGGCTTTTCGGAAAGGGGCTCTGCTGAGGACAGGCAGCATGATCTGTAGCGTCTCTGGGAAAGCACAGATCCGCAGGGCTGTTGTGCCTGTGAATAGGCTGCACGGGGAGGTGAAGAGCAGGAAGAACTTTCAGGGCTGGCAGCTTCCCTGTGGGAGAAGGAGCCGGAGGTTTGCCTTGTAGGAAAGGGGCTCTGCCGAGGACAGGCAGCATCTGCTGTAGCGTGTGTGGGAAAGCAGAGATCCGCAGGGCTGTTGTGCCTGTGAATAGGCTGCACGGGGAGGTGAAGAGCAGCAAGAGCTTTCAGGCCTGGCAGCTTCCTTGTGGGAGAAAGAGCCGAATGTTTCCATTTCAGAAAAAGGCACTGGCCGAGGACAGGCACCATGTGGTGTAGCCTATGTGGGAAAGCACAGATCCGCAGGGCTGTTGTGCCTGTGAATAGGCTGCACCGGGAGGTGAAGAGCAGCAAGAACTTTCAGGGCTGGCAGCTTCCCTGTGGGAGAAAGAGCCGGTCGTTTCCCTTTTCGGATAGGGGCTCTCCGGAGGACAGGCAGCATGTTCTGTAGCGTGTGTGGGAAAGCACAGATCCGCAGGGCTGTTGTTCCTGTGAATAGGCTGCACGGGGAGGTGAAGAGCAGCAAGAGCTTTCAAGGCTGGCAGCTTCCTTGTGGGAGAAGGAGCCGGACATTTGCCTTTTCGGAAAGGGGTTCTGCCGAGGACAGGCAGCATCAGCTGTAGCGTGTGTGGGAAAGCACAGATCCGCAGGGCTGTTGTGCCTGTGAATAGGCTGCACGGGGATGTCAAGAGCAGCAAGAGCTTTCAAGGCTGGCAGCTTCCCTGTGTGAGAAGGAGCCGGACGTTTCCCTTTTCGGAAAGGGGCACTGCCGAGGACAGGCAGCATGATCTGTAGCGTGTGTGGGAAAGCAGAGATCCGCAGGGCTGTTGTGCCTGTGAATAGGCTGCACGGGGAGGTGAAGAGCAGGAATAGCTTTCAGGGCTGGCCGCTTCCTTGTGGGGAGAAAGAGCCGGAGGTTTGCCTTTTCGGAAAGGGGCTCTGCCGAGGACAGGCAGCATGATCTGTAGCGTGTGTGGGAAAGCACAGATCCGCAGGGGTGTTGTGCCTGTGAATAGGCTGCACGGGGAGGTGAAGAGCAGCAAGAGCTTTCAGGGCTGGCAGCTTCCCTGTGGCAGAAGGAGCTGGAGGTTTGCCTTTTCGGAAAGGGGCTCTGCCGAGGACAGGCAGCATCAGCTCTAGCGTCTGTGGGAAAGCAGAGATCCGCAGGGCTGTTGTGCCTGTGAATAGGCTGCACGGGGAGGTGAAGAGCAGGAATAGCTTTCAAGGCTGGCCGCTTCCTTGTGGGGAGAAAGAGCCGGAGGTTTGCCTTTTCGGAAAGGGGCTCTGCCGAGGACAGGCAGCATCAGCTGTAGCGTCTGTGGGAAAGCAGAGATCCGCAGGGCTGTTGTGCCTGTGAATAGGCTGCACGGGGAGGTGAAAATCAGCAAGAGCTTTCAGGGCTGGCAGCTTCCTTGTGGGAGAAAGAGCCGAATGTTTCCATTTCAGAAATAGGCAATGGCCGAGGACAGGCAGCATGCGGTGTAGACTATGTGGGAAAGCACAGATCCGCAGGGCTGTTGTGCCTGTGAATAGGCTGCACGGGGAGGTGAAGAGCAGCAAGAGCTTTCAGGGCTGGCAGCTTCCTTGTGGGAGAAAGAGCCGAATGTTTCCATTTCAGAAAGAGGCACTGGCCGAGGACAGGCACCGTGCGGTGTAGCCTATGTGGGAAAGCACAGATCAGCAAGGCTGTTGTTCCTGTGAATAGGTGCACGGGGAGGTGAAGAGCAGCAAGAACTTTCAGGGCCTGCAGCTTCCTTGTGGGAGAAAGAGCCGGACGTTTCCCTTTTCGGAAAGGGGCTCTCCCGAGGACAGGCAGCATGATCTGTAGCGTGTGTGGGAAAGCACAGATCCGCAGGGCTGTTGTTCCTGTGAATAGGCTGCACGGGGAGGTGAAGAGCAGCAAGAGCTTTCAAGGATGGCAGCTTCCCTGTGGGAGAAGGAGCCGAACATTTGCTTTTTCGGATAGGGGCTCTGCCGAGGACAGGCAGCATGATCTGTAGCTTGTGTGGGAAAGCACAGATCCGCAGGGCTGTTGTGCCTGTGAATAGGCTGCAGGGGGAAAGTGAAAATCAGCAATAGCTTTCAGGGCTGGCCGCTTCCTTGTGGGAGAAGGAGCTGGACATTTGGCTTTTCGGAAAGGGGCTCTGCTGAGGACAGGCAGCATGATCTGTAGCGTCTCTGGGAAAGCACAGATCCGCAGGGCTGTTGTGCCTGTGAATAGGCTGCACGGGGAGGTGAAGAGCAGCAAGAGCTTTCAGGGCTGGCAGGTTCCCTGTGGGAGAAAGAGCCGGAGGTTTGCCTTTTCGGAAAGGGGCTCTGCCGAGGACAGGCAGCATGATCTGTAGCGTGTGTGGGAAAGCACAGATCCGCAGGGCTGTTGTGCCTGTGAATAGCCTGCAGGGGGAAAGTGAAAAGCAGCAATAGCTTTCAGGGCTGGCACCTTCCTTGTGGGAGAAGGAGCCGGACATTTGCCTTTTCGGAAAGGGGCACTGCCGAAGACAGGCAGCATCAGCTGTAGCGTGTGAGGGAAAGCACAGATCCGCAGGGCTGTTGTGCCTGTGAATAGGCTGCATGGGGAGGTGAAGAGCAGCAAGAGCTTTAAGGGCTGGCAGCTTCCTTGTGAGAGAAGGAGCCGGACGTTTCCCTTTTCGGAAAGGGGCACTGCCGAGGACAGGCAGCATGATCTGTAGCATGTGTGGGAAAGCACAGATCCGCAGGGCTGTTGTGCCTGTGAATAGGCTGCACGGGGAGGTGAAGAGCAGCAAGAGCTTTCAGGGCTGGCCGCTTCCTTGTGGGAGAAAGAGCCGAATGTTTCGCTTTCAGAGACATGCACTGGCCGAGGACAGGCAGCATGCGGTGTAGCCTATGTGGGAAAGCACAGATCCGCAGGGCTGTTGTGCCTGTGAATAGGCTGCACGGGGAGGTGAAGAGCAGCAAGAGCTTTCAGGGCTGGCAGCTTCCTTGTGGGACAAGGAGCTGGACATTTGCCTTTTCGGAAAGGGGCACTGCCGAGGACAGGCAGCATGATCTGTAGCATGTGTGGGAAAGCACAGATCCGCAGGGCTGTTGTTCCTGTGAATAGGCTGCACGGGGAGGTGAAGAGCAGCAAGAGCTTTCAGGGCTTTCAGCTTCCCTGTGGGAGAAGGAGCCGGAGGTTTGCCTTTTCGGAAAGGGGCACTGCCGAGGACAGGCATCATGATCTGTAGCGTGTGTGGGAAAGCACAGATCCGCAGGGCTGTTGTGCCTGTGAATAGGCTGCACGGGGAGGTGAAGAGCAGCAAGAGCTTTCAGGGCTGGCATCTTCTTTGTGGGGAGAAAGAGCCGGAGGTTTGCCTTTTCGGAAAGGGGCTCTGCCGAGGACAGGCAGCATGCGGTGTAGCGTGTGTGGGAAAGCACAGATCCGCAGGGCTGTTGTGCCTGTGAATAGGCTGCACGGGGAGGTGAAGAGCAGCAAGAGCTTTCAGGGCTGGCAGCTTCCCTGTGGGAGAAGGAGCCGGACATTTGCCTCTTCGGAAAGGGGCTCTGCCGAGGACAGGCAGCATGATCTGTAGCGTCTGTGGGAAAGCACAGATCCGCAGGGCTGTTGTGCCTGTGAATAGGCTGCACGGGGAGGTGAAGAGCAGCAAGAGCTTTCAGGGCTGGCAGCTTTCCTGTGGGAGGAGGAGCCGGAGGTTTGCCTTTTCGGAAAGGGGCTCTGCCGAGGACAGGCAGCATCAGCTGTCGCGTGTGTGGGAAAGAACAGGTCTGCAGGGCTGTTGTGCCTGTGAATAGGCTGCACGGGGAGGTGAAGAGCAGCAAGAGCTTTCAGGGCTTTCAGCTTCCCTGTGGGAGAAGGAGCCGGAGGTTTGCCTTTTCGGAAAGGGGCACTGCCGAGGACAGGCATCATGATCTGTAGCGTCTGTGGGAAAGCACAGATCCGCAGGGCTGTTGTGCCTGTGAATAGGCTGCACGGGGAGGTGAAGAGCAGCAAGAGCTTTCAGGGCTGGCATCTTCTTTGTGGGGAGAAAGAGCCGGAGGTTTGCCTTTTCGGAAAGGGGCTCTGCCGAGGAAAGGCAGCATGATCTGTAGCTTGTGTGGGAAATCACAGATCCGCAGGGCTGTTGTGCCTGTGAATAGGCTGCAGGGGGAAAGTGAAAATCTGCAATAGCTTTCAGGGCTGGCCGCTTCCTTGTGGGAGAAGGAGCTGGACATTTGGCTTTTCGGAAAGGGGCTCTGCTGAGGACAGGCAGCATGATCTGTAGCGTCTCTGGGAAAGCACAGATCCGCAGGGCTGTTGTGCCTGTGAATAGGCTGCACGGGGAGGTGAAGAGCAGCAAGAGCTTTCAAGGCTGGCAGCTTCCCTGTGGGAGAAGGAGCCTGAGGTTTGCCTTTTCGGAAAGGGGCTCTGCTGAGGACAGGCAGCATGATCTGTAGCGTGTGTGGGAAAGCACAGATCCGCAGGGCTGTTGTGCCTGTGAATAGGCTGCACGGGGAGGTGAAGAGCAGCAAGAGCTTTCAGGGCTGGCAGGTTCCTTGTGGGAGAAGGAGCCGGACGTTTCCATTTGAGAAAGAGGCACTGGCCGAGGACAGGCACCATGCGGTGTAGCCTATGTGGGAAAGCACAGATCAGCACGGCTGTTGTGCCTGTGAATAGGCTGCACGGGGAAAGTGAAAATCAGCAAGAGCTTTCAAGGCAGGCAGTTTCCCTGTGGGAGAAGGAGCCGGAGGTTTGCCTTTTCGGAAAGGGGCTCTGCCGAAGGAAAGCCTTGTTACCTGTAGCTTGTGTGGGAAAGCACAGATCCGCAGGGCTGTTGTGCCTGTGAATAGGCTGCACGGGGAGGTGAAGAGCAGCAAGAGCTTTCAGGGCTGGCAGCTTCCCTGTGGGAGAAAGAGCCGGACGTTTCCCTTTTCGGAAAGGGGCTCTGCCGAGGACAGGCAGCATGATCTGTAGCGTGTGTGGGAAAGCACAGATCCGCAGGGCTGTTGTGCCTGTGAATAGGCTGCACGGGGAGGTGAAGAGCAGCAAGAGCTTTCAGGGCTGGCACCTTCCTTGTGGGAGAAGGAGCTGGACATTTGCCTTTTCGGAAAGGGGCTCTGCTGAGGACAGGCAGCATGATCTGTACCGTCTCTGGGAAAGCACAGATCCGCAGGGCTGTTGTCCCTGTGAATAGGCTGCACGGGGAGGTGAAGAGCAGCAAGACCTTTCAGGGCTGGCAGCTTCCTTGTGGGAGAAGGAGCCGGACGTTTCCATTTGAGAAAGAGGCACTGGCCGAGGACAGGCAGCATGCGGTGTAGCCTATGTGGGAAAGCACAGATCCGCAGGGCTGTTGTGCCTGTGAATAGGCTGCACGGGGAGGTGAAAAGCAGCAATAGCTTTCAAGGCTGGCAGCTTCCCTATGGGAGAAGGAGCCGGACGTTTGCCTTTTCGGAAAGGGGCTCTGCTGAGGACAGGCAGCATGATCTGTAGCGTGTGTGGGAAAGCACAGATCCGCAGGGCTGTTGTGCCTGTGAATAGGCTGCACGGGGAGGTGAAAAGCAGCAATAGCTTTCAGGGCTGGCAGCTTCCCTGTGGGAGAAGGAGCCGAATGTTTCCATTTCAGAAAGAGGCCCTGGCCGAGGACAGGCAGCATGCGGTGTAGCCTATGTGGGAAAGCACAGATCCGCAGGGCTGTTGTGCCTGTGAATAGGCTGCACGGGGAGGTGAAGAGCAGCAAGAGCTTTCAGGGCTGGCAGATCCCTTGTGGGACAAGGAGCCGAATGTTTCCCTTTCAGAAAGACGCACTGGCCTAGGACAGGCAGCATGCGGTGTAGCGTGTGTGGGAAAGCACAGATCCGCAGGGCTGTTGTTCCTGTGAATAGGCTGCACGGGGAGGTGAAGAGCAGCAAGAACTTTCAGGGCTGGCAGCTTCCTTGTGAGACAAGGAGCCGGACGTTTCCCTTTTCGGAAAGGGGCACTGCCAAGGACAGGCAGCATGATCTGTAGCGTGTGTGGGAAAGCACAGATCCGCAGGGCTGTTGTGCCTGTGAATAGGCTGCACGGGGAGGTGAAGAGCAGCAAGAGCTTTCAGGCCTGGCAGCTTCCTTGTGAGACGAGGAGCCGGACGTTTCCCTTTTCGGAAAGGTGCTCTGCCGAGGACAGGCAGCATGATCTGTAGCGTGTGTGGGAAAGCACAGATCCGCAGGGCTGTTGTTCCTGTGAATAGGCTGCACGGGGTGGTGAAGAGCAGCAAGAGTTTTCAGGGCTGGCAGCTTCCCTGTGGGAGAAGGAGCCGGACGTTTCCCTTTTCGGAAAGGGGCTCTGCCGAGGACAGGCAGCATGATCTGTAGCGTGTGTGGGAAAGCACAGATCCGCAGGGCTGTTGTGCCTGTGAATAGGCTGCACGGGGAGGTGAAGAGCAGCAAGAGCTTTCAGAGCTGGCAGCTTCGCTGTGAGAGAAGGAGCCGGACGTTTCCCTTTTCGGAAAGCGGCTCTGCCGAGGACAGGCAGCATGATCTGTAGCATGTGTGGGAAAGCACAGATCCGCAGGGCTGTTGTTCCTGTGAATAGGCTGCACGGGGAGGTGAAGAGCAGCAAGAGCTTTCAGGGCTGGCATCTTCTTTGTAGGGAGAAATAGCCAGAGGTTTGCCTTTTCGGAAAGGGGCTCTGCCGAGGACAGGCAGCATGCGGTGTAGCGTGTGTGGGAAAGCACAGATCCGCAGGGCTGTTGTGCCTGTGAATAGGCTGCACGGGGAGGTGAAGAGCAGCAAGAGCTTTCAGGGCTGGCAGATCCCTTGTGGGACAAGGAGCCGAATGTTTCCCTTTCAGAAAGAGGCACTGGCCGAGGACAGGCAGCATGCGGTGTAGCGTGTGTGGGAAAGCACAGATCCGCAGGGCTGATGTTCCTGTGAATAGGCTGCACGGGGAGGTGAAGAGCAGCAAGAGCTTTCAGGACTGGCAGCTTCCTTGTGAGACAAGGAGCTGGACGTTTGCCTTTTCCCAAAGCTGCTCTGCCAAGGACAGGCAGCATGATCTGTAGCGTGTGTGGGAAAGCACAGATCCGCAGGGCTGTTGTGCCTGTGAATAGGCTGCACGGGGAGGTGAAGAGCAGCAAGAGCTTTCAGGCCTGGCAGCTTCCTTGTGGGAGAAGGAGCTGGAGGTTTGCCTTTTCCCAAAGCTGCTCTGCCAAGGACAGGCAGCATGATCTGTAGCGTGTGTGGGAAAGCACAGATCCGCAGGGCTGTTGTTCCTGTGAATAGGCTGCACGGGGAGGTGAAGAGCAGCAAGAGCTTTCAGGCCTGGCAGCTTCCTTGTGGGAGAAGGAGCTGGAGGTTTGCCTTTTTGGAAAGGGGCTCTGCCAAGGACAGGCAGCATGATCTGTAGCGTGTGTGGGAAAGCACAGATCCGCAGGGCTGTTGTGCCTGTGAATAGGCTGCACGGGGAGGTGAAGAGCAGCAAGAGCTTTCAGGCCTGGCAGCTTCCTTGTGGGAGAAAGAGCCGAATGTTTCACTTTCATAGACATGCACTGGCCGAGGACAGGCGGCATGATCTGTAGCGTCTGTGGGAAAGCACAGATCCGCAGGGCTGTTGTGCGGGTGAATAGGCTGCACGGGGAGGTGAAGAGCAGCAAGAGCTTTCAGGGCTGGCAGCTTTTTTGTGGGGAGAAAGAGCCGGAAGTTTGCCTTTTCGGAAAGGGGCTCTGCCGAGGACAGGCAGCATGATCTGTAGCGTGTGTGGGAAAGCACAGATCCGCAGGGCTGTTGTGCCTGTGAATAGGCTGCACGGGGAGGTGAAGAGCAGCAAGAGCTTTCAGGGCTGGCAGATCCCTTGTGGGACAAGGAGCCGAATGTTTCCCTTTCAGAAGGAGGCACTGGCCGAGGACAGGCAGCATCAGCTGTAGCGTCTGTGGGAAAGCACAGATCCGCAGGGCTGTTGTGCCTGTGAATAGGCTGCACGGGGAGGTTAAGAGCAGCAAGAGCTTTCAGGGCTGGCCGCTTCCTTGTGGGAGAAGGAGCTGGACATTTGGCTTTTCGGAAAGGGGCTCTGCTGAGGACAGGCAGCATGATCTGTAGCGTCTCTGGGAAAGCACAGATCCGCAGGGCTGTTGTGCCTGTGAATAGGCTGCACGGGGAGGTGAAGAGCAGCAAGAGCTTTCAAGGCTGGCAGCTTCCCTGTGGGAGAAGGAGCCTGAGGTTTGCCTTTTCGGAAAGGGGCTCTGCTGAGGACAGGCAGCATGATCTGTAGCGTGTGTGGGAAAGCACAGATCCACAGGGCTGTTGTGCCTGTGAATAGGCTGCACGGGGAGGTGAAGAGCAGCAAGAGCTTTCAGGGCTGGCAGGTTCCTTGTGGGAGAAGGAGCCGGACGTTTCCATTTGAGAAAGAGGCACTGGCCGAGGACAGGCACCATGCGGTGTAGCCTATGTGGGAAAGCACAGATCAGCACGGCTGTTGTGCCTGTGAATAGGCTGCACGGGGAAAGTGAAAATCAGCAAGAGCTTTCAAGGCAGGCAGTTTCCCTGTGGGAGAAGGAGCCGGAGGTTTGCCTTTTCGGAAAGGGGCTCTGCCGAAGGAAAGCCTTGTTACCTGTAGCTTGTGTGGGAAAGCACAGATCCGCAGGGCTGTTGTGCCTGTGAATAGGCTGCACGGGGAGGTGAAGAGCAGCAAGAGCTTTCAGGGCTGGCAGCTTCCCTGTGGGAGAAAGAGCCGGACGTTTCCCTTTTCGGAAAGGGGCTCTGCCGAGGACAGGCAGCATGATCTGTAGCGTGTGTGGGAAAGCACAGATCCGCAGGGCTGTTGTGCCTGTGAATAGGCTGCACGGGGAGGTGAAGAGCAGCAAGAGCTTTCAGGGCTGGCACCTTCCTTGTGGGAGAAGGAGCTGGACATTTGCCTTTTCGGAAAGGGGCTCTGCTGAGGACAGGCAGCATGATCTGTACCGTCTCTGGGAAAGCACAGATCCGCAGGGCTGTTGTCCCTGTGAATAGGCTGCACGGGGAGGTGAAGAGCAGCAAGACCTTTCAGGGCTGGCAGCTTCCTTGTGGGAGAAGGAGCCGGACGTTTCCATTTCAGAAAGAGGCACTGGCCGAGGACAGGCAGCATGCGGTGTAGCCTATGTGGGAAAGCACAGATCAGCACGGCTGTTGTGCCTGTGAATAGGCTGCACGGGGAGGTGAAAAGCAGCAATAGCTTTCAAGGCTGGCAGCTTCCCTATGGGAGAAGGAGCCGGAGGTTTGCCTTTTCGGAAAGGGGCTCTGCTGAGGACAGGCAGCATGATCTGTAGCGTGTGTGGGAAAGCACAGATCCGCAGGGCTGTTGTGCCTGTGAATAGGCTGCACGGGGAGGTGAAAAGCAGCAATAGCTTTCAGGGCTGGCAGCTTCCATGTGGGAGAAGGAGCCGAATGTTTCCATTTCAGAAAGAGGCACTGGCCGAGGACAGGCAGCATGCGGTGTAGCCTATGTGGGAAAGCACAGATCCGCAGGGCTGTTGTGCCTGTGAATAGGCTGCACGGGGAGGTGAAGAGCAGCAAGAGCTTTCAGGGCTGGCAGATCCCTTGTGGGACAAGGAGCCGAATGTTTCCCTTTCAGAAAGAGGCACTGGCCTAGGACAGGCAGCATGCGGTGTAGCGTGTGTGGGAAAGCACAGATCCGCAGGGCTGTTGTTCCTGTGAATAGGCTGCACGGGGAGGTGAAGAGCAGCAAGAACTTTCAGGGCTGGCAGCTTCCTTGTGAGACAAGGAGCCGGACGTTTCCCTTTTCGGAAAGGGGCACTGCCAAGGACAGGCAGCATTAGCTGTAGCGTGTGTGGGAAAGCACAGATCCGCAGGGCTGTTGTGCCTGTGAATAGGCTGCACGGGGAGGTGAAGAGCAGCAAGAGCTTTCAGGCCTGGCAGCTTCCTTGTGAGACGAGGAGCCGGACGTTTCCCTTTTCGGAAAGGTGCTCTGCCGAGGACAGGCAGCATGATCTGTAGCGTGTGTGGGAAAGCACAGATCCGCAGGGCTGTTGTTCCTGTGAATAGGCTGCACGGGGTGGTGAAGAGCAGCAAGAGTTTTCAGGGCTGGCAGCTTCCCTGTGGGAGAAGGAGCCGGACGTTTCCCTTTTCGGAAAGGGGCTCTGCCGAGGACAGGCAGCATGATCTGTAGCGTGTGTGGGAAAGCACAGATCCGCAGGGCTGTTGTGCCTGTGAATAGGCTGCACGGGGAGGTGAAGAGCAGCAAGAGCTTTCAGAGCTGGCAGCTTCGCTGTGAGAGAAGGAGCCGGACGTTTCCCTTTTCGGAAAGCGGCTCTGCCGAGGACAGGCAGCATGATCTGTAGCATGTGTGGGAAAGCACAGATCCGCAGGGCTGTTGTTCCTGTGAATAGGCTGCACGGGGAGGTGAAGAGCAGCAAGAGCTTTCAGGCCTGGCAGCTTCCTTGTGGGAGAAAGAGCCGAATGTTTCACTTTCATAGACATGCACTGGCCGAGGACAGGCAGCATGATCTGTAGCGTGTGTGGGAAAGCACAGATCCGCAGGGCTGTTGTGCCTGTGAATAGGCTGCACGGGGAGGTGAAGAGCAGCAAGAGTTTTCAGGGCTGGCAGCTTCCCTGTGGGAGAAGGAGCCGGAGGTTTGCCGTTTCGGAAAGGGGCTCTGCCGAGGACAGGCAGCATTAGCTGTAGCGTCTCTGGGAAAGCACAGATCCGCAGGGCTGTTGTGCCTGTGAATAGGCTGCACGGGGAGGTGAAGAGCAGCAAGAGTTTTCAGGGCTGGCAGCTTCCCTGTGGGAGAAGGAGCCGGAGGTTTGCCTTTTCGGAAAGGGGCTCTGCCGAGGACAGGCAGCATGATCTGTAGCGTGTGTGGGAAAGCACAGATCCGCATGGCTGTTGTGCCTGTGAATAGGCTGCACGGGGAGGTGAAGAGCAGCAAGAGCTTTCAGGGCTGGCAGCTTCCTTGTGGGAGAAGGAGCTCGACGTTTTACTTTTTGGAAAGGGGCTCTGCCAAGGACAGGCAGCATGATCTGTAGCGTGTGTGGGAAAGCACAGATCCGCAGGGCTGTTGTGCCTGTGAATAGGCTGCACGGGGAGGTGAAGAGCAGCAAGAGCTTTCAGGGCTGGCAGCTTCCTTGTGGGAGAAAGAGCCGAATGTTTCACTTTCATAGACATGCACTGGCCGAGGACAGGCAGCATGATCTGTAGCGTCTGTGGGAAAGCACAGATCCGCAGGGCTGTTGTGCGGGTGAATAGGCTGCACGGGGAGGTGAAGAGCAGCAAGAGCTTTCAGGGCTGGCAGCTTTTTTGTGGGGAGAAAGAGCCGGAAGTTTGCCTTTTCGGAAAGGGGCTCTGCCGAGGACAGGCAGCATGATCTGTAGCGTCTGTGGGAAAGCACAGATCCGCAGGGCTGTTGTGCCTGTGAATAGGCTGCACGGGGAGGTGAAGAGCAGCAAGAGCTTTCAGGGCTGGCAGATCCCTTGTGGGACAAGGAGCCGAATGTTTCCCTTTCAGAAGGAGGCACTGGCCGAGGACAGGCAGCATCAGCTGTAGCGTCTGTGGGAAAGCACAGATCCGCAGGGCTGTTGTGCCTGTGAATAGGCTGCACGGGGAGGTGAAGAGCAGCAAGAGCTTTCAGGGCTGGCAGCTTCCTTGTGAGACAAGGAGCCGGATGTTTGCCTTTTCGGAAAGGGGCACTGCCAAGGACAGGCAGCATGATCTGTAGCGTGTGTGGGAAAGCACAGATCCGCAGGGCTGTTGTTCCTGTGAATAGGCTGCACGGGGAGGTGAAGAGCAGCAAGAGCTTTCAGGCCTGGCAGCTTCCTTGTGGGAGAAAGAGCCGAATGTTTCACTTTCAGAGACATGCACTGGCCGAGGTCAGGCAGCATGCGGTGTAGCCTATGTGGGAAAGCACAGATCCGCAGGGCTGTTGTGCCTGTGAATAGGCTGCACGGGGAGGTGAAGAGCAGCAAGAGTTTTCAGGGCTGGCAGCTTCCCTGTGGGAGAAGGAGCCGGAGGTTTGCCTTTTCGGAAAGGGGCTCTGCCGAGGACAGGCAGCATCAGCTGTAGCGTGTGTGGGAAAGCACAGATCCGCAGGGCTGTTGTGCCTGTGAATAGGCTGCACAGGGAGGTGAAGAGCAGCAAGAGCTTTCAGGGCTGGCAGCTTCCCTGTGGGAGAAGGAGCCGGACATTTGCCTCTTCGGAAAGGGGCTCTGCCGAGGACAGGCAGCATGATCTGTAGCGTGTGTGGGAAAGCACAGATCCGCAGGGCTGTTGTGCCTGTGAATAGGCTGCACGGGGAGGTGAAGAGCAGCAAGAGCTTTCAGGGCTGGCAGATCCCTTGTGGGAGAAAGAGCCGAATGTTTCACTTTCAGAGACATGCACTGGCCGAGGTCAGGCAGCATGCGGTGTAGCCTATGTGGGAAAGCACAGATCCGCAGGGCTGTTGTGCCTGTGAATAGGCTGCACGGGGAGGTGAAGAGCAGCAAGAGTTTTCAGGGCTGGCAGCTTCCCTGTGGGAGAAGGAGCCGGATGTTTGCCTTTTCGGAAAGGGGCTCTGCCGAGGACAGGCAGTATGCGGTGTAGCGTGTGTGGGAAAGCACAGATCCGCAGGGCTGTTGTGCCTGTGAATAGGCTGCACGGGGAGGTGAAGAGCAGCAAGAGCTTTCAGGGCTGGCAGCTTTCTTGTGGGAGAAGGAGCCGGAGGTTTGCCTTTTCGGAAAGGGGCTCTGCCGAGGACAGGCAGCATCAGCTGTAGCGTGTGTGGGAAAGCACAGATCCGCAGGGCTGTTGTGCCTGTGAATAGGCTGCACGGGGAGGTTAATAGCAGCAAGAGCTTTAAGGGCTGGCAGCTTCCTTGTGAGAGAAGGAGCTGGACGTTTCCATTTCAGAAAGAGGCACTGGCCGAGGACAGGCAGCATGCGGTGTAGCCTATGTGGGAAAGCACAGATCCGCAGGGCTGTTGTGCCTGTGAATAGGCTGCACGGGGAGGTGAAGAGCAGCAAGAGCTTTCAAGGCTGGCAGCTTCCCTGTGGGAGAAGGAGCCGGACGTTTGCCTTTTCGGAAAGCGGCTCTGCTGAGGACAGGCAGCATGATCTGTAGCGTGTGTGGGAAAGCACAGATCCGCAGGGGTGTTGTGCCTGTGAATAGGCTGCACGGGGAGGTGAAGAGCAGCAAGAGCTTTCAGGGCTGGCAGCTTGCCTGTGGGAGAAGGAGCCGGAGGTTTGCCTTTTCGGAAAGGGGCTCTGCCGAGGACAGGCAGCATGATCTGTAGCGTGTGTGGGAAAGCACAGATCCGCAGGGCTGTTGTGCCTGTGAATAGGCTGCACGGGGAAAGTGAAAATCAGCAAGAGCTTTCAAGGCTGGCAGCTTCCCTGTGGGAGAAGGAGCCGGAGGTTTGCCTTTTCGGAAAGGGGCTCTGCCGAGGACAGGCAGCATCAGCTGTAGCGTGTGTGGGAAAGCACAGATCCGCAGGGCTGTTGTGCCTGTGAATAGGCTGCACGGGGAGGTGAAGAGCAGTATGAGCTTTCAGGTCTGAGAGCTTCCCTTTGGGAGAAGGAGCCGGACGTTTCCATTTCAGAAAGAGGCACTGGCCGAGGACAGGCAGCATGCGGTGTAGCCTATGTGGCAAAGCACAGATCCGCAGGGCTGTTGTGCCTGTGAATAGGCTGCAGGGGGAAAGTGAAAAGCAGCAATAGCTTTCAGGGCTGGCAGCTTTCCTGTGGGAGAAGGAGCCGGAGGTTTGCCTTTTCGGAAAGGTGCTCTGCCGAGGACAGGCAGCATGCGGTGTAGCGTCTGTGGGAAAGCACAGATCCGCAGGGCTGTTGTTCCTGTGAATAGGCTGCACGGGGAGGTGAAAATCAGCAAGAGCTTTCAGGGCTGTTGTTCCTTGTGGGAGAATGAGCCGGACGTTTGCCTTTTCCCAAAGCTTCTCTGCCAAGGACAGGCAGCATGATCTGTAGCGTGTGTGGGAAAGCACAGATCCGCAGGCCTATTGTGCCTGTGAATAGGCTGCACGGGGAGGTGAAGAGCAGCAAGAGCTTTCAGGGCTTTCAGCTTCCTTGTGGGAGAAAGAGCCGAATGTTTCCATTTCAGAAAGACGCACTGCCCGAGGACAGGCAGCATGATCTGTAGCGTGTGTGGGAAAGCACAGATCCGCAGGGCTGTTGTGCCTGTGAATAGGCTGCAGGGGGAAAGTGAAAAGCAGCAATAGCTTTCAGGACTGGCACCTTCCTTGTGGGAGAAGGAGCTGGACATTTGGCTTTTCGGAAAGGGGCTCTGCTGAGGACAGGCAGCATGATCTGTAGCGTCTCTGGGAAAGCACAGATCCGCAGGGCTGTTGTGCCTGTGAATAGGCTGCACAGGGAGGTGAAGAGCAGGAAGAACTTTCTGGGCTGGCAGCTTCCCTGTGGGAGAAGGAGCCGGAGGTTTGCCTTGTAGGAAAGGGGCTCTGCCGAGGACAGGCAGCATCTGCTGTAGCGTGTGTGGGAAAGCACAGATCCGCAGGGCTGTTGTGCCTGTGAATAGGCTGCACCGGGAGGTGAAGAGCAGCAAGAACTTTCAGGGCTGGCAGCTTCCCTGTGGGAGAAAGAGCCGGTCGTTTCCCTTTTCGGATAGGGGCTCTCCAGAGGACAGGCAGCATGTTCTGTAGCGTGTGTGGGAAAGCACAGATCCGCAGGGCTGTTGTTCCTGTGAATAGGCTGCACGGGGAGGTGAAGAGCAGCAAGAGCTTTCAAGGCTGGCAGCTTCCTTGTGGGAGAAGGAGCCGGACATTTGCCTTTTCGGAAAGGGGTTCTGCCGAGGACAGGCAGCATCAGCTGTAGCGTGTGTGGGAAAGCACAGATCCGCAGGGCTGTTGTGCCTGTGAATAGGCTGCACGGGGATGTGAAGAGCAGCAAGAGCTTTCAAGGCTGGCAGCTTCCCTGTGTGAGAAGGAGCCGGACGTTTCCCTTTTCGGAAAGGGGCACTGCCGAGGACAGGCAGCATGATCTGTAGCGTGTGTGGGAAAGCAGAGATCCGCAGGGCTGTTGTGCCTGTGAATAGGCTGCACGGGGAGGTGAAGAGCAGGAATAGCTTTCAGGGCTGGCCGCTTCCTTGTGGGGAGAAAGAGCCGGAGGTTTGTCTTTTCGGAAAGGGGCTCTGCCGAGGACAGGCAGCATGATCTGTAGCGTGTGTGGGAAAGCACAGATCCGCAGGGGTGTTGTGCCTGTGAATAGGCTGCACGGGGAGGTGAAGAGCAGCAAGAGCTTTCAGGGCTGGCAGCTTCCCTGTGGCAGAAGGAGCTGGAGGTTTGCCTTTTCGGAAAGGGGCTCTGCCGAGGACAGGCAGCATCAGCTCTAGCGTCTGTGGGAAAGCAGAGATCCGCAGGGCTGTTGTGCCTGTGAATAGGCTGCACGGGGAGGTGAAGAGCAGGAATAGCTTTCAAGGCTGGCCGCTTCCTTGTGGGGAGAAAGAGCCGGAGGTTTGCCTTTTCGGAAAGGGGCTCTGCCGAGGACAGGCAGCATCAGCTGTAGCGTCTGTGGGAAAGCAGAGATCCGCAGGGCTGTTGTGCCTGTGAATAGGCTGCACGGGGAGGTGAAAATCAGCAAGAGCTTTCAGGGCTGGCAGCTTCCTTGTGGGAGAAAGAGCCGAATGTTTCCATTTCAGAAATAGGCAATGGCCGAGGACAGGCAGCATGCGGTGTAGACTATGTGGGAAAGCACAGATCCGCAGGGCTGTTGTGCCTGTGAATAGGCTGCACGGGGAGGTGAAGAGCAGCAAGAGCTTTCAGGGCTGGCAGCTTCCTTGTGGGAGAAAGAGCCGAATGTTTCCATTTCAGAAAGAGGCACTGGCCGAGGACAGGCACCGTGCGGTGTAGCCTATGTGGGAAAGCACAGATCAGCAAGGCTGTTGTTCCTGTGAATAGGTGCACGGGGAGGTGAAGAGCAGCAAGAACTTTCAGGGCCTGCAGCTTCCTTGTGGGAGAAAGAGCCGGACGTTTCCCTTTTCGGAAAGGGGCTCTCCCGAGGACAGGCAGCATGATCTGTAGCGTGTGTGGGAAAGCACAGATCCGCAGGGCTGTTGTTCCTGTGAATAGGCTGCACGGGGAGGTGAAGAGCAGCAAGAGCTTTCAAGGATGGCAGCTTCCCTGTGGGAGAAGGAGCCGAACATTTGCTTTTTCGGATAGGGGCTCTGCCGAGGACAGGCAGCATGATCTGTAGCTTGTGTGGGAAAGCACAGATCCGCAGGGCTGTTGTGCCTGTGAATAGGCTGCAGGGGGAAAGTGAAAATCAGCAATAGCTTTCAGGGCTGGCCGCTTCCTTGTGGGAGAAGGAGCTGGACATTTGGCTTTTCGGAAAGGGGCTCTGCTGAGGACAGGCAGCATGATCTGTAACGTCTCTGGGAAAGCACAGATCCGCAGGGCTGTTGTGCCTGTGAATAGGCTGCACGGGGAGGTGAAGAGCAGCAAGAGCTTTCAGGGCTGGCAGGTTCCCTGTGGGAGAAAGAGCCGGAGGTTTGCCTTTTCGGAAAGGGGCTCTGCCGAGGACAGGCAGCATGATCTGTAGCGTGTGTGGGAAAGCACAGATCCGCAGGGCTGTTGTGCCTGTGAATAGCCTGCAGGGGGAAAGTGAAAAGCAGCAATAGCTTTCAGGGCTGGCACCTTCCTTGTGGGAGAAGGAGCCGGACATTTGCCTTTTCGGAAAGGGGCACTGCCGAGGACAGGCAGCATCAGCTGTAGCGTGTGAGGGAAAGCACAGATCCGCAGGGCTGTTGTGCCTGTGAATAGGCTGCATGGGGAGGTGAAGAGCAGCAAGAGCTTTAAGGGCTGGCAGCTTCCTTGTGAGAGAAGGAGCCGGACGTTTCCCTTTTCGGAAAGGGGCACTGCCGAGGACAGGCAGCATGATCTGTAGCATGTGTGGGAAAGCACAGATCCGCAGGGCTGTTGTGCCTGTGAATAGGCTGCACGGGGAGGTGAAGAGCAGCAAGAGCTTTCAGGGCTGGCCGCTTCCTTGTGGGGAGAAAGAGCCGGAGGTTTGCCTTTTCGGAAAGGCGCTCTGCCGAGGACAGGCAGCATGATCTGTAGCGTGTGTGGGAAAGCACAGATCCGCAGGGCTGTTGTTCCTGTGAATAGGCTGCACGGGGAGGTGAAGAGCAGCAAGAGCTTTCAGGCCTGGCAGCTTCCTTGTGGGAGAAAGAGCCGAATGTTTCGCTTTCAGAGACATGCACTGGCCGAGGACAGGCAGCATGCGGTGTAGCCTATGTGGGAAAGCACAGATCCGCAGGGCTGTTGTGCCTGTGAATAGGCTGCACGGGGAGGTGAAGAGCAGCAAGAGCTTTCAGGGCTGGCAGCTTCCTTGTGGGACAAGGAGCTGGACATTTGCCTTTTCGGAAAGGGGCACTGCCGAGGACAGGCAGCATGATCTGTAGCATGTGTGGGAAAGCACAGATCCGCAGGGCTGTTGTTCCTGTGAATAGGCTGCACGGGGAGGTGAAGAGCAGCAAGAGCTTTCAGGGCTTTCAGCTTCCCTGTGGGAGAAGGAGCCGGAGGTTTGCCTTTTCGGAAAGGGGCACTGCCGAGGACAGGCATCATGATCTGTAGCGTCTGTGGGAAAGCACAGATCCGCAGGGCTGTTGTGCCTGTGAATAGGCTGCACGGGGAGGTGAAGAGCAGCAAGAGCTTTCAGGGCTGGCATCTTCTTTGTGGGGAGAAAGAGCCGGAGGTTTGCCTTTTCGGAAAGGGGCTCTGCCGAGGACAGGCAGCATGCGGTGTAGCGTGTGTGGGAAAGCACAGATCCGCAGGGCTGTTGTGCCTGTGAATAGGCTGCACGGGGAGGTGAAGAGCAGCAAGAGCTTTCAGGGCTGGCAGATCCCTTGTGGGACAAGGAGCCGAATGTTTCCCTTTCAGAAAGAGGCACTGGCCGAGGACAGGCAGCATGCGGTGTAGCCTATGTGGGACAGCACAGATCCGCAGGGCTGTTGTGCCTGTGAATAGGCTGCACGCGGAGGTGAAGAGCAGCAAGAGCTTTCAGGGCTTTCAGCTTCCTTGTGGGAGAAGGAGCCGGACGTTTCCATGTCAGAAAGAGGCACTGGCCGAGGACAGGCACCATGCGGTGTAGCCTATGTGGGAAAGCACAGATCCGCAGGGCTGTTGTGCCTGTGAATAGGCTGCACGGGGAGGTGAAGAGCAGCAAGAGCTTTCAGGGCTGGCAGCTTCCCTGTGGGAGAAGGAGCCGGACATTTGCCTTTTCGGAACGGGGCTCTGCCGAGGACAGGCAGCATGATCTGTAGCGTGTGTGGGAAAGCACAGATCCGCAGGGCTGTTTTGCCTGTGAATAGGCTGCACGGGGAGGTGAAGAGCAGCAAGAGCTTTCAGGGCTGGCAGCTTCCCTGTGGGAGAAGGAGCCGGACGTTTGCCTTTTCGGAAAGCGGCTCTGCTGAGGACAGGCAGCATGATCTGTAGCATGTGTGGGAAAGCACAGATCCGCAGGGGTGTTGTGCCTGTGAATAGGCTGCACGGAGACGTGAAGAGCAGCAAGAGCTTTCAGGGCTGGGACCTTGCCTATGGGAGAAGGAGCCGGAGGTTTGCCTTTTCGGAAAGGGGCTCTGCCGAGGAAAGGCAGCATGATCTGTAGCTTGTGTGGGAAAGCACAGATCCGCAGGGCTGTTGTGCCTGTGAATAGGCTGCAGGGGGAAAGTGAAAATCTGCAATAGCTTTCAGGGCTGGCCGCTTCCTTGTGGGAGAAGGAGCCGGACATTTGCCTTTTCGGAAAGGGGCTCTGCCGAGGACAGGCAGCATCAGCTGTAGCGTGTGTGGGAAAGCACAGATCCGCAGGGCTGTTGTGCCTGTGAATAGGCTGCACGGGGAGGTGAAGAGCAGCAAGAGCTTTCAGGGCTGGCAGCTTTCCTGTGGGAGAAGGAGCCGGAGGTTTGCCTTTTCGGAAAGGGGCTCTGCCGAGGACAGGCAGCATCAGCTGTAGCGTGTGTGGGAAAGCACAGATCCGCAGGGCTGTTGTGCCTGTGAATAGGCTGCACGGGGAGGTGAAGAGCAGCAAGAGCTTTCAGGGCTGGCAGCTTCCCTGTGGGAGAAGGAGCCGGACATTTGCCTCTTCGGAAAGGGGCTCTGCCGAGGACAGGCAGCATGATCTGTAGCGTCTGTGGGAAAGCACAGATCCGCAGGGCTGTTGTGCCTGTGAATAGGCTGCACGGGGAGGTGAAGAGCAGCAAGAGCTTTCAGGGCTGGCAGCTTTCCTGTGGGAGGAGGAGCCGGAGGTTTGCCTTTTCGGAAAGGGGCTCTGCCGAGGACAGGCAGCATCAGCTGTCGCGTGTGTGGGAAAGAACAGGTCTGCAGGGCTGTTGTGCCTGTGAATAGGCTGCACGGGGAGGTGAAGAGCAGCAAGAGCTTTCAGGGCTTTCAGCTTCCCTGTGGGAGAAGGAGCCGGAGGTTTGCCTTTTCGGAAAGGGGCACTGCCGAGGACAGGCATCATGATCTGTAGCGTCTGTGGGAAAGCACAGATCCGCAGGGCTGTTGTGCCTGTGAATAGGCTGCACGGGGAGGTGAAGAGCAGCAAGAGCTTTCAGGGCTGGCATCTTCTTTGTGGGGAGAAAGAGCCGGAGGTTTGCCTTTTCGGAAAGGGGCTCTGCCGAGGAAAGGCAGCATGATCTGTAGCTTGTGTGGGAAAGCACAGATCCGCAGGGCTGTTGTGCCTGTGAATAGGCTGCAGGGGGAAAGTGAAAATCTGCAATAGCTTTCAGGGCTGGCCGCTTCCTTGTGGGAGAAGGAGCTGGACATTTGGCTTTTCGGAAAGGGGCTCTGCTGAGGACAGGCAGCATGATCTGTAGCGTCTCTGGGAAAGCACAGATCCGCAGGGCTGTTGTGCCTGCGAATAGGCTGCACGGGGAGGTGAAGAGCAGCAAGAGCTTTCAAGGCTGGCAGCTTCCCTGTGGGAGAAGGAGCCTGAGGTTTGCCTTTTCGGAAAGGGGCTCTGCTGAGGACAGGCAGCATGATCTGTAGCGTGTGTGGGAAAGCACAGATCCGCAGGGCTGTTGTGCCTGTGAATAGGATGCACGGGGAGGTGAAGAGCAGCAAGAGCTTTCAGGGCTGGCAGGTTCCTTGTGGGAGAAGGAGCCGGACGTTTCCATTTGAGAAAGAGGCACTGGCCGAGGACAGGCAGCATGCGGTGTAGCCTATGTGGGAAAGCACAGATCAGCACGGCTGTTGTGCCTGTGAATAGGCTGCACGGGGAAAGTGAAAATCAGCAAGAGCTTTCAAGGCAGGCAGTTTCCCTGTGGGAGAAGGAGCCGGAGGTTTGCCTTTTCGGAAAGGGGCTCTGCCGAAGGAAAGCCTTGTTAGCTGTAGCTTGTGTGGGAAAGCACAGATCCGCAGGGCTGTTGTGCCTGTGAATAGGCTGCACGGGGAGGTGAAGAGCAGCAAGAGCTTTCAGGCCTGGCAGCTTCCCTGTGGGAGAAAGAGCCGGACGTTTCCCTTTTCGGAAAGGGGCTCTGCCGAGGACAGGCAGCATGATCTGTAGCGTGTGTGGGAAAGCACAGATCCGCAGGGCTGTTGTGCCTGTGAATAGGCTGCACGGGGAGGTGAAGAGCAGCAAGAGCTTTCAGGGCCTGCAGCTTCCCTGTGGGAGAAGGAGCTGGAGGTTTGCCTTTTCCCAAAGCTGCTCTGCCAAGGACAGGCAGCATCAGCTGTAGCGTGTGTGGGAAAGCACAGATCCGCAGGGCTGTTGTTCCTGTGAATAGGCTGCACGGGGAGGTGAAGAGCAGCAAGAGCTTTCAGGGCTGGCAGCTTCCTTGTGGGAGAAAGAGCCGAATGTTTCCATTTCAGAAAGAGGCACTGGCCGAGGACAGGCACCGTGCGGTGTAGCCTATGTGGGAAAGCACAGATCAGCAAGGCTGTTGTTCCTGTGAATAGGTGCACGGGGAGGTGAAGAGCAGCAAGAACTTTCAGGGCCTGCAGCTTCCTTGTGGGAGAAAGAGCCGGACGTTTCCCTTTTCGGAAAGGGGCTCTCCTGAGGACAGGCAGCATGATCTGTAGCGTGTGTGGGAAAGCACAGATCCGCAGGGCTGTTGTGCCTGTGAATAGGCTGCAGGGGGAAAGTGAAAATCAGCAATAGCTTTCAGGGCTTGCCGCTTCCTTGTGGGAGAAGGAGCTGGACATTTGGCTTTTCGGAAAGGGGCTCTGCTGAGGACAGGCAGCATGATCTGTAGCGTCTCTGGGAAAGCACAGATCCGCAGGGCTGTTGTGCCTGTGAATAGGCTGCACGGGGAGGTGAAGAGCAGCAAGAGCTTTCAAGGCTGGCAGCTTCCCTGTGGGAGAAGGAGCCTGAGGTTTGCCTTTTCGGAAAGGGGCTCTGCTGAGGACAGGCAGCATGATCTGTAGCGTGTGTGGGAAAGCACAGATCCGCAGGGCTGTTGTGCCTGTGAATAGGCTGCACGGGGAGGTGAAGAGCAGCAAGAGCTTTCAGGGCTGGCACCTTCCTTGTGGGAGAAGGAGCCAGACATTTGCCTTGTAGGAAAGGGGCACTGCCGAGGACAGGCAGCATCAGCTGTAGCGTGTGAGGGAAAGCACAGATCCGCAGGGCTGTTGTGCCTGTGAATAGGCTGCATGGGGAGGTGAAGAGCAGCAAGAGCTTTAAGGGCTGGCAGCTTCCTTGTGAGAGAAGGAGCCGGACGTTTCCCTTTTCGGAAAGGGGCACTGCCGAGGACAGGCAGCATGATCTGTAGCATGTGTGGGAAAGCACAGATCCGCAGGGCTGTTGTGCCTGTGAATAGGCTGCACGGGGAGGTGAAGAGCAGCAAGAGCTTTCAGGGCTGGCCGCTTCCTTGTGGGGAGAAAGAGCCGGAGGTTTGCCTTTTCGGAAAGGCGCTCTGCCGAGGACAGGCAGCATGATCTGTAGCGTGTGTGGGAAAGCACAGATCCGCAGGGCTGTTGTTCCTGTGAATAGGCTGCACGGGGAGGTGAAGAGCAGCAAGAGCTTTCAGGCCTGGCAGCTTCCTTGTGGGAGAAAGAGCCGAATGTTTCGCTTTCAGAGACATGCACTGGCCGAGGACAGGCAGCATGCGGTGTAGCCTATGTGGGAAAGCACAGATCCGCAGGGCTGTTGTGCCTGTGAATAGGCTGCACGGGGAGGTGAAGAGCAGCAAGAGCTTTCAGGGCTGGCAGCTTCCTTGTGGGACAAGGAGCTGGACATTTGCCTTTTCGAAAAGGGGCACTGCCGAGGACAGGCAGCATGATCTGTAGCATGTGTGGGAAAGCACAGATCCGCAGGGCTGTTGTTCCTGTGAATAGGCTGCACGGGGAGGTGAAGAGCAGCAAGAGCTTTCAGGGCTGGCAGCTTCCTTGTGGGACAAGGAGCTGGACATTTGCCTTTTCGGAAAGGGGCACTGCCAAGGACAGGCAGCATGATCTGTAGCGTGTGTGGGAAAGCACAGATCCGCAGGGCTGTTGTTCCTGTGAATAGGCTGCACGGGGAGGTGAAGAGCAGCAAGAGCTTTCAGGGCTTTCAGCTTCCCTGTGGGAGAAGGAGCCGGAGGTTTGCCTTTTCGGAAAGGGGCACTGCCGAGGACAGGCATCATGATCTGTAGCGTCTGTGGGAAAGCACAGATCCGCAGGGCTGTTGTGCCTGTGAATAGGCTGCACGGGGAGGTGAAGAGCAGCAAGAGCTTTCAGGGCTGGCATCTTCTTTGTGGGGAGAAAGAGCCGGAGGTTTGCCTTTTCGGAAAGGGGCTCTGCCGAGGACAGGCAGCATGCGGTGTAGCGTGTGTGGGAAAGCACAGATCCGCAGGGCTGTTGTGCCTGTGAATAGGCTGCACGGGGAGGTGAAGAGCAGCAAGAGCTTTCAGGGCTGGCAGATCCCTTGTGGGACAAGGAGCCGAATGTTTCCCTTTCAGAAAGAGGCACTGGCCGAGGACAGGCAGCATGCGGTGTAGCCTATGTGGGACAGCACAGATCCGCAGGGCTGTTGTGCCTGTGAATAGGCTGCACGCGGAGGTGAAGAGCAGCAAGAGCTTTCAGGGCTTTCAGCTTCCTTGTGGGAGAAGGAGCCGGACGTTTCCATGTCAGAAAGAGGCACTGGCCGAGGACAGGCAGCATGCGGTGTAGCCTATGTGGGAAAGCACAGATCCGCAGGGCTGTTGTGCCTGTGAATAGGCTGCACGGGGAGGTGAAGAGCAGCAAGAGCTTTCAGGCCTAGCAGCTTCCCTGTGAGAGAAGGAGCCGGACGTTTGCCTTTTCGGAAAGCGGCTCTGCTGAGGACAGGCAGCATGATCTGTAGCGTGTGTGGGAAAGCACAGATCCGCAGGGGTGTTGTGCCTGTGAATAGGCTGCACGGAGAGGTGAAGAGCAGCAAGAGCTTTCAGGGCTGGCAGCTTGCCTGTGGGAGAAGGAGCCGGAGGTTTGCCTTTTCGGAAAGGGGCTCTGCTGAGGACAGGCAGCATGATCTGTAGCTTGTGTGGGAAAGCACAGATCCGCAGGGCTGTTGTGCCTGTGAATAGGCTGCAGGGGGAAAGTGAAAATCTGCAATAGCTTTCAGGGCTGGCCGCTTCCTTGTGGGAGAAGGAGCTGGACATTTGGCTTTTCGGAAAGGGGCTCTGCTGAGGACAGGCAGCATGATCTGTAGCGTCTCTGGGAAAGCACAGATCCGCAGGGCTGTTGTGCCTGTGAATAGGCTGCACGGGGAGGTGAAGAGCAGCAAGAGCTTTCAAGGCTGGCAGCTTCCCTGTGGGAGAAGGAGCCTGAGGTTTGCCTTTTCGGAAAGGGGCTCTGCTGAGGACAGGCAGCATGATCTGTAGCGTGTGTGGGAAAGCACAGATCCGCAGGGCTGTTGTGCCTGTGAATAGGCTGCACGGGGAGGTGAAGAGCAGCAAGAGCTTTCAGGGCTGGCAGGTTCCTTGTGGGAGAACGAGCCGGACGTTTCCATTTGAGAAAGAGGCACTGGCCGAGGACAGGCACCATGCGGTGTAGCCTATGTGGGAAAGCACAGATCAGCACGGCTGTTGTGCCTGTGAATAGGCTGCACGGGGAAAGTGAAAATCAGCAAGAGCTTTCAAGGCAGGCAGTTTCCCTGTGGGAGAAAGAGCCGGACGTTTCCCTTTTCGGAAAGGGGCTCTGCCGAGGACAGGCAGCATGATCTGTAGCGTGTGTGGGAAAGCACAGATCCGCAGGGCTGTTGTGCCTGTGAATAGGCTGCACGGGGAGGTGAAGAGCAGCAAGAGCTTTCAGGGCTGGCACCTTCCTTGTGGGAGAAGGAGCCGGACATTTGCCTTTTCGGAAAGGGGCTCTGCTGAGGACAGGCAGCATGATCTGTACCGTCTCTGGGAAAGCACAGATCCGCAGGGCTGTTGTCCCTGTGAATAGGCTGCACGGGGAGGTGAAAAGCAGCAATAGCTTTCAGGGCTGGCAGCTTCCATGTGGGAGAAGGAGCCGAATGTTTCCATTTCAGAAAGAGGCACTGGCCGAGGACAGGCAGCATGCGGTGTAGCCTATGTGGGAAAGCACAGATCCGCAGGGCTGTTGTGCCTGTGAATAGGCTGCACGGGGAGGTGAAGAGCAGCAAGAGCTTTCAGGGCTGGCAGATCCCTTGTGGGACAAGGAGCCGAATGTTTCCCTTTCAGAAAGAGGCACTGGCCTAGGACAGGCAGCATGCGGTGTAGCGTGTGTGGGAAAGCACAGATCCGCAGGGCTGTTGTTCCTGTGAATAGGCTGCACGGGGAGGTGAAGAGCAGCAAGAACTTTCAGGGCTGGCAGCTTCCTTGTGAGACAAGGAGCCGGACGTTTCCCTTTTCGGAAAGGGGCACTGCCAAGGACAGGCAGCATTAGCTGTAGCGTGTGTGCGAAAGCACAGATCCGCAGGGCTGTTGTGCCTGTGAATAGGCTGCACGGGGAGGTGAAGAGCAGCAAGAGCTTTCAGGCCTGGCAGCTTCCTTGTGAGACAAGGAGCCGGACGTTTCCCTTTTCGGAAAGGTGCTCTGCCGAGGACAGGCAGCATGATCTGTAGCGTGTGTGGGAAAGCACAGATCCGCAGGGCTGTTGTTCCTGTGAATAGGCTGCACGGGGAGGTGAAGAGCAGCAAGAGCTTTCAAGGCTGGCCGCTTCCTTGTGGGGAGAAAGAGCCGGAGGTTTGCCTTTTCGGAAAGGGGCTCTGCCGAGGACAGGCAGCATCAGCTGTAGCGTCTGTGGGAAAGCAGAGATCCGCAGGGCTGTTGTGCCTGTGAATAGGCTGCACGGGGAGGTGAAGAGCAGCAAGAGCTTTCAGGGCCTGCAGCTTCCCTGTGGGAGAAGGAGCTGGAGGTTTGCCTTTTCCCAAAGCTGCTCTGCCAAGGACAGGCAGCATCAGCTGTAGCGTGTGTGGGAAAGCACAGATCCGCAGGGCTGTTGTTCCTGTGAATAGGCTGCACGGGGAGGTGAAGAGCAGCAAGAGCTTTCAGGGCTGGCAGCTTCCTTGTGGGAGAAAGAGCCGAATGTTTCCATTTCAGAAAGAGGCACTGGCCGAGGACAGGCACCGTGCGGTGTAGCCTATGTGGGAAAGCACAGATCAGCAAGGCTGTTGTTCCTGTGAATAGGTGCACGGGGAGGTGAAGAGCAGCAAGAACTTTCAGGGCCTGCAGCTTCCTTGTGGGAGAAAGAGCCGGACGTTTCCCTTTTCGGAAAGGGGCTCTCCTGAGGACAGGCAGCATGATCTGTAGCGTGTGTGGGAAAGCACAGATCCGCAGGGCTGTTGTGCCTGTGAATAGGCTGCAGGGGGAAAGTGAAAATCAGCAATAGCTTTCAGGGCTTGCCGCTTCCTTGTGGGAGAAGGAGCTGGACATTTGGCTTTTCGGAAAGGGGCTCTGCTGAGGACAGGCAGCATGATCTGTAGCGTCTCTGGGAAAGCACAGATCCGCAGGGCTGTTGTGCCTGTGAATAGGCTGCACGGGGAGGTGAAGAGCAGCAAGAGCTTTCAAGGCTGGCAGCTTCCCTGTGGGAGAAGGAGCCTGAGGTTTGCCTTTTCGGAAAGGGGCTCTGCTGAGGACAGGCAGCATGATCTGTAGCGTGTGTGGGAAAGCACAGATCCGCAGGGCTGTTGTGCCTGTGAATAGGCTGCACGGGGAGGTGAAAATCAGCAAGAGCTTTCAGGGCTGGCAGCTTCCTTGTGGGAGAAAGAGCCGAATGTTTCCATTTCAGAAATAGGCAATGGCCGAGGACAGGCAGCATGCGGTGTAGACTATGTGGGAAAGCACAGATCCGCAGGGCTGTTGTGCCTGTGAATAGGCTGCACGGGGAGGTGAAGAGCAGCAAGAGCTTTCAGGGCTGGCAGCTTCCTTGTGGGAGAAAGAGCCGAATGTTTCCATTTCAGAAAGAGGCACTGGCCGAGGACAGGCACCGTGCGGTGTAGCCTATGTGGGAAAGCACAGATCAGCAAGGCTGTTGTTCCTGTGAATAGGTGCACGGGGAGGTGAAGAGCAGCAAGAACTTTCAGGGCCTGCAGCTTCCTTGTGGGAGAAAGAGCCGGACGTTTCCCTTTTCGGAAAGGGGCTCTCCCGAGGACAGGCAGCATGATCTGTAGCGTGTGTGGGAAAGCACAGATCCGCAGGGCTGTTGTTCCTGTGAATAGGCTGCACGGGGAGGTGAAGAGCAGCAAGAGCTTTCAAGGATGGCAGCTTCCCTGTGGGAGAAGGAGCCGAACATTTGCTTTTTCGGATAGGGGCTCTGCCGAGGACAGGCAGCATGATCTGTAGCTTGTGTGGGAAAGCACAGATCCGCAGGGCTGTTGTGCCTGTGAATAGGCTGCAGGGGGAAAGTGAAAATCAGCAATAGCTTTCAGGGCTGGCCGCTTCCTTGTGGGAGAAGGAGCTGGACATTTGGCTTTTCGGAAAGGGGCTCTGCTGAGGACAGGCAGCATGATCTGTAGCGTCTCTGGGAAAGCACAGATCCGCAGGGCTGTTGTGCCTGTGAATAGGCTGCACGGGGAGGTGAAGAGCAGCAAGAGCTTTCAGGGCTGGCAGGTTCCCTGTGGGAGAAAGAGCCGGAGGTTTGCCTTTTCGGAAAGGGGCTCTGCCGAGGACAGGCAGCATGATCTGTAGCGTGTGTGGGAAAGCACAGATCCGCAGGGCTGTTGTGCCTGTGAATAGCCTGCAGGGGGAAAGTGAAAAGCAGCAATAGCTTTCAGGGCTGGCACCTTCCTTGTGGGAGAAGGAGCCGGACATTTGCCTTTTCGGAAAGGGGCACTGCCGAGGACAGGCAGCATCAGCTGTAGCGTGTGAGGGAAAGCACAGATCCGCAGGGCTGTTGTGCCTGTGAATAGGCTGCATGGGGAGGTGAAGAGCAGCAAGAGCTTTAAGGGCTGGCAGCTTCCTTGTGAGAGAAGGAGCCGGACGTTTCCCTTTTCGGAAAGGGGCACTGCCGAGGACAGGCAGCATGATCTGTAGCATGTGTGGGAAAGCACAGATCCGCAGGGCTGTTGTGCCTGTGAATAGGCTGCACGGGGAGGTGAAGAGCAGCAAGAGCTTTCAGGGCTGGCCGCTTCCTTGTGGGGAGAAAGAGCCGGAGGTTTGCCTTTTCGGAAAGGCGCTCTGCCGAGGACAGGCAGCATGATCTGTAGCGTGTGTGGGAAAGCACAGATCCGCAGGGCTGTTGTTCCTGTGAATAGGCTGCACGGGGAGGTGAAGAGCAGCAAGAGCTTTCAGGCCTGGCAGCTTCCTTGTGGGAGAAAGAGCCGAATGTTTCGCTTTCAGAGACATGCACTGGCCGAGGACAGGCAGCATGCGGTGTAGCCTATGTGGGAAAGCACAGATCCGCAGGGCTGTTGTGCCTGTGAATAGGCTGCACGGGGAGGTGAAGAGCAGCAAGAGCTTTCAGGGCTGGCAGCTTCCTTGTGGGACAAGGAGCTGGACATTTGCCTTTTCGGAAAGGGGCACTGCCGAGGACAGGCAGCATGATCTGTAGCATGTGTGGGAAAGCACAGATCCGCAGGGCTGTTGTTCCTGTGAATAGGCTGCACGGGGAGGTGAAGAGCAGCAAGAGCTTTCAGGGCTTTCAGCTTCCCTGTGGGAGAAGGAGCCGGAGGTTTGCCTTTTCGGAAAGGGGCACTGCCGAGGACAGGCATCATGATCTGTAGCGTCTGTGGGAAAGCACAGATCCGCAGGGCTGTTGTGCCTGTGAATAGGCTGCACGGGGAGGTGAAGAGCAGCAAGAGCTTTCAGGGCTGGCATCTTCTTTGTGGGGAGAAAGAGCCGGAGGTTTGCCTTTTCGGAAAGGGGCTCTGCCGAGGACAGGCAGCATGCGGTGTAGCGTGTGTGGGAAAGCACAGATCCGCAGGGCTGTTGTGCCTGTGAATAGGCTGCACGGGGAGGTGAAGAGCAGCAAGAGCTTTCAGGGCTGGCAGATCCCTTGTGGGACAAGGAGCCGAATGTTTCCCTTTCAGAAAGAGGCACTGGCCGAGGACAGGCAGCATGCGGTGTAGCCTATGTGGGACAGCACAGATCCGCAGGGCTGTTGTGCCTGTGAATAGGCTGCACGCGGAGGTGAAGAGCAGCAAGAGCTTTCAGGGCTTTCAGCTTCCTTGTGGGAGAAGGAGCCGGACGTTTCCATGTCAGAAAGAGGCACTGGCCGAGGACAGGCACCATGCGGTGTAGCCTATGTGGGAAAGCACAGATCCGCAGGGCTGTTGTGCCTGTGAATAGGCTGCACGGGGAGGTGAAGAGCAGCAAGAGCTTTCAGGGCTGGCAGCTTCCCTGTGGGAGAAGGAGCCGGACATTTGCCTTTTCGGAACGGGGCTCTGCCGAGGACAGGCAGCATGATCTGTAGCGTGTGTGGGAAAGCACAGATCCGCAGGGCTGTTTTGCCTGTGAATAGGCTGCACGGGGAGGTGAAGAGCAGCAAGAGCTTTCAGGGCTGGCAGCTTCCCTGTGGGAGAAGGAGCCGGACGTTTGCCTTTTCGGAAAGCGGCTCTGCTGAGGACAGGCAGCATGATCTGTAGCATGTGTGGGAAAGCACAGATCCGCAGGGGTGTTGTGCCTGTGAATAGGCTGCACGGAGACGTGAAGAGCAGCAAGAGCTTTCAGGGCTGGGACCTTGCCTATGGGAGAAGGAGCCGGAGGTTTGCCTTTTCGGAAAGGGGCTCTGCCGAGGAAAGGCAGCATGATCTGTAGCTTGTGTGGGAAAGCACAGATCCGCAGGGCTGTTGTGCCTGTGAATAGGCTGCAGGGGGAAAGTGAAAATCTGCAATAGCTTTCAGGGCTGGCCGCTTCCTTGTGGGAGAAGGAGCCGGACATTTGCCTTTTCGGAAAGGGGCTCTGCCGAGGACAGGCAGCATCAGCTGTAGCGTGTGTGGGAAAGCACAGATCCGCAGGGCTGTTGTGCCTGTGAATAGGCTGCACGGGGAGGTGAAGAGCAGCAAGAGCTTTCAGGGCTGGCAGCTTTCCTGTGGGAGAAGGAGCCGGAGGTTTGCCTTTTCGGAAAGGGGCTCTGCCGAGGACAGGCAGCATCAGCTGTAGCGTGTGTGGGAAAGCACAGATCCGCAGGGCTGTTGTGCCTGTGAATAGGCTGCACGGGGAGGTGAAGAGCAGCAAGAGCTTTCAGGGCTGGCAGCTTCCCTGTGGGAGAAGGAGCCGGACATTTGCCTCTTCGGAAAGGGGCTCTGCCGAGGACAGGCAGCATGATCTGTAGCGTCTGTGGGAAAGCACAGATCCGCAGGGCTGTTGTGCCTGTGAATAGGCTGCACGGGGAGGTGAAGAGCAGCAAGAGCTTTCAGGGCTGGCAGCTTTCCTGTGGGAGGAGGAGCCGGAGGTTTGCCTTTTCGGAAAGGGGCTCTGCCGAGGACAGGCAGCATCAGCTGTCGCGTGTGTGGGAAAGAACAGGTCTGCAGGGCTGTTGTGCCTGTGAATAGGCTGCACGGGGAGGTGAAGAGCAGCAAGAGCTTTCAGGGCTTTCAGCTTCCCTGTGGGAGAAGGAGCCGGAGGTTTGCCTTTTCGGAAAGGGGCACTGCCGAGGACAGGCATCATGATCTGTAGCGTCTGTGGGAAAGCACAGATCCGCAGGGCTGTTGTGCCTGTGAATAGGCTGCACGGGGAGGTGAAGAGCAGCAAGAGCTTTCAGGGCTGGCATCTTCCCTGTGGGAGAAGGTTCCGGACGTTTCCCTTTTCGGAAAGGGGCTCTGCCGAGGAAAGGCAGCATGATCTGTAGCTTGTGTGGGAAAGCACAGATCCGCAGGGCTGTTGTGCCTGTGAATAGGCTGCAGGGGGAAAGTGAAAATCTGCAATAGCTTTCAGGGCTGGCCGCTTCCTTGTGGGAGAAGGAGCTGGACATTTGGCTTTTCGGAAAGGGGCTCTGCTGAGGACAGGCAGCATGATCTGTAGCGTCTCTGGGAAAGCACAGATCCGCAGGGCTGTTGTGCCTGCGAATAGGCTGCACGGGGAGGTGAAGAGCAGCAAGAGCTTTCAAGGCTGGCAGCTTCCCTGTGGGAGAAGGAGCCTGAGGTTTGCCTTTTCGGAAAGGGGCTCTGCTGAGGACAGGCAGCATGATCTGTAGCGTGTGTGGGAAAGCACAGATCCGCAGGGCTGTTGTGCCTGTGAATAGGATGCACGGGGAGGTGAAGAGCAGCAAGAGCTTTCAGGGCTGGCAGGTTCCTTGTGGGAGAAGGAGCCGGACGTTTCCATTTGAGAAAGAGGCACTGGCCGAGGACAGGCAGCATGCGGTGTAGCCTATGTGGGAAAGCACAGATCAGCACGGCTGTTGTGCCTGTGAATAGGCTGCACGGGGAAAGTGAAAATCAGCAAGAGCTTTCAAGGCAGGCAGTTTCCCTGTGGGAGAAGGAGCCGGAGGTTTGCCTTTTCGGAAAGGGGCTCTGCCGAAGGAAAGCCTTGTTAGCTGTAGCTTGTGTGGGAAAGCACAGATCCGCAGGGCTGTTGTGCCTGTGAATAGGCTGCACGGGGAGGTGAAGAGCAGCAAGAGCTTTCAGGCCTGGCAGCTTCCCTGTGGGAGAAAGAGCCGGACGTTTCCCTTTTCGGAAAGGGGCTCTGCCGAGGACAGGCAGCATGATCTGTAGCGTGTGTGGGAAAGCACAGATCCGCAGGGCTGTTGTGCCTGTGAATAGGCTGCACGGGGAGGTGAAGAGCAGCAAGAGCTTTCAGGGCCTGCAGCTTCCCTGTGGGAGAAGGAGCTGGAGGTTTGCCTTTTCCCAAAGCTGCTCTGCCAAGGACAGGCAGCATCAGCTGTAGCGTGTGTGGGAAAGCACAGATCCGCAGGGCTGTTGTTCCTGTGAATAGGCTGCACGGGGAGGTGAAGAGCAGCAAGAGCTTTCAGGGCTGGCAGCTTCCTTGTGGGAGAAAGAGCCGAATGTTTCCATTTCAGAAAGAGGCACTGGCCGAGGACAGGCACCGTGCGGTGTAGCCTATGTGGGAAAGCACAGATCAGCAAGGCTGTTGTTCCTGTGAATAGGTGCACGGGGAGGTGAAGAGCAGCAAGAACTTTCAGGGCCTGCAGCTTCCTTGTGGGAGAAAGAGCCGGACGTTTCCCTTTTCGGAAAGGGGCTCTCCTGAGGACAGGCAGCATGATCTGTAGCGTGTGTGGGAAAGCACAGATCCGCAGGGCTGTTGTGCCTGTGAATAGGCTGCAGGGGGAAAGTGAAAATCAGCAATAGCTTTCAGGGCTTGCCGCTTCCTTGTGGGAGAAGGAGCTGGACATTTGGCTTTTCGGAAAGGGGCTCTGCTGAGGACAGGCAGCATGATCTGTAGCGTCTCTGGGAAAGCACAGATCCGCAGGGCTGTTGTGCCTGTGAATAGGCTGCACGGGGAGGTGAAGAGCAGCAAGAGCTTTCAAGGCTGGCAGCTTCCCTGTGGGAGAAGGAGCCTGAGGTTTGCCTTTTCGGAAAGGGGCTCTGCTGAGGACAGGCAGCATGATCTGTAGCGTGTGTGGGAAAGCACAGATCCGCAGGGCTGTTGTGCCTGTGAATAGGCTGCACGGGGAGGTGAAGAGCAGCAAGAGCTTTCAGGGCTGGCACCTTCCTTGTGGGAGAAGGAGCCAGACATTTGCCTTGTAGGAAAGGGGCACTGCCGAGGACAGGCAGCATCAGCTGTAGCGTGTGAGGGAAAGCACAGATCCGCAGGGCTGTTGTGCCTGTGAATAGGCTGCATGGGGAGGTGAAGAGCAGCAAGAGCTTTAAGGGCTGGCAGCTTCCTTGTGAGAGAAGGAGCCGGACGTTTCCCTTTTCGGAAAGGGGCACTGCCGAGGACAGGCAGCATGATCTGTAGCATGTGTGGGAAAGCACAGATCCGCAGGGCTGTTGTGCCTGTGAATAGGCTGCACGGGGAGGTGAAGAGCAGCAAGAGCTTTCAGGGCTGGCCGCTTCCTTGTGGGGAGAAAGAGCCGGAGGTTTGCCTTTTCGGAAAGGCGCTCTGCCGAGGACAGGCAGCATGATCTGTAGCGTGTGTGGGAAAGCACAGATCCGCAGGGCTGTTGTTCCTGTGAATAGGCTGCACGGGGAGGTGAAGAGCAGCAAGAGCTTTCAGGCCTGGCAGCTTCCTTGTGGGAGAAAGAGCCGAATGTTTCGCTTTCAGAGACATGCACTGGCCGAGGACAGGCAGCATGCGGTGTAGCCTATGTGGGAAAGCACAGATCCGCAGGGCTGTTGTGCCTGTGAATAGGCTGCACGGGGAGGTGAAGAGCAGCAAGAGCTTTCAGGGCTGGCAGCTTCCTTGTGGGACAAGGAGCTGGACATTTGCCTTTTCGAAAAGGGGCACTGCCGAGGACAGGCAGCATGATCTGTAGCATGTGTGGGAAAGCACAGATCCGCAGGGCTGTTGTTCCTGTGAATAGGCTGCACGGGGAGGTGAAGAGCAGCAAGAGCTTTCAGGGCTGGCAGCTTCCTTGTGGGACAAGGAGCTGGACATTTGCCTTTTCGGAAAGGGGCACTGCCAAGGACAGGCAGCATGATCTGTAGCGTGTGTGGGAAAGCACAGATCCGCAGGGCTGTTGTTCCTGTGAATAGGCTGCACGGGGAGGTGAAGAGCAGCAAGAGCTTTCAGGGCTTTCAGCTTCCCTGTGGGAGAAGGAGCCGGAGGTTTGCCTTTTCGGAAAGGGGCACTGCCGAGGACAGGCATCATGATCTGTAGCGTCTGTGGGAAAGCACAGATCCGCAGGGCTGTTGTGCCTGTGAATAGGCTGCACGGGGAGGTGAAGAGCAGCAAGAGCTTTCAGGGCTGGCATCTTCTTTGTGGGGAGAAAGAGCCGGAGGTTTGCCTTTTCGGAAAGGGGCTCTGCCGAGGACAGGCAGCATGCGGTGTAGCGTGTGTGGGAAAGCACAGATCCGCAGGGCTGTTGTGCCTGTGAATAGGCTGCACGGGGAGGTGAAGAGCAGCAAGAGCTTTCAGGGCTGGCAGATCCCTTGTGGGACAAGGAGCCGAATGTTTCCCTTTCAGAAAGAGGCACTGGCCGAGGACAGGCAGCATGCGGTGTAGCCTATGTGGGACAGCACAGATCCGCAGGGCTGTTGTGCCTGTGAATAGGCTGCACGCGGAGGTGAAGAGCAGCAAGAGCTTTCAGGGCTTTCAGCTTCCTTGTGGGAGAAGGAGCCGGACGTTTCCATGTCAGAAAGAGGCACTGGCCGAGGACAGGCAGCATGCGGTGTAGCCTATGTGGGAAAGCACAGATCCGCAGGGCTGTTGTGCCTGTGAATAGGCTGCACGGGGAGGTGAAGAGCAGCAAGAGCTTTCAGGCCTAGCAGCTTCCCTGTGAGAGAAGGAGCCGGACGTTTGCCTTTTCGGAAAGCGGCTCTGCTGAGGACAGGCAGCATGATCTGTAGCGTGTGTGGGAAAGCACAGATCCGCAGGGGTGTTGTGCCTGTGAATAGGCTGCACGGAGAGGTGAAGAGCAGCAAGAGCTTTCAGGGCTGGCAGCTTGCCTGTGGGAGAAGGAGCCGGAGGTTTGCCTTTTCGGAAAGGGGCTCTGCTGAGGACAGGCAGCATGATCTGTAGCTTGTGTGGGAAAGCACAGATCCGCAGGGCTGTTGTGCCTGTGAATAGGCTGCAGGGGGAAAGTGAAAATCTGCAATAGCTTTCAGGGCTGGCCGCTTCCTTGTGGGAGAAGGAGCTGGACATTTGGCTTTTCGGAAAGGGGCTCTGCTGAGGACAGGCAGCATGATCTGTAGCGTCTCTGGGAAAGCACAGATCCGCAGGGCTGTTGTGCCTGTGAATAGGCTGCACGGGGAGGTGAAGAGCAGCAAGAGCTTTCAAGGCTGGCAGCTTCCCTGTGGGAGAAGGAGCCTGAGGTTTGCCTTTTCGGAAAGGGGCTCTGCTGAGGACAGGCAGCATGATCTGTAGCGTGTGTGGGAAAGCACAGATCCGCAGGGCTGTTGTGCCTGTGAATAGGCTGCACGGGGAGGTGAAGAGCAGCAAGAGCTTTCAGGGCTGGCAGGTTCCTTGTGGGAGAACGAGCCGGACGTTTCCATTTGAGAAAGAGGCACTGGCCGAGGACAGGCACCATGCGGTGTAGCCTATGTGGGAAAGCACAGATCAGCACGGCTGTTGTGCCTGTGAATAGGCTGCACGGGGAAAGTGAAAATCAGCAAGAGCTTTCAAGGCAGGCAGTTTCCCTGTGGGAGAAAGAGCCGGACGTTTCCCTTTTCGGAAAGGGGCTCTGCCGAGGACAGGCAGCATGATCTGTAGCGTGTGTGGGAAAGCACAGATCCGCAGGGCTGTTGTGCCTGTGAATAGGCTGCACGGGGAGGTGAAGAGCAGCAAGAGCTTTCAGGGCTGGCACCTTCCTTGTGGGAGAAGGAGCCGGACATTTGCCTTTTCGGAAAGGGGCTCTGCTGAGGACAGGCAGCATGATCTGTACCGTCTCTGGGAAAGCACAGATCCGCAGGGCTGTTGTCCCTGTGAATAGGCTGCACGGGGAGGTGAAAAGCAGCAATAGCTTTCAGGGCTGGCAGCTTCCATGTGGGAGAAGGAGCCGAATGTTTCCATTTCAGAAAGAGGCACTGGCCGAGGACAGGCAGCATGCGGTGTAGCCTATGTGGGAAAGCACAGATCCGCAGGGCTGTTGTGCCTGTGAATAGGCTGCACGGGGAGGTGAAGAGCAGCAAGAGCTTTCAGGGCTGGCAGATCCCTTGTGGGACAAGGAGCCGAATGTTTCCCTTTCAGAAAGAGGCACTGGCCGAGGACAGGCAGCATGCGGTGTAGCGTGTGTGGGAAAGCACAGATCCGCAGGGCTGTTGTTCCTGTGAATAGGCTGCACGGGGAGGTGAAGAGCAGCAAGAACTTTCAGGGCTGGCAGCTTCCTTGTGAGACAAGGAGCCGGACGTTTCCCTTTTCGGAAAGGGGCACTGCCAAGGACAGGCAGCATTAGCTGTAGCGTGTGTGCGAAAGCACAGATCCGCAGGGCTGTTGTGCCTGTGAATAGGCTGCACGGGGAGGTGAAGAGCAGCAAGAGCTTTCAGGCCTGGCAGCTTCCTTGTGAGACAAGGAGCCGGACGTTTCCCTTTTCGGAAAGGTGCTCTGCCGAGGACAGGCAGCATGATCTGTAGCGTGTGTGGGAAAGCACAGATCCGCAGGGCTGTTGTTCCTGTGAATAGGCTGCACGGGGAGGTGAAGAGCAGCAAGAGCTTTCAAGGCTGGCCGCTTCCTTGTGGGGAGAAAGAGCCGGAGGTTTGCCTTTTCGGAAAGGGGCTCTGCCGAGGACAGGCAGCATCAGCTGTAGCGTCTGTGGGAAAGCAGAGATCCGCAGGGCTGTTGTGCCTGTGAATAGGCTGCACGGGGAGGTGAAGAGCAGCAAGAGCTTTCAGGGCCTGCAGCTTCCCTGTGGGAGAAGGAGCTGGAGGTTTGCCTTTTCCCAAAGCTGCTCTGCCAAGGACAGGCAGCATCAGCTGTAGCGTGTGTGGGAAAGCACAGATCCGCAGGGCTGTTGTTCCTGTGAATAGGCTGCACGGGGAGGTGAAGAGCAGCAAGAGCTTTCAGGGCTGGCAGCTTCCTTGTGGGAGAAAGAGCCGAATGTTTCCATTTCAGAAAGAGGCACTGGCCGAGGACAGGCACCGTGCGGTGTAGCCTATGTGGGAAAGCACAGATCAGCAAGGCTGTTGTTCCTGTGAATAGGTGCACGGGGAGGTGAAGAGCAGCAAGAACTTTCAGGGCCTGCAGCTTCCTTGTGGGAGAAAGAGCCGGACGTTTCCCTTTTCGGAAAGGGGCTCTCCTGAGGACAGGCAGCATGATCTGTAGCGTGTGTGGGAAAGCACAGATCCGCAGGGCTGTTGTGCCTGTGAATAGGCTGCAGGGGGAAAGTGAAAATCAGCAATAGCTTTCAGGGCTTGCCGCTTCCTTGTGGGAGAAGGAGCTGGACATTTGGCTTTTCGGAAAGGGGCTCTGCTGAGGACAGGCAGCATGATCTGTAGCGTCTCTGGGAAAGCACAGATCCGCAGGGCTGTTGTGCCTGTGAATAGGCTGCACGGGGAGGTGAAGAGCAGCAAGAGCTTTCAAGGCTGGCAGCTTCCCTGTGGGAGAAGGAGCCTGAGGTTTGCCTTTTCGGAAAGGGGCTCTGCTGAGGACAGGCAGCATGATCTGTAGCGTGTGTGGGAAAGCACAGATCCGCAGGGCTGTTGTGCCTGTGAATAGGCTGCACGGGGAGGTGAAGAGCAGCAAGAGCTTTCAGGGCTGGCACCTTCCTTGTGGGAGAAGGAGCCAGACATTTGCCTTGTAGGAAAGGGGCACTGCCGAGGACAGGCAGCATCAGCTGTAGCGTGTGAGGGAAAGCACAGATCCGCAGGGCTGTTGTGCCTGTGAATAGGCTGCATGGGGAGGTGAAGAGCAGCAAGAGCTTTAAGGGCTGGCAGCTTCCTTGTGAGAGAAGGAGCCGGACGTTTCCCTTTTCGGAAAGGGGCACTGCCGAGGACAGGCAGCATGATCTGTAGCATGTGTGGGAAAGCACAGATCCGCAGGGCTGTTGTGCCTGTGAATAGGCTGCACGGGGAGGTGAAGAGCAGCAAGAGCTTTCAGGGCTGGCCGCTTCCTTGTGGGGAGAAAGAGCCGGAGGTTTGCCTTTTCGGAAAGGCGCTCTGCCGAGGACAGGCAGCATGATCTGTAGCGTGTGTGGGAAAGCACAGATCCGCAGGGCTGTTGTTCCTGTGAATAGGCTGCACGGGGAGGTGAAGAGCAGCAAGAGCTTTCAGGGCTTTCAGCTTCCCTGTGGGAGAAGGAGCCGGAGGTTTGCCTTTTCGGAAAGGGGCACTGCCGAGGACAGGCATCATGATCTGTAGCGTCTGTGGGAAAGCACAGATCCGCAGGGCTGTTGTGCCTGTGAATAGGCTGCACGGGGAGGTGAAGAGCAGCAAGAGCTTTCAGGGCTGGCATCTTCTTTGTGGGGAGAAAGAGCCGGAGGTTTGCCTTTTCGGAAAGGGGCTCTGCCGAGGACAGGCAGCATGCGGTGTAGCGTGTGTGGGAAAGCACAGATCCGCAGGGCTGTTGTGCCTGTGAATAGGCTGCACGGGGAGGTGAAGAGCAGCAAGAGCTTTCAGGGCTGGCAGATCCCTTGTGGGACAAGGAGCCGAATGTTTCCCTTTCAGAAAGAGGCACTGGCCGAGGACAGGCAGCATGCGGTGTAGCCTATGTGGGACAGCACAGATCCGCAGGGCTGTTGTGCCTGTGAATAGGCTGCACGCGGAGGTGAAGAGCAGCAAGAGCTTTCAGGGCTTTCAGCTTCCTTGTGGGAGAAGGAGCCGGACGTTTCCATGTCAGAAAGAGGCACTGGCCGAGGACAGGCAGCATGCGGTGTAGCCTATGTGGGAAAGCACAGATCCGCAGGGCTGTTGTGCCTGTGAATAGGCTGCACGGGGAGGTGAAGAGCAGCAAGAGCTTTCAGGCCTAGCAGCTTCCCTGTGAGAGAAGGAGCCGGACGTTTGCCTTTTCGGAAAGCGGCTCTGCTGAGGACAGGCAGCATGATCTGTAGCGTGTGTGGGAAAGCACAGATCCGCAGGGGTGTTGTGCCTGTGAATAGGCTGCACGGAGAGGTGAAGAGCAGCAAGAGCTTTCAGGGCTGGCAGCTTGCCTGTGGGAGAAGGAGCCGGAGGTTTGCCTTTTCGGAAAGGGGCTCTGCTGAGGACAGGCAGCATGATCTGTAGCTTGTGTGGGAAAGCACAGATCCGCAGGGCTGTTGTGCCTGTGAATAGGCTGCAGGGGGAAAGTGAAAATCTGCAATAGCTTTCAGGGCTGGCCGCTTCCTTGTGGGAGAAGGAGCTGGACATTTGGCTTTTCGGAAAGGGGCTCTGCTGAGGACAGGCAGCATGATCTGTAGCGTCTCTGGGAAAGCACAGATCCGCAGGGCTGTTGTGCCTGTGAATAGGCTGCACGGGGAGGTGAAGAGCAGCAAGAGCTTTCAAGGCTGGCAGCTTCCCTGTGGGAGAAGGAGCCTGAGGTTTGCCTTTTCGGAAAGGGGCTCTGCTGAGGACAGGCAGCATGATCTGTAGCGTGTGTGGGAAAGCACAGATCCGCAGGGCTGTTGTGCCTGTGAATAGGCTGCACGGGGAGGTGAAGAGCAGCAAGAGCTTTCAGGGCTGGCAGGTTCCTTGTGGGAGAACGAGCCGGACGTTTCCATTTGAGAAAGAGGCACTGGCCGAGGACAGGCACCATGCGGTGTAGCCTATGTGGGAAAGCACAGATCAGCACGGCTGTTGTGCCTGTGAATAGGCTGCACGGGGAAAGTGAAAATCAGCAAGAGCTTTCAAGGCAGGCAGTTTCCCTGTGGGAGAAAGAGCCGGACGTTTCCCTTTTCGGAAAGGGGCTCTGCCGAGGACAGGCAGCATGATCTGTAGCGTGTGTGGGAAAGCACAGATCCGCAGGGCTGTTGTGCCTGTGAATAGGCTGCACGGGGAGGTGAAGAGCAGCAAGAGCTTTCAGGGCTGGCACCTTCCTTGTGGGAGAAGGAGCCTGAGGTTTGCCTTTTCGGAAAGGGGCTCTGCTGAGGACAGGCAGCATGATCTGTACCGTCTCTGGGAAAGCACAGATCCGCAGGGCTGTTGTCCCTGTGAATAGGCTGCACGGGGAGGTGAAAAGCAGCAATAGCTTTCAGGGCTGGCAGCTTCCATGTGGGAGAAGGAGCCGAATGTTTCCATTTCAGAAAGAGGCACTGGCCGAGGACAGGCAGCATGCGGTGTAGCCTATGTGGGAAAGCACAGATCCGCAGGGCTGTTGTGCCTGTGAATAGGCTGCACGGGGAGGTGAAGAGCAGCAAGAGCTTTCAGGGCTGGCAGATCCCTTGTGGGACAAGGAGCCGAATGTTTCCCTTTCAGAAAGAGGCACTGGCCTAGGACAGGCAGCATGCGGTGTAGCGTGTGTGGGAAAGCACAGATCCGCAGGGCTGTTGTTCCTGTGAATAGGCTGCACGGGGAGGTGAAGAGCAGCAAGAACTTTCAGGGCTGGCAGCTTCCTTGTGAGACAAGGAGCCGGACGTTTCCCTTTTCGGAAAGGGGCACTGCCAAGGACAGGCAGCATTAGCTGTAGCGTGTGTGCGAAAGCACAGATCCGCAGGGCTGTTGTGCCTGTGAATAGGCTGCACGGGGAGGTGAAGAGCAGCAAGAGCTTTCAGGCCTGGCAGCTTCCTTGTGAGACAAGGAGCCGGACGTTTCCCTTTTCGGAAAGGTGCTCTGCCGAGGACAGGCAGCATGATCTGTAGCGTGTGTGGGAAAGCAGAGATCCGCAGGGCTGTTGTTCCTGTGAATAGGCTGCACGGGGAGGTGAAGAGCAGCAAGAGCTTTCAAGGCTGGCCGCTTCCTTGTGGGGAGAAAGAGCCGGAGGTTTGCCTTTTCGGAAAGGGGCTCTGCCGAGGACAGGCAGCATCAGCTGTAGCGTCTGTGGGAAAGCAGAGATCCGCAGGGCTGTTGTGCCTGTGAATAGGCTGCACGGGGAGGTGAAGAGCAGCAAGAGCTTTCAGGGCCTGCAGCTTCCCTGTGGGAGAAGGAGCTGGAGGTTTGCCTTTTCCCAAAGCTGCTCTGCCAAGGACAGGCAGCATCAGCTGTAGCGTGTGTGGGAAAGCACAGATCCGCAGGGCTGTTGTTCCTGTGAATAGGCTGCACGGGGAGGTGAAGAGCAGCAAGAGCTTTCAGGGCTGGCAGCTTCCTTGTGGGAGAAAGAGCCGAATGTTTCCATTTCAGAAAGAGGCACTGGCCGAGGACAGGCACCGTGCGGTGTAGCCTATGTGGGAAAGCACAGATCAGCAAGGCTGTTGTTCCTGTGAATAGGTGCACGGGGAGGTGAAGAGCAGCAAGAACTTTCAGGGCCTGCAGCTTCCTTGTGGGAGAAAGAGCCGGACGTTTCCCTTTTCGGAAAGGGGCTCTCCTGAGGACAGGCAGCATGATCTGTAGCGTGTGTGGGAAAGCACAGATCCGCAGGGCTGTTGTGCCTGTGAATAGGCTGCAGGGGGAAAGTGAAAATCAGCAATAGCTTTCAGGGCTTGCCGCTTCCTTGTGGGAGAAGGAGCTGGACATTTGGCTTTTCGGAAAGGGGCTCTGCTGAGGACAGGCAGCATGATCTGTAGCGTCTCTGGGAAAGCACAGATCCGCAGGGCTGTTGTGCCTGTGAATAGGCTGCACGGGGAGGTGAAGAGCAGCAAGAGCTTTCAGGGCTGGCACCTTCCTTGTGGGAGAAGGAGCCAGACATTTGCCTTGTAGGAAAGGGGCACTGCCGAGGACAGGCAGCATCAGCTGTAGCGTGTGAGGGAAAGCACAGATCCGCAGGGCTGTTGTGCCTGTGAATAGGCTGCATGGGGAGGTGAAGAGCAGCAAGAGCTTTAAGGGCTGGCAGCTTCCTTGTGAGAGAAGGAGCCGGACGTTTCCCTTTTCGGAAAGGGGCACTGCCGAGGACAGGCAGCATGATCTGTAGCATGTGTGGGAAAGCACAGATCCGCAGGGCTGTTGTGCCTGTGAATAGGCTGCACGGGGAGGTGAAGAGCAGCAAGAGCTTTCAGGGCTGGCCGCTTCCTTGTGGGGAGAAAGAGCCGGAGGTTTGCCTTTTCGGAAAGGCGCTCTGCCGAGGACAGGCAGCATGATCTGTAGCGTGTGTGGGAAAGCACAGATCCGCAGGGCTGTTGTTCCTGTGAATAGGCTGCACGGGGAGGTGAAGAGCAGCAAGAGCTTTCAGGCCTGGCAGCTTCCTTGTGGGAGAAAGAGCCGAATGTTTCGCTTTCAGAGACATGCACTGGCCGAGGACAGGCAGCATGCGGTGTAGCCTATGTGGGAAAGCACAGATCCGCAGGGCTGTTGTGCCTGTGAATAGGCTGCACGGGGAGGTGAAGAGCAGCAAGAGCTTTCAGGGCTGGCAGCTTCCTTGTGGGACAAGGAGCTGGACATTTGCCTTTTCGAAAAGGGGCACTGCCGAGGACAGGCAGCATGATCTGTAGCGTGTGTGGGAAAGCACAGATCCGCAGGGCTGTTGTTCCTGTGAATAGGCTGCACGGGGAGGTGAAGAGCAGCAAGAGCTTTCAGGGCTTTCAGCTTCCCTGTGGGAGAAGGAGCCGGAGGTTTGCCTTTTCGGAAAGGGGCACTGCCGAGGACAGGCATCATGATCTGTAGCGTCTGTGGGAAAGCACAGATCCGCAGGGCTGTTGTGCCTGTGAATAGGCTGCACGGGGAGGTGAAGAGCAGCAAGAGCTTTCAGGGCTGGCATCTTCTTTGTGGGGAGAAAGAGCCGGAGGTTTGCCTTTTCGGAAAGGGGCTCTGCCGAGGACAGGCAGCATGCGGTGTAGCGTGTGTGGGAAAGCACAGATCCGCAGGGCTGTTGTGCCTGTGAATAGGCTGCACGGGGAGGTGAAGAGCAGCAAGAGCTTTCAGGGCTGGCAGATCCCTTGTGGGACAAGGAGCCGAATGTTTCCCTTTCAGAAAGAGGCACTGGCCGAGGACAGGCAGCATGCGGTGTAGCCTATGTGGGACAGCACAGATCCGCAGGGCTGTTGTGCCTGTGAATAGGCTGCACGCGGAGGTGAAGAGCAGCAAGAGCTTTCAGGGCTTTCAGCTTCCTTGTGGGAGAAGGAGCCGGACGTTTCCATGTCAGAAAGAGGCACTGGCCGAGGACAGGCAGCATGCGGTGTAGCCTATGTGGGAAAGCACAGATCCGCAGGGCTGTTGTGCCTGTGAATAGGCTGCACGGGGAGGTGAAGAGCAGCAAGAGCTTTCAGGCCTAGCAGCTTCCCTGTGAGAGAAGGAGCCGGACGTTTGCCTTTTCGGAAAGCGGCTCTGCTGAGGACAGGCAGCATGATCTGTAGCGTGTGTGGGAAAGCACAGATCCGCAGGGGTGTTGTGCCTGTGAATAGGCTGCACGGAGAGGTGAAGAGCAGCAAGAGCTTTCAGGGCTGGCAGATCCCTTGTGGGACAAGGAGCCGAATGTTTCCCTTTCAGAAAGAGGCACTGGCCGAGGACAGGCAGCATGCGGTGTAGCGTGTGTGGGAAAGCACAGATCCGCAGGGCTGATGTTCCTGTGAATAGGCTGCACGGGGAGGTGAAGAGCAGCAAGAGCTTTCAGGACTGGCAGCTTCCTTGTGAGACAAGGAGCTGGACGTTTGCCTTTTCCCAAAGCTGCTCTGCCAAGGACAGGCAGCATGATCTGTAGCGTGTGTGGGAAAGCACAGATCCGCAGGGCTGTTGTGCCTGTGAATAGGCTGCACGGGGAGGTGAAGAGCAGCAAGAGCTTTCAAGGCTGGCCGCTTCCTTGTGGGGAGAAAGAGCCGGAGGTTTGCCTTTTCGGAAAGGGGCTCTGCCGAGGACAGGCAGCATCAGCTGTAGCGTCTGTGGGAAAGCAGAGATCCGCAGGGCTGTTGTGCCTGTGAATAGGCTGCACGGGGAGGTGAAGAGCAGCAAGAGCTTTCAGGGCCTGCAGCTTCCCTGTGGGAGAAGGAGCTGGAGGTTTGCCTTTTCCCAAAGCTGCTCTGCCAAGGACAGGCAGCATCAGCTGTAGCGTGTGTGGGAAAGCACAGATCCGCAGGGCTGTTGTTCCTGTGAATAGGCTGCACGGGGAGGTGAAGAGCAGCAAGAGCTTTCAGGGCTGGCAGCTTCCTTGTGGGAGAAAGAGCCGAATGTTTCCATTTCAGAAAGAGGCACTGGCCGAGGACAGGCACCGTGCGGTGTAGCCTATGTGGGAAAGCACAGATCAGCAAGGCTGTTGTTCCTGTGAATAGGTGCACGGGGAGGTGAAGAGCAGCAAGAACTTTCAGGGCCTGCAGCTTCCTTGTGGGAGAAAGAGCCGGACGTTTCCCTTTTCGGAAAGGGGCTCTCCTGAGGACAGGCAGCATGATCTGTAGCGTGTGTGGGAAAGCACAGATCCGCAGGGCTGTTGTGCCTGTGAATAGGCTGCAGGGGGAAAGTGAAAATCAGCAATAGCTTTCAGGGCTTGCCGCTTCCTTGTGGGAGAAGGAGCTGGACATTTGGCTTTTCGGAAAGGGGCTCTGCTGAGGACAGGCAGCATGATCTGTAGCGTCTCTGGGAAAGCACAGATCCGCAGGGCTGTTGTGCCTGTGAATAGGCTGCACGGGGAGGTGAAGAGCAGCAAGAGCTTTCAGGGCTGGCACCTTCCTTGTGGGAGAAGGAGCCAGACATTTGCCTTGTAGGAAAGGGGCACTGCCGAGGACAGGCAGCATCAGCTGTAGCGTGTGAGGGAAAGCACAGATCCGCAGGGCTGTTGTGCCTGTGAATAGGCTGCACGGGGAGGTGAAGAGCAGCAAGAGCTTTCAGGGCTGGCAGATCCCTTGTGGGACAAGGAGCCGAATGTTTCCCTTTCAGAAAGAGGCACTGGCCGAGGACAGGCAGCATGCGGTGTAGCCTATGTGGGACAGCACAGATCCGCAGGGCTGTTGTGCCTGTGAATAGGCTGCACGCGGAGGTGAAGAGCAGCAAGAGCTTTCAGGGCTTTCAGCTTCCTTGTGGGAGAAGGAGCCGGACGTTTCCATGTCAGAAAGAGGCACTGGCCGAGGACAGGCAGCATGCGGTGTAGCCTATGTGGGAAAGCACAGATCCGCAGGGCTGTTGTGCCTGTGAATAGGCTGCACGGGGAGGTGAAGAGCAGCAAGAGCTTTCAGGCCTAGCAGCTTCCCTGTGAGAGAAGGAGCCGGACGTTTGCCTTTTCGGAAAGCGGCTCTGCTGAGGACAGGCAGCATGATCTGTAGCGTGTGTGGGAAAGCACAGATCCGCAGGGGTGTTGTGCCTGTGAATAGGCTGCACGGGGAGGTGAAGAGCAGCAAGAGCTTTCAGGGCTGGCAGATCCCTTGTGGGACAAGGAGCCGAATGTTTCCCTTTCAGAAAGAGGCACTGGCCGAGGACAGGCAGCATGCGGTGTAGCGTGTGTGGGAAAGCACAGATCCGCAGGGCTGATGTTCCTGTGAATAGGCTGCACGGGGAGGTGAAGAGCAGCAAGAGCTTTCAGGACTGGCAGCTTCCTTGTGAGACAAGGAGCTGGACGTTTGCCTTTTCCCAAAGCTGCTCTGCCAAGGACAGGCAGCATGATCTGTAGCGTGTGTGGGAAAGCACAGATCCGCAGGGCTGTTGTGCCTGTGAATAGGCTGCACGGGGAGGTGAAGAGCAGCAAGAGCTTTCAGGCCTGGCAGCTTCCTTGTGGGAGAAGGAGCTGGAGGTTTGCCTTTTCCCAAAGCTGCTCTGCCAAGGACAGGCAGCATGATCTGTAGCGTGTGTGGGAAAGCACAGATCCGCAGGGCTGTTGTTCCTGTGAATAGGCTGCACGGGGAGGTGAAGAGCAGCAAGAGCTTTCAGGCCTGGCAGCTTCCTTGTGGGAGAAGGAGCTGGAGGTTTGCCTTTTTGGAAAGGGGCTCTGCCAAGGACAGGCAGCATGATCTGTAGCGTCTCTGGGAAAGCACAGATCCGCAGGGCTGTTGTGCCTGTGAATAGGCTGCACGGGGAGCTGAAGAGCAGCAAGAGCTTTCAGGCCTGGCAGCTTCCTTGTGGGAGAAAGAGCCGAATGTTTCACTTTCATAGACATGCACTGGCCGAGGACAGGCAGCATGATCTGTAGCGTGTGTGGGAAAGCACAGATCCGCAGGGCTGTTGTGCCTGTGAATAGGCTGCACGGGGAGGTGAAGAGCAGCAAGAGTTTTCAGGGCTGGCAGCTTCCCTGTGGGAGAAGGAGCCGGAGGTTTGCCTTTTCGGAAAGGGGCTCTGCCGAGGACAGGCAGCATTAGCTGTAGCGTGTGTGGGAAAGCACAGATCCGCAGGGCTGTTGTGCCTGTGAATAGGCTGCACGGGGAGGTGAAGAGCAGCAAGAGTTTTCAGGGCTGGCAGCTTCCCTGTGGGAGAAGGAGCCGGAGGTTTGCCTTTTCGGAAAGGGGCTCTGCCGAGGACAGGCAGCATTAGCTGTAGCGTCTCTGGGAAAGCACAGATCCGCAGGGCTGTTGTGCCTGTGAATAGGCTGCACGGGGAGGTGAAGAGCAGCAAGAGTTTTCAGGGCTGGCAGCTTCCCTGTGGGAGAAGGAGCCGGACGTTTGCCTTTTCGGAAAGGGGCTCTGCCGAGGACAGGCAGCATGATCTGTAGCGTGTGTGGGAAAGCACAGATCCGCAGGGCTGTTGTGCCTGTGAATAGGCTGCACGGGGAGGTGAAGAGCAGGAATAGCTTTCAGGGCTGGCCGCTTCCTTGTGGGGGAAGGAGCCGGACGTTTCCCTTTTCGGAAAGGGGCTCTGCCGAGGACAGGCAGCATCAGCTGTAGCGTCTGTGGGAAAGCACAGATCCGCAGGGCTGTTGTGCCTGTGAATAGGCTGCACGGGGAGGTGAAGAGCAGCAAGAGCTTTCAGGGCTGGCAGCTTTTTTGTGGGGAGAAAGAGCCGGAGGTTTGCCTTTTCGGAAAGGGGCTCTGCCGAGGACAGGCAGCATCAGCTGTAGCGTCTGTGGGAAAGCACAGATCCGCAGGGCTGTTGTTCCTGTGAATAGGCTGCACGGGGAGGTGAAGAGCAGCAAGAGCTTTCAGGGCTGGCAGCTTCCTTGTGGGGAGAAAGAGCCGGAGGTTTGCCTTTTCGGAACGGGGCTCTGCCGAGGACAGGCAGCATCAGCTGTAGCGTGTGTGGGAAAGCACAGATCCGCAGGGCTGTTGTTCCTGTGAATAGGCTGCACGGGGAGGTGAAGAGCAGCAAGAGCTTTCAGGACTGGCAGCTTCCTTGTGAGACAAGGAGCCGGACGTTTGCCTTTTCGGAAAGGGGCACTGCCAAGGACAGGCAGCATGATCTGTAGCGTGTGTGGGAAAGCACATATCCGCAGGGCTGTTGTTCCTGTGAATAGGCTGCACGGGGAAAGTGAAAATCAGCAAGAGCTTTCAGGGCTGGCTGCTTCCCTGTGGGAGAAGGTTCCGGACGTTTCCCTTTTCGGAAAGGGGCTCTGCTGAGGACAGGCAGCATCAGCTGTAGCATGTGTGGGAAAGCACAGATCCGCATGGCTGTTGTGCCTGTGAATAGGCTGCACGGGGAGGTGAAGAGCAGCAAGAGCTTTCAGGGCTGGCAGCTTCCTTGTGGGAGAAGGAGCTGGACGTTTGCCTTTTTGGAAAGGGGCTCTGCCAAGGACAGGCAGCATGATCTGTAGCGTGTGTGGGAAAGCACAGATCCGCATGGCTGTTGTGCCTGTGAATAGGCTGCACGGGGAGGTGAAGAGCAGCAAGAGCTTTCAGGGCTGGCATCTTCTTTGTGGGGAGAAAGAGCCGGAGGTTTGCCTTTTCGGAAAGGGGCTCTGCCGAGGACAGGCAGCATGCGGTGTAGCGTGTGTGGGAAAGCACAGATCCGCAGGGCTGTTGTGCCTGTGAATAGGCTGCACGGGGAGGTGAAGAGCAGCAAGAGCTTTCAGGGCTGGCAGATCCCTTGTGGGACAAGGAGCCGAATGTTTCCCTTTCAGAAAGAGGCACTGGCCGAGGACAGGCAGCATGCGGTATAGCGTGTGTGGGAAAGCACAGATCCGCAGGGCTGATGTTCCTGTGAATAGGCTGCACGGGGAGGTGAAGAGCAGCAAGAGCTTTCAGGACTGGCAGCTTCCTTGTGAGACAAGGAGCTGGACGTTTGCCTTTTCCCAAAGCTGCTCTGCCAAGGACAGGCAGCATGATCTGTAGCGTGTGTGGGAAAGCACAGATCCGCAGGGCTGTTGTGCCTGTGAATAGGCTGCACGGGGAGGTGAAGAGCAGCAAGAGCTTTCAGGGCTGGCAGCTTCCCTGTGGGGAGAAAGAGCCGGAGGTTTGCCTTTTCGGAAAGGGGCTCTGCCGAGGACAGGCAGCATGATCTGTAGCGTGTGTGGGAAAGCACAGATCCGCAGGGCTGTTGTGCCTGTGAATAGGCTGCACGGGGAGGTGAAGAGCAGGAATAGCTTTCAGGGCTGGCCGCTTCCTTGTGGGGGAAGGATCCCGACGTTTCCCTTTTCGGAAAGGGGCTCTGCCGAGGACAGGCAGCATCAGCTGTAGCGTCTGTGGGAAAGCACAGATCCGCAGGGCTGTTGTGCCTGTGAATAGGCTGCACGGGGAGGTGAAGAGCAGCAAGAGCTTTCAGGGCTGGCAGCTTTTTTGTGGGGAGAAAGAGCCGGAGGTTTGCCTTTTCGGAAAGGGGCTCTGCCGAGGACAGGCAGCATCAGCTGTAGCGTCTGTGGGAAAGCACAGATCCGCAGGGCTGTTGTTCCTGTGAATAGGCTGCACGGGGAGGTGAAGAGCAGCAAGAGCTTTCAGGGCTGGCAGCTTCCTTGTGGGGAGAAAGAGCCGGAGGTTTGCCTTTTCGGAACGGGGCTCTGCCGAGGACAGGCAGCATCAGCTGTAGCGTGTGTGGGAAAGCACAGATCCGCAGGGCTGTTGTTCCTGTGAATAGGCTGCACGGGGAGGTGAAGAGCAGCAAGAGCTTTCAGGACTGGCAGCTTCCTTGTGAGACAAGGAGCCGGACGTTTGCCTTTTCGGAAAGGGGCACTGCCAAGGACAGGCAGCATGATCTGTAGCGTGTGTGGGAAAGCACAGATCCGCAGGGCTGTTGTTCCTGTGAATAGGCTGCACGGGGAAAGTGAAAATCAGCAAGAGCTTTCAGGGCTGGCTGCTTCCCTGTGGGAGAAGGTTCCGGACGTTTCCCTTTTCGGAAAGGGGCTCTGCTGAGGACAGGCAGCATCAGCTGTAGCATGTGTGGGAAAGCACAGATCCGCAGGGCTGTTGTGCCTGTGAATAGGCTGCACGGGGAGGTGAAGAGCAGCAAGAGCTTTCAGGCCTGGCAGCTTCCTTGTGAGACAAGGAGCGGGACGTTTCCATTTTCGGAAAGGGTCTCTGCCGAGGACAGGCAGCATTAGCTGTAGCGTGTGTGGGAAAGCACAGATCCGCAGGGCTGTTGTGCCTGTGAATAGGATGCACGGGGAAAGTGAAAATCGGCAAGAGCTTTCAGGGCTGGCAGCTTCCCTGTGGGAGAAGGTGCCGGACATTTCCCTTTTTGGAAAGGGGCTCTGCCAAGGACAGGCATCATGATCTGTAGCGTGTGTGGGAAAGCACAGATCCGCAGGGCTGTTGTGCCTGTGAATAGGCTGCACGGGGCGGTGAAGAGCAGCAAGAGCTTTCAGGCCTGGCAGCTTCCTTGTGGGAGAAAGAGCCAAATGTTTCACTTTCAGAGACATGCACTGGCCGAGGACAGGCAGCATGCGGTGTAGCCTATGTGGGAAAGCACAGATCCGCAGGGCTGTTGTTCCTGTGAATAGGCTGCACGGGGAGGTGAAGAGCAGCAAGAGCTTTCAGGGCTTTCAGCTTCCCTGTGGGAGAAGGAGCCGGAGGTTTGCCTTTTCGGAAAGGGGCACTGCCGAGGACAGGCATCATGATCTGTAGCGTCTGTGGGAAAGCACAGATCCGCAGGGCTGTTGTGCCTGTGAATAGGCTGCACGGGGAGGTGAAGAGCAGCAAGAGCTTTCAGGGCTGGCATCTTCTTTGTGGGGAGAAAGAGCCGGAGGTTTGCCTTTTCGGAAAGGGGCTCTGCCGAGGACAGGCAGCATGCGGTGTATCGTGTGTGGGAAAGCACAGATCCGCAGGGCTGTTGTGCCTGTGAGTAGGCTGCACGGGGAGGTGAAGAGCAGCAAGAGCTTTCAGGGCTGGCAGATCCCTTGTGGGACAAGGAGCCGAATGTTTCCGTTTCAGAAAGAGGCACTGGCCGAGGACAGGCAGCATGCGGTGTAGCGTGTGTGGGAAAGCACAGATCCGCAGGGCTGATGTTCCTGTGAATAGGCTGCACGGGGAGGTGAAGAGCAGCAAGAGCTTTCAGGACTGGCAGCTTCCTTGTGAGACAAGGAGCTGGACGTTTGCCTTTTCCCAAAGCTGCTCTGCCAAGGACAGGCAGCATGATCTGTAGCGTGTGTGGGAAAGCACAGATCCGCAGGGCTGTTGTGCCTGTGAATAGGCTGCACGGGGAGGTGAAGAGCAGCAAGAGCTTTCAGGCCTGGCAGCTTCCTTGTGGGAGAAGGAGCTGGAGGTTTGCCTTTTCCCAAAGCTGCTCTGCCAAGGACAGGCAGCATGATCTGTAGCGTGTGTGGGAAAGCACAGATCCGCAGGGCTGTTGTGCCTGTGAATAGGCTGCACGGGGAGGTGAAGAGCAGCAAGAGCTTTCAGGCCTGGCAGCTTCCTTGTGGGAGAAGGAGCTGGAGGTTTGCCTTTTTGGAAAGGGGCTCTGCCAAGGACAGGCAGCATGATTTGTAGCGTGTGTGGGAAAGCACAGATCCGCAGGGCTGTTGTGCCTGTGAATAGGCTGCACGGGGAGCTGAAGAGCAGCAAGAGCTTTCAGGCCTGGCAGCTTCCTTGTGGGAGAAAGAGCCGAATGTTTCACTTTCATAGACATGCACTGGCCGAGGACAGGCAGCATGATCTGTAGCGTGTGTGGGAAAGCACAGATCCGCAGGGCTGTTGTGCCTGTGAATAGGCTGCACGGGGAGGTGAAGAGCAGCAAGAGTTTTCAGGGCTGGCAGCTTCCCTGTGGGAGAAGGAGCCGGAGGTTTGCCTTTTCGGAAAGGGGCTCTGCCGAGGACAGGCAGCATTAGCTGTAGCGTCTCTGGGAAAGCACAGATCCGCAGGGCTGTTGTGCCTGTGAATAGGCTGCACGGGGAGGTGAAGAGCAGCAAGAGTTTTCAGGGCTGGCAGCTTCCCTGTGGGAGAAGGAGCCGGAGGTTTGCCTTTTCGGAAAGGGGCTCTGCCGAGGACAGGCAGCATGATCTGTAGCGTGTGTGGGAAAGCACAGATCCGCAGGGCTGTTGTGCCTGTGAATAGGCTGCACGGGGAGGTGAAGAGCAGGAATAGCTTTCAGGGCTGGCCGCTTCCTTGTGGGAGAAGGAGCCGGACGTTTCCCTTTTCGGAAAGGGGCTCTGCCGAGGACAGGCAGCATCAGCTGTAGCGTCTGTGGGAAAGCACAGATCCGCAGGGCTGTTGTGCCTGTGAATAGGCTGCACGGGGAGGTGAAGAGCAGCAAGAGCTTTCAGGGCTGGCAGCTTCCTTGTGGGGAGAAAGAGCCGGAGGTTTGCCTTTTCGGAAAGGGGCTCTGCCGAGGACAGGCAGCATCAGCTGTAGCGTCTGTGGGAAAGCACAGATCCGCAGGGCTGTTGTGCCTGTGAATAGGCTGCACGGGGAGGTGAAGAGCAGCAAGAGCTTTCAGGGCTGGCAGCTTCCTTGTGGGGAGAAAGAGCCGGAGGTTTGCCTTTTCGGAACGGGGCTTTGCCAAGGACAGGCAGCATCAGCTGTAGCGTGTGTGGGAAAGCACAGATCCGCAGGGCTGTTGTTCCTGTGAATAGGCTGCACGGGGAGGTGAAGAGCAGCAAGAGCTTTCAGGACTGGCAGCTTCCTTGTGAGACAAGGAGCCGGACGTTTGCCTTTTCGGAAAGGGGCACTGCCAAGGACAGGCAGCATGCGGTGTAGCGTGTGTGGGAAAGCACAGATCCGCAGGGCTGTTGTTCCTGTGAATAGGCTGCACGGGGAAAGTGAAAATCAGCAAGAGCTTTCAGGGCTGGCTGCTTCCCTGTGGGAGAAGGTTCCGGACGTTTCCCTTTTCGGAAAGGGGCTCTGCTGAGGACAGGCAGCATCAGCTGTAGCATGTGTGGGAAAGCACAGATCCGCATGGCTGTTGTGCCTGTGAATAGGCTGCACGGGGAGGTGAAGAGCAGCAAGAGCTTTCAGGGCTGGCAGCTTCCTTGTGGGAGAAGGAGCTGGACGTTTGCCTTTTTGGAAAGGGGCTCTGCCAAGGACAGGCAGCATGATCTGTAGCGTGTGTGGGAAAGCACAGATCCGCATGGCTGTTGTGCCTGTGAATAGGCTGCACGGGGAGGTGAAGAGCAGCAAGAGCTTTCAGGGCTGGCAGCTTCCTTGTGGGAGAAAGAGCTGAATGTTTCCATTTCAGAAATAGGCACTGGTCGAGGACAGGCAGCATGCGGTGTTAGACTATGTGGGAAAGCACAGATCCGCAGGGCTGTTGTGCATGTGAATAGGCTGCACGAGAAAAGTCAAGAGCAGCAAGAGCTTTCAGGGCTGGCAGCTTCCCTGTGGGAGAAGGAGCCGGACATTTGCCTTTTCGGAACGGGGCTCTGCCGAGGACAGGCAGCATCAGCTGTAGCGTGTGTGGGAAAGCACAGATCCGCAGGGCTGTTGTGCCTGTGAATAGGCTGCAGGGGGAAAGTGAAAAGCAGCAATAGCTTTCTGGGCTGGCACCTTCCTTGTGGGAGAAGGAGCCGGACATTTGCCTTTTCGGAAAGGGGCTCTGCTGAGGACAGGCAGCATCAGCTGTAGCGTGTGTGGGAAAGCACAGATCCGCAGGGCTGTTGTGCCTGTGAATAGGCTGCACGGGGAGGTGAAGAGCAGCAAGAGCTTTCAGGGCTGGCAGCTTCCCTGTGGGAGAAGGAGCTGGAGGTTTGCCTTTTCGGAAAGGGGCTCTGCCGAGGACAGGCAGCATGATCTGTAGCGTGTGTGGGAAAGCACAGATCCGCAGGGCTGTTGTGCCTGTGAATAGGCTGCACGGGGAGGTGAAGAGCAGCAAGAGCTTTCAGGGCTGGCAGCTTCCTTGTGGGAGAAGGAGCTGGACGTTTGCCTTGTATGAAAGGGGCTCTGCCGAGGACAGGCAGCATCAGCTGTAGCGTGTGTGGGAAAGCACAGATCCGCAGGGCTGTTGTGCCTGTGAATAGGCTGCACGGGGAGGTGAAAATCAGCAAGAGCTTTCAGGGCTGGCAGCTTCCCTGTGGGAGAAGGAGCCGAATGTTTCCATTTCAGAAAGAGGCACTGCCGAGGACAGGCAGCATGCGGTGTAGCCTATGTGGGAAAGCACAGATCCGCAGGGCTGTTGTGCCTGTGAATAGGCTGCACGGGGAGGTGAAGAGCAGCAAGAGCTTTCAGGGCTGGCAGCTTCCTTGTGGGAGAAGGAGCTGGACATTTGCCTTTTCGGAAAGGGGCTCTGCTGAGGACAGGCAGCATGATCTGTAGCGTGTGTGGGAAAGCACAGATCCGCAGGGCTGTTGTGCCTGTGAATAGGCTGCACGGGGAGGTGAAGAGCAGCAAGAGCTTTCAGGGCTGGCACCTTCCTTGTGGGAGAAAGAGCCGAATGTTTCCATTTCAGAAATAGGCACTGGTCGAGGACAGGCAGCATGCGGTGTTAGACTATGTGGGAAAGCACAGATCCGCAGGGCTGTTGTGCCTGTGAATAGGCTGCACGAGAAAAGTCAAGAGCAGCAAGAGCTTTCAGGGCTGGCAGCTTCCCTGTGGGAGAAGGAGCCGGACATTTGCCTTTTCGGAACGGGGCTCTGCCGAGGACAGGCAGCATCAGCTGTAGCGTGTGTGGGAAAGCACAGATCCGCAGGGCTGTTGTGCCTGTGAATAGGCTGCACGGGGAGGTGAAAATCAGCAAGAGCTTTCAAGGCTGGCAGCTTCCCTGTGGGAGAAGGAGCCGGACGTTTGCCTTTTCGGAAAGGGGCTCTGCTGAGGACAGGCAGCATGATCTGTAGCGTGTGTGGGAAAGCACAGATCCGCAGGGCTGTTGTGCCTGTGAATAGGCTGCACGGGGAAAGTGAAAATCAGCAAGAGCTTTCAAGGCTGGCAGCTTCCCTGTGGGAGAAGGAGCCGGAGGTTTGCCTTTTCGGAAAGGGGCTCTGATGAGGACAGGCAGCATCAGCTGTAGCGTGTGTGGGAAAGCACAGATCCGCAGGGCTGTTGTGCCTGTGAATAGGCTGCAGGGGAAAGTGAAAAGCAGCAACAGCTTTCAGGGCTGGCAGCTTCCTTGTGGGAGGAAGAGCCGAATGTTTCCATTTCAGAAATAAGCACTGGTCGAGGACAGGCAGCATGCGGTGTTAGACTATGTGGGAAAGCACAGATCCGCAGGGCTGTTGTGGCTGTGAATAGGCTGCACGGGGAGGTGAAGAGCAGCAAGAGCTTTCAGGGCTGGCAGCTTCCTTGTGGGACAAGGAGCTGGACATTTGCCTTTTCGGAAAGGGGCTCTGCCGAGGACAGGCAGCATGATCTGTAGCGTGTGTGGGAAAGCACAGATCCGCAGGGCTGTTGTGCCTGTGAATAGGCTGCACGAGAAAAGTCAAGAGCAGCAAGAGCTTTCAGGGCTGGCACCTTCCTTGTGGGAGAAAGAGCTGAATGTTTCCATTTCAGAAATAGGCACTGGTCGAGGACAGGCAGCATGCGGTGTTAGACTATGTGAGAAAGCACAGATCCGCAGGGCTGTTGTGCCTGTGAATAGGCTGCACGAGAAAAGTCAAGAGCAGCAAGAGCTTTCAGGGCTGGCAGCTTCCCTGTGGGAGAAGGAGCCGGACATTTGCCTTTTCGGAACGGGGCTCTGCCGAGGACAGGCAGCATCAGCTGTAGCGTGTGTGGGAAAGCACAGATCCGCAGGGCTGTTGTGCCTGTGAATAGGCTGCAGGGGGAAAGTGAAAAGCAGCAATAGCTTTCTGGGCTGGCACCTTCCTTGTGGGAGAAGGAGCCGGACATTTGCCTTTTCGGAAAGGGGCTCTGCTGAGGACAGGCAGCATCAGCTGTAGCGTGTGTGGGAAAGCACAGATCCGCAGGGCTGTTGTGCCTGTGAATAGGCTGCACGGGGAGGTGAAGAGCAGCAAGAGCTTTCAGGGCTGGCAGCTTCCCTGTGGGAGAAGGAGCTGGAGGTTTGCCTTTTCGGAAAGGGGCTCTGCCGAGGACAGGCAGCATGATCTGTAGCGTGTGTGGGAAAGCACAGATCCGCAGGGCTGTTGTGCCTGTGAATAGGCTGCACGGGGAGGTGAAGAGCAGCAAGAGCTTTCAGGGCTGGCAGCTTCCTTGTGGGAGAAGGAGCTGGACGTTTGCCTTGTATGAAAGGGGCTCTGCCGAGGACAGGCAGCATCAGCTGTAGCGTGTGTGGGAAAGCACAGATCCGCAGGGCTGTTGTGCCTGTGAATAGGCTGCACGGGGAGGTGAAAATCAGCAAGAGCTTTCAGGGCTGGCAGCTTCCCTGTGGGAGAAGGAGCCGAATGTTTCCATTTCAGAAAGAGGCACTGCCGAGGACAGGCAGCATGCGGTGTAGCCTATGTGGGAAAGCACAGATCCGCAGGGCTGTTGTGCCTGTGAATAGGCTGCACGGGGAGGTGAAGAGCAGCAAGAGCTTTCAGGGCTGGCAGCTTCCTTGTGGGAGAAGGAGCTGGACATTTGCCTTTTCGGAAAGGGGCTCTGCTGAGGACAGGCAGCATGATCTGTAGCGTGTGTGGGAAAGCACAGATCCGCAGGGCTGTTGTGCCTGTGAATAGGCTGCACGGGGAGGTGAAGAGCAGCAAGAGCTTTCAGGGCTGGCACCTTCCTTGTGGGAGAAAGAGCCGAATGTTTCCATTTCAGAAATAGGCACTGGTCGAGGACAGGCAGCATGCGGTGTTAGACTATGTGGGAAAGCACAGATCCGCAGGGCTGTTGTGCCTGTGAATAGGCTGCACGAGAAAAGTCAAGAGCAGCAAGAGCTTTCAGGGCTGGCAGCTTCCCTGTGGGAGAAGGAGCCGGACATTTGCCTTTTCGGAACGGGGCTCTGCCGAGGACAGGCAGCATCAGCTGTAGCGTGTGTGGGAAAGCACAGATCCGCAGGGCTGTTGTGCCTGTGAATAGGCTGCACGGGGAGGTGAAAATCAGCAAGAGCTTTCAAGGCTGGCAGCTTCCCTGTGGGAGAAGGAGCCGGACGTTTGCCTTTTCGGAAAGGGGCTCTGCTGAGGACAGGCAGCATGATCTGTAGCGTGTGTGGGAAAGCACAGATCCGCAGGGCTGTTGTGCCTGTGAATAGGCTGCACGGGGAAAGTGAAAATCAGCAAGAGCTTTCAAGGCTGGCAGCTTCCCTGTGGGAGAAGGAGCCGGAGGTTTGCCTTTTCGGAAAGGGGCTCTGATGAGGACAGGCAGCATCAGCTGTAGCGTGTGTGGGAAAGCACAGATCCGCAGGGCTGTTGTGCCTGTGAATAGGCTGCAGGGGAAAGTGAAAAGCAGCAACAGCTTTCAGGGCTGGCAGCTTCCTTGTGGGAGGAAGAGCCGAATGTTTCCATTTCAGAAATAAGCACTGGTCGAGGACAGGCAGCATGCGGTGTTAGACTATGTGGGAAAGCACAGATCCGCAGGGCTGTTGTGGCTGTGAATAGGCTGCACGGGGAGGTGAAGAGCAGCAAGAGCTTTCAGGGCTGGCAGCTTCCTTGTGGGACAAGGAGCTGGACATTTGCCTTTTCGGAAAGGGGCTCTGCCGAGGACAGGCAGCATGATCTGTAGCGTGTGTGGGAAAGCACAGATCCGCAGGGCTGTTGTGCCTGTGAATAGGCTGCACGAGAAAAGTCAAGAGCAGCAAGAGCTTTCAGGGCTGGCACCTTCCTTGTGGGAGAAAGAGCTGAATGTTTCCATTTCAGAAATAGGCACTGGTCGAGGACAGGCAGCATGCGGTGTTAGACTATGTGAGAAAGCACAGATCCGCAGGGCTGTTGTGCCTGTGAATAGGCTGCACGAGAAAAGTCAAGAGCAGCAAGAGCTTTCAGGGCTGGCAGCTTCCCTGTGGGAGAAGGAGCCGGACATTTGCCTTTTCGGAACGGGGCTCTGCCGAGGACAGGCAGCATCAGCTGTAGCGTGTGTGGGAAAGCACAGATCCGCAGGGCTGTTGTGCCTGTGAATAGGCTGCAGGGGGAAAGTGAAAAGCAGCAATAGCTTTCTGGGCTGGCACCTTCCTTGTGGGAGAAGGAGCCGGACATTTGCCTTTTCGGAAAGGGGCTCTGCTGAGGACAGGCAGCATCAGCTGTAGCGTGTGTGGGAAAGCACAGATCCGCAGGGCTGTTGTCCCTGTGAATAGGCTGCACGGGGAGGTGAAGAGCAGCAAGAGCTTTCAGGGCTGGCAGCTTCCCTGTGGGAGAAGGAGCTGGAGGTTTGCCTTTTCGGAAAGGGGCTCTGCCGAGGACAGGCAGCATGATCTGTAGCGTGTGTGGGAAAGCACAGATCCGCAGGGCTGTTGTGCCTGTGAATAGGCTGCACGGGGAGGTGAAGAGCAGCAAGAGCTTTCAGGCCTAGCAGCTCCCTGTGGGAGAAGGAGCTGGACATTTGCCTTTTCGGAAAGGGGCTCTGCTGAGGACAGGCAGCATGATCTGTAGCGTGTGTGGGAAAGCACAGATCCGCAGGGCTGTTGTGCCTGTGAATAGGCTGCACGAGAAAAGTCAAGAGCAGCAAGAGCTTTCAGGGCTGGCAGCTTCCCTGTGGGAGAAGGAGCCGGACATTTGCCTTTTCGGAACGGGGCTCTGCCGAGGACAGGCAGCATCAGCTGTAGCGTGTGTGGGAAAGCACAGATCCGCAGGGCTGTTGTGCCTGTGAATAGGCTGCACGGGGAGGTGAAAATCAGCAAGAGCTTTCAAGGCTGGCAGCTTCCCTGTGGGAGAAGGAGCCGGACGTTTGCCTTTTCGGAAAGGGGCTCTGCTGAGGACAGGCAGCATGATCTGTAGCGTGTGTGGGAAAGCACAGATCCGCAGGGCTGTTGTGCCTGTGAATAGGCTGCACGGGGAAAGTGAAAATCAGCAAGAGCTTTCAAGGCTGGCAGCTTCCCTGTGGGAGAAGGTTCCGGACGTTTCCCTTTTCGGAAAGGGGCTCTGCTGAGGACAGGCAGCATCAGCTGTAGCATGTGTGGGAAAGCACAGATCCGCAGGGCTGTTGTGCCTGTGAATAGGCTGCACGGGGAGGTGAAAATCAGCAAGAGCTTTCAGGGCTGGCAGCTTCCCTGTGGGAGAAGGAGCCGAATGTTTCCATTTCAGAAAGAGGCACTGGCCGAGGACAGGCAGCATGCGGTGTAGCCTATGTGGGAAAGCACAGATCCGCAGGGCTGTTGTGCCTGTGAATAGGCTGCACGGGGAGGTGAAGAGCAGCAAGAGCTTTCAGGGCTGGCAGCTTCCTTGTGGGAGAAGGAGCTGGACATTTGCCTTTTCGGAAAGGGGCTCTGCCGAGGACAGGCAGCATGATCTGTAGCGTGTGTGGGAAAGCACAGATCCGCAGGGCTGTTGTGCCTGTGAATAGGCTGCATTAGAAAAGTCAAGAGCAGCAAGAGCTTTCAGGGCTGGCACCTTCCTTGTGGGAGAAGGAGCCGGACGTTTCCATTTCAGAAAGAGGCACTGGCCTAGGACAGGCACCATGCGGTGTAGCCTATGTGGGAAAGCACAGATCCGCAGGGCTGTTGTGCCTGTGAATAGGCTGCAGGGGGAAAGTCAAGAGCAGCAAGAGCTTTCAGGGCTGGCACCTTCCTTGTGGGAGAATGAGCCGGAGATTTCCCTTTTCGGAAAGGGGCTCTGCCGAGGACAGGCAGCATGCGGTGTAGCCTATGTGGGACAGCACAGATCCGCAGGGCTGTTTTGCCTGTGAATAGGCTGCACGGGGAAGTGAAGAGCAGCAAGAGCTCTCAGGCCTAGCAGCTCCCTGTGGGAGAAGGAGCCGGATATTTGCCTTTTCGGAACGGGGCTCTGCCGAGTACAGGCAGCATGCGGTGTAGCGTGTGTGGGAAAGCACAGATCCGCAGGGCTGTTGTGCCTGTGAATAGGCTGCACAAGAAAAGTCAAGAGCAGCAAGAGCTTTCAGGGCTGGCACCTTCGTTGTGGGAGAAGGAGCTGGACATTTGCCTTTTCGGAAAGGGGCTCTGCTGAGGACAGGCAGCATCAGCTGTAGCGTCTCTGGGAAAGCACAGATCCGCATGGCTGTTGTGCCTGTGAATAGGCTGCACGGGGAGGTGAAGAGCAGCAAGAGCTTTCAGGGCTTTCAGCTTCCCTGTGGGAGAAGGAGCCGGACGTTTCCATTTCAGAAAGAGGCACTGGCCGAGGACAGGCAGCATGCGGTGTAGCCTATGTGGGAAAGCACAGATCCGCAGGGCTGTTGTGCCTGTGAATAGGCTGCACGGGGAGGTGAAGAGCAGCAAGAGCTTTCAGGGCTGGCAGCTTCCTTGTGGGAGGAAGAGCCGAATGTTTCCATTTCAGAAATAAGCACTGGTCGAGGACAGGCAGCATGCGGTGTTAGACTATGTGGGAAAGCACAGATCCGCAGGGCTGTTGTGGCTGTGAATAGGCTGTACGGGGAGGTGAAGAGCAGCAATAGCTTTCAGGGCTGGCACCTTCCTTGTGGGAGAATGAGCCGGAGATTTCACTTTTCGGAAAGGGGCTCTGCCGAGGACAGGCAGCATGCGGTGTAGCCTATGTGGGACAGCACAGATCCGCAGGGCTGTTTTGCCTGTGAATAGGCTGCACGGGGAAGTGAAGAGCAGCAAGAGCTCTCAGGCCTAGCAGCTCCCTGTGGGAGAAGGAGCCGGACATTTGCCTTTTTGGAACGGGGCTCTGCCGAGTACAGGCAGCATGCGGTGTAGCGTGTGTGGGAAAGCACAGATCCGCAGGGCTGTTGTGCCTGTGAATAGGCTGCACGAGAAAAGTCAAGAGCAGCAAGAGCTTTCAGGGCTGGCAGCTTCCCTGTGGGAGAAGGAGCCGGACATTTGCCTTTTCGGAACGGGGCTCTGCCGAGGACAGGCAGCATCAGCTGTAGCGTGTGTGGGAAAGCACAGATCCGCAGGGCTGTTGTGCCTGTGAATAGGCTGCAGGGGGAAAGTGAAAAGCAGCAATAGCTTTCTGGGCTGGCACCTTCCTTGTGGGAGAAGGAGCCGGACATTTGCCTTTTCGGAAAGGGGCTCTGCTGAGGACAGGCAGCATCAGCTGTAGCGTGTGTGGGAAAGCACAGATCCGCAGGGCTGTTGTGCCTGTGAATAGGCTGCACGGGGAGGTGAAGAGCAGCAAGAGCTTTCAGGGCTGGCAGCTTCCCTGTGGGAGAAGGAGCTGGAGGTTTGCCTTTTCGGAAAGGGGCTCTGCCGAGGACAGGCAGCATGATCTGTAGCGTGTGTGGGAAAGCACAGATCCGCAGGGCTGTTGTGCCTGTGAATAGGCTGCACGGGGAGGTGAAGAGCAGCAAGAGCTTTCAGGGCTGGCAGCTTCCTTGTGGGAGAAGGAGCTGGACGTTTGCCTTGTATGAAAGGGGCTCTGCCGAGGACAGGCAGCATCAGCTGTAGCGTGTGTGGGAAAGCACAGATCCGCAGGGCTGTTGTGCCTGTGAATAGGCTGCACGGGGAGGTGAAAATCAGCAAGAGCTTTCAGGGCTGGCAGCTTCCCTGTGGGAGAAGGAGCCGAATGTTTCCATTTCAGAAAGAGGCACTGCCGAGGACAGGCAGCATGCGGTGTAGCCTATGTGGGAAAGCACAGATCCGCAGGGCTGTTGTGCCTGTGAATAGGCTGCACGGGGAGGTGAAGAGCAGCAAGAGCTTTCAGGGCTGGCAGCTTCCTTGTGGGAGAAGGAGCTGGACATTTGCCTTTTCGGAAAGGGGCTCTGCTGAGGACAGGCAGCATGATCTGTAGCGTGTGTGGGAAAGCACAGATCCGCAGGGCTGTTGTGCCTGTGAATAGGCTGCACGGGGAGGTGAAGAGCAGCAAGAGCTTTCAGGGCTGGCACCTTCCTTGTGGGAGAAAGAGCCGAATGTTTCCATTTCAGAAATAGGCACTGGTCGAGGACAGGCAGCATGCGGTGTTAGACTATGTGGGAAAGCACAGATCCGCAGGGCTGTTGTGCCTGTGAATAGGCTGCACGAGAAAAGTCAAGAGCAGCAAGAGCTTTCAGGGCTGGCAGCTTCCCTGTGGGAGAAGGAGCCGGACATTTGCCTTTTCGGAACGGGGCTCTGCCGAGGACAGGCAGCATCAGCTGTAGCGTGTGTGGGAAAGAACAGATCCGCAGGGCTGTTGTGCCTGTGAATAGGCTGCACGGGGAGGTGAAAATCAGCAAGAGCTTTCAAGGCTGGCAGCTTCCCTGTGGGAGAAGGAGCCGGACGTTTGCCTTTTCGGAAAGGGGCTCTGCTGAGGACAGGCAGCATGATCTGTAGCGTGTGTGGGAAAGCACAGATCCGCAGGGCTGTTGTGCCTGTGAATAGGCTGCACGGGGAAAGTGAAAATCAGCAAGAGCTTTCAAGGCTGGCAGCTTCCCTGTGGGAGAAGGAGCCGGAGGTTTGCCTTTTCGGAAAGGGGCTCTGATGAGGACAGGCAGCATCAGCTGTAGCGTGTGTGGGAAAGCACAGATCCGCAGGGCTGTTGTGCCTGTGAATAGGCTGCAGGGGAAAGTGAAAAGCAGCAACAGCTTTCAGGGCTGGCAGCTTCCTTGTGGGAGGAAGAGCCGAATGTTTCCATTTCAGAAATAAGCACTGGTCGAGGACAGGCAGCATGCGGTGTTAGACTATGTGGGAAAGCACAGATCCGCAGGGCTGTTGTGGCTGTGAATAGGCTGCACGGGGAGGTGAAGAGCAGCAAGAGCTTTCAGGGCTGGCAGCTTCCTTGTGGGACAAGGAGCTGGACATTTGCCTTTTCGGAAAGGGGCTCTGCCGAGGACAGGCAGCATGATCTGTAGCGTGTGTGGGAAAGCACAGATCCGCAGGGCTGTTGTGCCTGTGAATAGGCTGCACGAGAAAAGTCAAGAGCAGCAAGAGCTTTCAGGGCTGGCACCTTCCTTGTGGGAGAAAGAGCTGAATGTTTCCATTTCAGAAATAGGCACTGGTCGAGGACAGGCAGCATGCGGTGTTAGACTATGTGAGAAAGCACAGATCCGCAGGGCTGTTGTGCCTGTGAATAGGCTGCACGAGAAAAGTCAAGAGCAGCAAGAGCTTTCAGGGCTGGCAGCTTCCCTGTGGGAGAAGGAGCCGGACATTTGCCTTTTCGGAACGGGGCTCTGCCGAGGACAGGCAGCATCAGCTGTAGCGTGTGTGGGAAAGCACAGATCCGCAGGGCTGTTGTGCCTGTGAATAGGCTGCAGGGGGAAAGTGAAAAGCAGCAATAGCTTTCTGGGCTGGCACCTTCCTTGTGGGAGAAGGAGCCGGACATTTGCCTTTTCGGAAAGGGGCTCTGCTGAGGACAGGCAGCATCAGCTGTAGCGTGTGTGGGAAAGCACAGATCCGCAGGGCTGTTGTCCCTGTGAATAGGCTGCACGGGGAGGTGAAGAGCAGCAAGAGCTTTCAGGGCTGGCAGCTTCCCTGTGGGAGAAGGAGCTGGAGGTTTGCCTTTTCGGAAAGGGGCTCTGCCGAGGACAGGCAGCATGATCTGTAGCGTGTGTGGGAAAGCACAGATCCGCAGGGCTGTTGTGCCTGTGAATAGGCTGCACGGGGAGGTGAAGAGCAGCAAGAGCTTTCAGGCCTAGCAGCTCCCTGTGGGAGAAGGAGCTGGACATTTGCCTTTTCGGAAAGGGGCTCTGCTGAGGACAGGCAGCATGATCTGTAGCGTGTGTGGGAAAGCACAGATCCGCAGGGCTGTTGTGCCTGTGAATAGGCTGCACGAGAAAAGTCAAGAGCAGCAAGAGCTTTCAGGGCTGGCAGCTTCCCTGTGGGAGAAGGAGCCGGACATTTGCCTTTTCGGAACGGGGCTCTGCCGAGGACAGGCAGCATCAGCTGTAGCGTGTGTGGGAAAGCACAGATCCGCAGGGCTGTTGTGCCTGTGAATAGGCTGCACGGGGAGGTGAAAATCAGCAAGAGCTTTCAAGGCTGGCAGCTTCCCTGTGGGAGAAGGAGCCGGACGTTTGCCTTTTCGGAAAGGGGCTCTGCCGAGGACAGGCAGCATGATCTGTAGCGTGTGTGGGAAAGCACAGATCCGCAGGGCTGTTGTGCCTGTGAATAGGCTGCACGGGGAAAGTGAAAATCAGCAAGAGCTTTCAAGGCTGGCAGCTTCCCTGTGGGAGAAGGTTCCGGACGTTTCCCTTTTCGGAAAGGGGCTCTGCTGAGGACAGGCAGCATCAGCTGTAGCATGTGTGGGAAAGCACAGATCCGCAGGGCTGTTGTGCCTGTGAATAGGCTGCACGGGGAGGTGAAAATCAGCAAGAGCTTTCAGGGCTGGCAGCTTCCCTGTGGGAGAAGGAGCCGAATGTTTCCATTTCAGAAAGAGGCACTGGCCGAGGACAGGCAGCATGCGGTGTAGCCTATGTGGGAAAGCACAGATCCGCAGGGCTGTTGTGCCTGTGAATAGGCTGCACGGGGAGGTGAAGAGCAGCAAGAGCTTTCAGGGCTGGCAGCTTCCTTGTGGGAGAAGGAGCTGGACATTTGCCTTTTCGGAAAGGGGCTCTGCCGAGGACAGGCAGCATGATCTGTAGCGTGTGTGGGAAAGCACAGATCCGCAGGGCTGTTGTGCCTGTGAATAGGCTGCATTAGAAAAGTCAAGAGCAGCAAGAGCTTTCAGGGCTGGCACCTTCCTTGTGGGAGAAGGAGCCGGACGTTTCCATTTCAGAAAGAGGCACTGGCCTAGGACAGGCACCATGCGGTGTAGCCTATGTGGGAAAGCACAGATCCGCAGGGCTGTTGTGCCTGTGAATAGGCTGCAGGGGGAAAGTCAAGAGCAGCAAGAGCTTTCAGGGCTGGCACCTTCCTTGTGGGAGAATGAGCCGGAGATTTCCCTTTTCGGAAAGGGGCTCTGCCGAGGACAGGCAGCATGCGGTGTAGCCTATGTGGGACAGCACAGATCCGCAGGGCTGTTTTGCCTGTGAATAGGCTGCACGGGGAAGTGAAGAGCAGCAAGAGCTCTCAGGCCTAGCAGCTCCCTGTGGGAGAAGGAGCCGGACATTTGCCTTTTCGGAACGGGGCTCTGCCGAGTACAGGCAGCATGCGGTGTAGCGTGTGTGGGAAAGCACAGATCCGCAGGGCTGTTGTGCCTGTGAATAGGCTGCACAAGAAAAGTCAAGAGCAGCAAGAGCTTTCAGGGCTGGCACCTTCGTTGTGGGAGAAGGAGCTGGACATTTGCCTTTTCGGAAAGGGGCTCTGCTGAGGACAGGCAGCATCAGCTGTAGCGTCTCTGGGAAAGCACAGATCCGCATGGCTGTTGTGCCTGTGAATAGGCTGCACGGGGAGGTGAAGAGCAGCAAGAGCTTTCAGGGCTTTCAGCTTCCCTGTGGGAGAAGGAGCCGGACGTTTCCATTTCAGAAAGAGGCACTGGCCGAGGACAGGCAGCATGCGGTGTAGCCTATGTGGGAAAGCACAGATCCGCAGGGCTGTTGTGCCTGTGAATAGGCTGCACGGGGAGGTGAAGAGCAGCAAGAGCTTTCAGGGCTGGCAGCTTCCTTGTGGGAGGAAGAGCCGAATGTTTCCATTTCAGAAATAAGCACTGGTCGAGGACAGGCAGCATGCGGTGTTAGACTATGTGGGAAAGCACAGATCCGCAGGGCTGTTGTGGCTGTGAATAGGCTGTACGGGGAGGTGAAGAGCAGCAATAGCTTTCAGGGCTGGCACCTTCCTTGTGGGAGAATGAGCCGGAGATTTCACTTTTCGGAAAGGGGCTCTGCCGAGGACAGGCAGCATGCGGTGTAGCCTATGTGGGACAGCACAGATCCGCAGGGCTGTTTTGCCTGTGAATAGGCTGCACGGGGAAGTGAAGAGCAGCAAGAGCTCTCAGGCCTAGCAGCTCCCTGTGGGAGAAGGAGCCGGACATTTGCCTTTTCGGAACGGGGCTCTGCCGAGTACAGGCAGCATGCGGTGTAGCGTGTGTGGGAAAGCACAGATCCGCAGGGCTGTTGTGCCTGTGAATAGGCTGCACGAGAAAAGTCAAGAGCAGCAAGAGCTTTCAGGGCTGGCACCTTCCTTGTGGGAGAAGGAGCTGGACATTTGCCTTTTCGGAAAGGGGCTCTGCTGAGGACAGGCAGCATCAGCTGTAGCGTGTGTGGGAAAGCACAGATCCGCATGGCTGTTGTGCCTGTGAATAGGCTGCACGGGGAGGTGAAGAGCAGCAAGAGCTTTCAGGGCTTTCAGCTTCCCTGTGGGAGAAGGAGCCGGACGTTTCCATTTCAGAAAGAGGCACTGGCCGAGGACAGGCACCATGCGGTGTAGCCTATGTGGGAAAGCACAGATCCGCAGGGCTGTTGTGCCTGTGAATAGGCTGCACGGGGAGGTGAAGAGCAGCAATAGCTTTCAGGGCTGGCACCTTCCTTGTGGGAGAAGGAGCCGGACATTTGCCTTTTCGGAAAGGGGATCTGCCGAGGACAGGCAGCACCAGCTGTAGCGTCTGTGGGAAAGCACAGATCCGCAGGGCTGTTGTGCCTGTGAATAGGCTGCACGGGGAGGTGAAGAGCAGCAAGAGCTTTCAGGGCTGGCAGCTTTCCTGTGGGAGAAGGAGCCGGAGGTTTGCCTTTTCGGAAAGGGGCTCTGCCGAGGACAGGCAGCATCAGCTGTAGCGTATGTGGGAAAGCACAGATCCGCAGGGCTGTTGTGCCTGTGCATAGGCTGCACGGGGAGGTGAAGAACAGCAATAGCTTTCAGGGCTGGCACCTTCCTTGTGGGAGAAGGAGCTGGACATTTTCCTTTTCGGAAAGAGGCTCTGCCGAGGACAGGCAGCATCAGCTGTAGCGTGTGTGGGAAAGCACAGATCCGCAGGGCTGTTGTGCCTGTGAATAGGCTGCACGGGGAGGTGAAGAGCAGCAAGAGCTTTCAGGGCTGGCAGCTTCCCTGTGGGAGAAGGAGGCGGAGGTTTGCCTTTTCGGAAAGGGGCTCTGCCGAGGACAGGCAGCATCAGCTGTAGCGTGTGTGGGAAAGCACAGATCTGCAGGGCTGTTGTGCCTGTGAATAGGCTGCACGGGGAGGTGAAGAGCAGCAAGAGCTTTCAGGGCTGGCAGCTTCCTTGTGGGAGAAGGAGCCGGAGGTTTCCCTTTTCGTAAAGGGGCTCTGCCGAGGACAGGCAGCATGAACTGTAGGCTATGTGGGACAGCACAGATCCGCAGGGCTGTTGTGCCTGTGAATAGGCTGCACGGGGAAGTGAAGAGCAGCAAGAGCTTTCAGGCCTAGCAGCTCCCTGTGGGAGAAGGAGCCGGACATTTGCCTTTTCGGAACGGGGCTCTGCCGAGTACAGGCAACATGCGGTGTAGCGTGTGTGGGAAAGCACAGATCCGCAGGGCTGTTGTGTCTGTGAATAGGCTGCACGAGAAAAGTCAAGAGCAGCAAGAGCTTTCAGGGCTGGCACCTTCCTTGTGGGAGAAGGAGCTGGACATTTGCCTTTTCGGAAAGGGGCTCTGCTGAGGACAGGCAGCATGATCTGTAGCGTCTCTGGGAAAGCACAGATCCGCAGGGCTGTTGTGCCTGTGAATAGGCTGCACGGGGAGGTGAAGAGCAGCAAGAGCTTTCAGGGCTGGCAGCTTCCCTGTGGGAGAAGGAGCCGGAGGTTTGCCTTTTCGGAAAGGGGCTCTGCCGAGGACAGGCAGCATCAGCTGTAGCGTGTGTGGGAAAACACAGATCCGCAGGGCTGTTGTTCCTGTGAATAGGCTGCACGGGGAGGTGAAGAGCAGCAAGAGCTTTCAGGGCTGGCCGCTTCCCTGTGGGAGAAAGAGCCGAATGTTTCCATTTCAGAAAGAGGCACTGGCCGAGGACAGGCTGCATGCGGTGTAGACTATGTGGGAAAGCACAGATCCGCAGGGCTGTTGTGCCTGTGAATAGGCTGCACGGGGAAAGTGAAAAGCAGCAAGAGCTTTCAGGGCTGGCAGCTTCCTTGTGGGAGAAGGAGCCGGAGGTTTGCCTTTTCGGAAAGGGGCTCTGCTGAGGACAGGCAGCATGATCTGTAGCGTGTGTGGGAAAGCACAGATCCGCAGGGCTGTTGTGCCTGTGAATAGGCTGCACGGGGAGGTGAAGAGCAGCAAGAGCTTTCAGGGCTGGCAGCTTCCCTGTGGGAGAAGGAGCCGGAGGTTTGCCTTTTCGGAAAGGGGCTCTGCCGAGGACAGGCAGCATGCGGTGTAGCGTGTGTGGGAAAGCACAGATCCGCAGGGCTGTTGTGCCTGTGAATAGGCTGCACGGGGAGGTGAAGAGCAGCAAGAGCTTTCAGGGCTGGCACCTTCTCTGTTGGAGAAGGAGCTTGACGTTTTCCTTTTTGGGAAATGGGCACTGCCGAGGACAGGCAGCATCAGCTGTAGCGTGTGTGGGAAAGCACAGATCCGCAGGGCTGTTGTGCCTGTGAATAGGCTGCACGGGGAGGTGAAGAGCAGCAAGAGCTTTCAGGGCTGGCCGCTTCGTTGTGGGAGAAGGAGCCCGACGTTTCCCTTTTCGGAAAGGGGCACTGCCGAGGACAGGCATCATCAGCTGTAGCGTGTGTGGGAAAGCACAGATCCGCAGGGCTGTTTTTCCTGTGAATAGGCTGCACGGGGACGTGAAGAGCAGCAAGAGCTTTCAGGGCTGGCAGCTTCTTTGTGGGGAGAAAGAGCCGGAGGTTTGCCTTTTTGGAAAGGGGCTCTGCCGAGGACAGGCAGCATGATCTGTAGCGTGTGTGGGAAAGCACAGATCCGCAGGGCTGTTGTGCCTGTGGATAGGCTGCACGGGGAGGTGAAGAGCAGCAAGAGCTTTCAGGGCTGGCAGCTTCCCTGTGGGAGAAGGAGCCGGACATTTGCCTCTTCGGAAAGGGGCTCTGATGAGGACAGGCAGCATGATCTGTAGCGTGTGTGGGAAAGCACAGATCCGCAGGGCTGTTGTGCCTGTGAATAGGCTGTAGGGGAAAGTGAAAAGCAGCAATAGCTTTCAGGGCTGGCAGCTTCCTTGTGGGAGAAGGAGCTGGACATTTGGCTTTTCAGAAAGGGGCTCTGCTGAGGACAGGCAGCATCAGCTGTAGCGTCTCTGGGAAAGCACAGATCCGCAGGGCTGTTGTGCCTGTGAATAGGCTGCACGGGGAGGTGAAGAGCAGCAAGAGCTTTCAGGGCTGGCAGCTTCCCTGTGGGAGAAGGAGCCGGACATTTGCCTTTTGGGAACAGGGCTCTGCTGAGGACAGGCAGCATGATCTGTAGCGTGTGTGGGAAAGCACAGATCCGCAGGGCTGTTGTGCCTGTGAATAGGCTGCACGCGGAGGTGAAGAGCAGCAAGAGCTTTCAGGGCTTTCAGCTTCCTTGTGGGAGAAGGAGCCGGACGTTTCCATGTCAGAAAGAGGCACTGGCCGAGGACAGGCACCATGCGGTGTAGCCTACGTGGGAAAGCACAGATCCGCAGGGCTGTTGTGCCTGTGAATAGGCTGCACGGGGAGGTGAAGAGCAGCAAGAGCTTTCAGGCCTAGCAGCTTCCCTGTGGGAGAAGGAGCCGGACATTTGCCTTTTTGGAACGGGGCTCTGCCGAGGACAGGCAGCATGATCTGTAGCGTGTGTGGGAAAGCACAGATCCGCAGGGCTGTTGTGCCTGTGAATAGGCTGCACGGGGAGGTGAAGAGCAGCAAGAGCTTTCAGGGCTGGCAGCTTCCCTGTGGGAGAAGGAGCCGGAGGTTTGCCTTTTCGGAAAGGGGCTCTGCCGAGGACAGGCACCATGCGGTGTAGCCTATGTGGGAAAGCACAGATCCGCAGGGCTGTTGTGCCTGTGAATAGGCTGCACGGGGAGGTGAAGAGCAGCAAGAGCTTTCAAGGCTGGCAGCTTCCCTGTGGGAGAAGGAGCCGGACGTTTCCCTTTTCGGAAAGGGGCTCTGCCGAGGACAGGCAGCATGATCTGTAGCGTGTGTGGGAAAGCACAGATCCGCAGGGCTGTTGTGCCTGTGAATAGGCTGCACGGGGAGGTGAAGAGCAGCAAGAGCTTTCAGGGCTGGCACCTTCTCTGTTGGAGAAGGAGCTTGACGTTTGCCTTTTCGGGAAATGGGCACTGCCGAGGACAGGCAGCATGATCTGTAGCGTGTGTGGGAAAGCACAGATCCGCAGGGCTGTTGTGCCTGTGGATAGGCTGCATGGGGAGGTGAAGAGCAGCAAGAGCTTTCAGGGCTGGCACCTTCTCTGTTGGAGAAGGAGCTTGACGTTTGCCTTTTCGGGAAATGGGCACTGCCGAGGACAGGCAGCATGATCTGTAGCGTGTGTGGGAAAGCACAGATCCGCAGGGCTGTTGTGCCTGTGAATAGGCTGCACGGGGAGGTGAAGAGCAGGAATAGCTTTCAGGGCTGGCAGGTTCCTTTTGGGAGAAGGAGCCGGACGTTTCCATTTCAGAAAGAGGCACTGGCCGAGGACAGGCACCATGCGGTGTAGCCTATGTGGGAAAGCACAGATCCGCAGGGCTGTTGTGCCTGTGAATAGGCTGCACGGGGAGGTGAAGAGCAGCAAGAGCTTTCAGGGCTGGCAGCTTCCCTGTGGGAGAAAGAGCCGGACGTTTCCCTTTTCGGAAAGGGGCTCTGACGAGGACAGGCAGCATGATCTGTAGCGTGTGTGGGAAAGCACAGATCCGCAGGGCTGTTGTGCCTGTGAATAGGCTGCAGGGGGAAAGTGAAAAGCAGCAATAGCTTTCTGGGCTGGCACCTTCCTTGTGGGAGAAGGAGCCGGACATTTGCCTTTTCGGAAAGGGGCTCTGCTGAGGACAGGCAGCATGCGGTGTAGCCTATGTGGGAAAGCACAGATCCGCAGGGCTGTTGTGCCTGTGAATAGGCTGCACGGGGAGGTGAAAAGCAGCAATAGCTTTCAAGGCTGACGGCTTCCATGTGGGAGAAGGAGCTGGACGTTTGCCTTGTAGGAAAGGGGCTCTGCCGAGGACAGGCAGCATCAGCTGTAGCGTGCGTGGGAAAGCACAGATCCGCAGGGCTGTTGTGCCTGTGAATAGGCTGCACGGGGAGGTGAAGAGCAGCAAGAGCTTTCAGGGCTGGCAGCTTCCCTGTGGGAGAAAGAGCCGGACGTTTCCCTTTTCGGAAAGGGGCTCTGCTGAGGACAGGCAGCATGATCTGTAGCGTCTGTGGGAAAGCACAGATCCGCAGGGCTGTTGTGCCTGCGGATAGGCTGCAGGGGGAAAGTGAAAAGCAGCAATAGCTTTCAGGGCTGGCACCTTCCTTGTGGGAGAAGGAGCCGGACATTTGCCTTTTTGGAAAGGGGCTCTGCTGAGGACAGGCAGCATGATCTGTAGCCTATGTGGGACAGCACAGATCCGCAGGGCTGTTGTGCCTGTGAATAGGCTGCACGCGGAGGTGAAGAGCAGCAAGAGCTTTCAGGGCTTTCAGCTTCCTTGTGGGAGAAGGAGCCGGACGTTTCCATGTCAGAAAGAGGCACTGGCCTAGGACAGGCAGCATGACCTGTAGCCTATGTGGGAAAGCACAGATCCGCAGGGCTGTTGTGCCTGTGAATAGGCTGCACGGGGAGGTGAAGAGCAGCAAGAGCTTTCAGGGCTGGCAGCTTCCTTGTGGGAGAAAGAGCCGAATGTTTCCATGTCAGAAAGAGGCACTGGCCTAGGACAGGCAGCATGACCTGTAGCCTATGTGGGAAAGCACAGATCCGCAGGGGTGTTGTGCCTGTGAATAGGCTGCACGGGGAGGTGAAGAGCAGCAAGAGCTTTCAGGGCTGGCAGCTTCCTTGTGTGAGAAGGAGCCGTAGGTTTGCCTTTTCGGAAAGGGGCTCTGCTGAGGACAGGCAGCATGATCTGTAGCGTGTGTGGGAAAGCACAGATCCGCAGGGCTGTTGTGCCTGTGAATAGGCTGCAGGGGAAAGTGAAAAGCAGCAATAGCTTTCAGGGCTGGCAGCTTCCTTGTGGGAGAAGGAGCCGGAGGTTTGCCTTTTCGGAAAGGGGCTCTGCTGAGGACAGGCAGCATGATCTGTAGCATGTGTGGGAAAGCACAGATCCGCAGGGCTGTTGTGCCTGTGAATAGGCTGCACGGGGAGGTGAAGAGCAGCAAGAGCTTTCAGGGCTGGCAGGTTCCTTGTGGGAGAAGGAGCCGGACGTTTCCATTTCAGAAAGAGGCACTGGCCGAGGACAGGCAGCATGCGGTGTAGCCTATGTGGGAAAGCACAGATCAGCACGGCTGTTGTGCCTGTGAATAGGCTGCACGGGGAAAGTGAAAATCAGCAAGAGCTTTCATGGCTGGCAGCTTTCCTGTGGGAGAAGGAGCCGGAGGTTTGCCTTTTCGGAAAGGGGCTCTGCCGAGGACAGGCAGCATGATCTGTAGCGTGTGTGGGAAAGCACAGATCCGCAGGGCTGTTGTGCCTGTGAATAGGCTGCACGGGGAGGTGAAGAGCAGCAAGAGCTTTCAAGGCTGGCAGCTTCCCTGTGGGAGAAAGAGCCGGACATTTGCCTTTTCGGAAAGGGGCTCTGCTGAGGACAGGCAGCATGATCTGCACCGTGTGTGGGAAAGCACAGATCCGCAGGGCTGTTGTGCCTGTGAATAGGCTGCACGGGGAGGTGAAGAGCAGCAAGAGCTTTCAAGGCTGGCAGCTTCCCTGTGGGAGAAAGAGCCGGACATTTGCCTTTTCCCAAAGCTGCTCTGCCAAGGACAGGCAGCATGATCTGCAGCGTGTGTGGGAAAGCACAGATCCGCAGGGCTGTTGTGCCTGTGAATAGGCTGCACGGGGAGGTGAAGAGCAGCAAGAGCTTTCAGGCCTGGCAGCTTCCTTGTGGGAGAAAGAGCCGGACGTTTCCCTTTTCGGAAAGGGGCTCTGCCGAGGACAGGCAGCATCAGCTGTAGCGTGTTTGGGAAAGCACAGATCCGCAGGGCTGTTGTGCCTGTGAATAGGCTGCACGCGGAGGTGAAGAGCAGCAAGAGCTTTCAGGGCTTTCAGCTTCCTTGTGGGAGAAGGAGCCGGACATTTGCCTTTTTGGAACCGGGCTCTGCTGAGGACAGGCAGCATGCGGTGTAGACTATGTGGGAAAGCACAGATCCGCAGGGCTGTTGTGCCTGTGAATAGGCTGCACGGGGAGGTGAAGAGCAGCAAGAGCTTTCAGGCCTAGCAGCTTCCCTGTGGGAGAAGGAGCCGGACATTTGCCTTTTTGGAACGGGGCTCTGCCGAGGACAGGCAGCATCAGCTGTAGCGTGTGTGGGAAAGCACAGATCCGCAGGGCTGTTGTGCCTGTGAATAGGCTGCACGGGGAGGTGAAGAGCAGCAAGAGCTTTCAGGGCTGGCAGCTTCCCTGTGGGAGAAGGAGCCGGAGGTTTGCCTTTTCGGAAAGGGGCACTGCCGAGGACAGGCAGCATCAGCTGTAGCGTGTGTGGGAAAACACAGATCCGCAGGGCTGTTGTGCCTGTGAATAGGCTGCACGGGGAGGTGAAGAGCAGCAAGAGCTTTCAGGACTGGCAGCTTCCTTGTGGGAGAAGGAGCCGGACGTTTCCATTTCAGAAAGATGCACTGGCCGAGGACAGGCAGCATGCGGTGTAGCCTATGTGGGAAAGCACAGATCCGCAGGGCTGTTGTGCCTGTGAATAGGCTGCACGGGGAGGTGAAGAGCAGCAAGAGCTTTCAAGGCTGGCAGCTTCCCTGTGGGAGAAGGAGCCGGACGTTTCCCTTTTCGGAAAGGGGCTCTGCCGAGGACAGGCAGCATGATCTGTAGCGTGTGTGGGAAAGCACAGATCCGCAGGGCTGTTGTGCCTGTGGATACGCTGCATGGGGAGGTGAAGAGCAGCAAGAGCTTTCAGGGCTGGCACCTTCTCTGTTGGAGAAGGAGCTTGACGTTTGCCTTTTCGGGAAATGGGCACTGCCGAGGACAGGCAGCATCAGCTGTAGCGTGTGTGGGAAAGCACAGATCCGCAGGGCTGTTGTGCCTGTGAATAGGCTGCACGGGGAGGTGAAGAGCAGCAAGAGCTTTCAGGGCTGGCAGATCCCTTGTGGGAGAAGGAGCCGGACGTTTCCATTTCAGAAAGAGGCACTGGCCGAGGACAGGCACCATGCGGTGTAGCCTATGTGGGAAAGCACAGATCCGCAGGGCTGTTGTGCCTGTGAATCGGCTGCACGGGGAGGTGAAGAGCAGCAAGAGCTTTCAGGGCTGGCAGGTTCCTTTTGGGAGAAGGAGCCGGATGTTTCCATTTCAGAAAGAGGCACTGGCCGAGGACAGGCACCATGCGGTGTAGCCTATGTGGGAAAGCACAGATCCGCAGGGCTGTTGTGCCTGTGAATAGGCTGCACGGGGAGGTGAAGAGCAGCAAGAGCTTTCAGGGCTGGCAGCTTCCCTGTGGGAGAAAGAGCCGGACGTTTCCCTTTTCGGAAAGGGGCTCTGCCGAGGACAGGCAGCATGATCTGTAGCGTGTGTGGGAAAGCACAGATCCGCAGGGCTGTTGTGCCTGTGAATAGGCTGCACGGGGAGGTGAAAAGCAGCAAGAGCTTTCATGGCTGACGGCTTCCATGTGGGAGAAGGAGCTGGACTTTTGCCTTGTAGGAAAGGGGCTCTGCCGAGGACAGGCAGCATCAGCTGTAGTGTGCGTGGGAAAGCACAGATCCGCAGGGCTGTTGTGCCTGTGAATAGGCTGCACGGGGAGGTGAAGAGCAGCAAGAGCTTTCAAGGCTGGCAGCTTCCCTGTGGGAGAAGGAGCCGGACGTTTCCCTTTTCGGAAAGGGGCTCTGCCGAGGACAGGCAGCATGATCTGTAGCGTGTGTGGGAAAGCACAGATCCGCAGGGCTGTTGTGCCTGTGGATACGCTGCATGGGGAGGTGAAGAGCAGCAAGAGCTTTCAGGGCTGGCACCTTCTCTGTTGGAGAAGGAGCTTGACGTTTGCCTTTTCGGGAAATGGGCACTGCCGAGGACAGGCAGCATCAGCTGTAGCGTGTGTGGGAAAGCACAGATCCGCAGGGCTGTTGTGCCTGTGAATAGGCTGCACGGGGAGGTGAAGAGCAGCAAGAGCTTTCAGGGCTGGCAGATCCCTTGTGGGAGAAGGAGCCGGACGTTTCCATTTCAGAAAGAGGCACTGGCCGAGGACAGGCACCATGCGGTGTAGCCTATGTGGGAAAGCACAGATCCGCAGGGCTGTTGTGCCTGTGAATCGGCTGCACGGGGAGGTGAAGAGCAGCAAGAGCTTTCAGGGCTGGCAGGTTCCTTTTGGGAGAAGGAGCCGGATGTTTCCATTTCAGAAAGAGGCACTGGCCGAGGACAGGCACCATGCGGTGTAGCCTATGTGGGAAAGCACAGATCCGCAGGGCTGTTGTGCCTGTGAATAGGCTGCACGGGGAGGTGAAGAGCAGCAAGAGCTTTCAGGGCTGGCAGCTTCCCTGTGGGAGAAAGAGCCGGACGTTTCCCTTTTCGGAAAGGGGCTCTGCCGAGGACAGGCAGCATGATCTGTAGCGTGTGTGGGAAAGCACAGATCCGCAGGGCTGTTGTGCCTGTGAATAGGCTGCACGGGGAGGTGAAAAGCAGCAAGAGCTTTCATGGCTGACGGCTTCCATGTGGGAGAAGGAGCTGGACTTTTGCCTTGTAGGAAAGGGGCTCTGCCGAGGACAGGCAGCATCAGCTGTAGTGTGCGTGGGAAAGCACAGATCCGCAGGGCTGTTGTGCCTGTGAATAGGCTGCACGGGGAGGTGAAGAGCAGCAAGAGCTTTCAGGGCTGGCAGCTTCCTTGTGGGAGAAGGAGCCGGACGTTTGCCTTTTCGGAAAGCGGCTCTGCCGAGGACAGGCAGCATCAGCTGTAGCGTGTGTGGGAAAGAACAGGTCTGCAGGGCTGTTGTGCCTGTGAATAGGCTGCACGGGGAGGTGAAGAGCAGCAAGAGCTTTCAGGGCTGGCAGCTTCCCTGTGGGAGAAGGAGCCGGACGTTTCCCTTTTCGGAAAGGGGCTCTGCCGAGGACAGGCAGCATGATCTGTAGCGTGTGTGGGAAAGCACAGATCCGCAGGGCTGTTGTGCCTGTGAATAGGCTGCACGGGGAGGTGAAGAGCAGCAAGAGCTTTCAGGTCTGACAGCTTCCCTGTGGGAGAAGGAGCCGGACGTTTCCATTTCAGTAAGAAGCACTGGCCGAGGACAGGCAGCATGCGGTGTAGACTATGTGGGAAAGCACAGATCCGCAGGGCTGTTGTGCCTGTGAATAGGCTGCACGGGGAGGTGAAGAGCAGCAAGAGCTTTCAGGGCTGGCAGCTTCCTTGTGGGAGAAAGAGCCGAATGTTTCCATTTCAGAAAGAGGCACTGGCCGAGGACAGGCACCATGCGGTGTAGCCTATGTGGGAAAGCACAGATCCGCAGGGCTGTTGCGCCTGTGAATAGGCTGCACGGGGAGGTGAAGAGCAGCAAGAGCTTTCAGGGCTGGCAGCTTCCCTGTGGGAGAAAGAGCCGGACGTTTCCCTTTTCGGAAATGGGCACTGCCGAGGACAGGCACCATGATCTGTAGCGTGTGTGGGAAAGCACAGATCCGCAGGGCTGTTGTGCCTGCGGATAGGCTGCAGGGGGAAAGTGAAAAGCAGCAATAGCTTTCAGGGCTGGCAGCTTTCCTGTGGGAGAAGGAGCCGGAGGTTTGCCTTTTCGGAAAGGTGCTCTGCCGAGGACAGGCAGCATGCGGTGTAGCGTCTGTGGGAAAGCACAGATCCGCAGGGCTGTTGTTCCTGTGAATAGGCTGCACGGGGAGGTGAAGAGCAGGAAGAGCTTTCAGGGCTGTTGTTCCTTGTGGGAGAATGAGCCGGACGTTTGCCTTTTCCCAAAGCTGCTCTGCCAAGGACAGGCAGCATGATCTGTAGCGTGTGTGGGAAAGCACAGATCCGCAGGCCTATTGTGCCTGTGAATAGGCTGCACGGGGAGGTGAAGAGCAGCAAGAGCTTTCAGGGCTTTCAGATTCCTTGTGGGAGAAAGAGCCGAATGTTTCCATTTCAGAAAGAGGCACTGGCCGAGGACAGGCAGCATGATCTGTAGCGTGTGTGGGAAAGCACAGATCCGCAGGGCTGTTGTGCCTGTGAATAGGCTGCAGGGGGAAAGTGAAAAGCAGCAATAGCTTTCAGGGCTGGCACCTTCCTTGTGGGAGAAGGAGCTGGACATTTGGCTTTTCGGAAAGGGGCTCTGCCGAGGACAGGCAGCATCAGCTGTAGCGTCTGTGGGAAAGCACAGATCCGCAGGGCTGTTGTGCCTGTGAATAGGCTGCACGGGGAGGTGAAGAGCAGCAAGAGCTTTCAGGGCTGGCATCTTCTTTGTGGGGAGAAAGAGCCGGAGGTTTGCCTTTTCGGAAAGGGGCTCTGCCGAGGACAGGCAGCATGCGGTGTAGCGTGTGTGGGAAAGCACAGATCCGCAGGGCTGATGTTCCTGTGAATAGGCTGCACGGGGAGGTGAAGAGCAGCAAGAGCTTTCAGGACTGGCAGCTTCCTTGTGAGACAAGGAGCTGGACGTTTGCCTTTTCCCAAAGATGCTCTGCCAAGGACAGGCAGCATGATCTGTAGCGTGTGTGGGAAGGCACAGATCCGCAGGGCTGTTGTGCCTGTGAATAGGCTGCACGGGGAGGTGAAGAGCAGCAAGAGCTTTCAGGCCTGGCAGCTTCCTTGTGGGAGAAGGAGCTGGAGGTTTGCCTTTTCCCAAAGCTGCTCTGCCAAGGACAGGCAGCATGATCTGTAGCGTGTGTGGGAAAGCACAGATCCGCAGGGCTGTTATGCCTGTGAATAGGCTGCACGGGGAGGTGAAGAGCAGCAAGAGCTTTCAGGCCTGGCAGCTTCCTTGTGGGAGAAAGAGCCGAATGTTTCACTTTCATAGACATGCACTGGCCGAGGACAGGCAGCATGATCTGTAGCGTCTGTGGGAAAGCACAGATCCGCAGGGCTGTTGTGCCTGTGAATAGGCTGCACGGGGAGGTGAAGAGCAGCAAGAGTTTTCAGGGCTGGCAGCTTCCCTGTGGGAGAAGGAGCCGGACGTTTCCCTTTTCGGAAAGGGGCTCTGCCGAGGACAGGCAGCATTAGCTGTAGCGTCTCTGGGAAAGCACAGATCCGCAGGGCTGTTGTGCCTGTGAATAGGCTGCACGGGGAGGTGAAGAGCAGCAAGAGCTTTCAGGGCTGGCAGATTCCCTGTGGGAGAAGGAGCTTGACGTTTGCCTTTTCGGAAAGGGGCTCTGCCGAGGACAGGTAGCATCAGCTGTAGCGTGTGTGGGAAAGCACAGATCCGCAGGGCTGTTGTGCCTGTGAATAGGCTGCACGGGGAGGTGAAAAGCAGCAATAGCTTTCAAGGCTGACAGCTTCCATGTGGGAGAAGGAGCCGGACGTTTGCCTTTTCGGAAAGGGGCTCTGCCGAGGACAGGCAGCATGATCTTTAGCGTGTGTGGGAAAGCACAGATCCGCAGGGCTGTTGTGCCTGTGAATAGGCTGCACGGGGAGGTGAAGAGCAGCAAGAGCTTTCAGGGCTGGCAGCTTCCTTGTGGGAGAAAGAGCTGAATGTTTTTGCATTTCAGAAATAGGCACTGGCCGAGGACAGGCAGCATCAGCTGTAGCGTGTGTGGGAAAGCACAGATCCGCAGGGCTGTTGTGCCTGTGAATAGGCTGCACGGGGAGGTGAAGAGCAGGAATAGCTTTCAGGGCTGGCCGCTTCCTTGTGGGGGAAGGAGCCGGACGTTTCCCTTTTCGGAAAGGGGCTCTGCCGAGGACAGGCAGCATGATCTGTAGCGTCTGTGGGAAAGCACAGATCTGCAGGGCTGTTGTGCCTGTGAATAGGCTGCACGGGGAGGTGAAGAGCAGCAAGAGCTTTCAGGGCTGGCAGCTTTTTTGTGGGGAGAAAGAGCCAGAGGTTTGCCTTTTCGGAAAGGGGCTCTGCCGAGGACAGGCAGCATCAGCTGTACCGTCTGTGGGAAAGCACAGATCCGCAGGGCTGTTGTGCCTGTGAATAGGCTGCACGGGGAGGTGAAGAGCAGCAAGAGCTTTCAGGCCTGGCAGCTTCCTTGTGGGAGAAAGAGCCGAATGTTTCACTTTCAGAGACATGCACTGGCCGAGGACAGGCAGCATGCGGTGTAGCCTATGTGGGAAAGCACAGATCCGCAGGGCTGTTGTGCCTGTGAATAGGCTGCACGGGCAGGTGAAGAGCAGCAAGAGTTTTCAGGGCTGGCAGCTTCCCTGTGGGAGAAGGAGCCGGACGTTTCCCTTTTCGGAAAGGGGCTCTGCCGAGGACAGGCAGCATGATCTGTAGCGTGTGTGGGAAAGCACAGATCCGCAGGGCTGTTGTGCCTGTGAATAGGCTGCACGGGGAGGTGAAGAGCAGCAAGAGCTTTCAGGGCTGGCAGCTTCCTTGTGGGACAAGGAGCTGGACATTTGCCTTTTCGGAAAGGGGCACTGCCGAGGACAGGCAGCATGCGGTGTAGCGTGCGTGGGAAAGCACAGATCCGCAGGGCTGTTGTGCCTGTGAATAGGCTGCACGGGGAGGTGAAGAGCAGCAAGAGCTTTCAGGGCTGGCAGCTTCCCTGTGGGAGAAAGAGCCGGACGTTTCCCTTTTCGGAAAGGGGCTCTGCTGAGGACAGGCAGCATGATCTGTAGCGTCTGTGGGAAAGCACAGATCCGCAGGGCTGTTGTGCCTGCGGATAGGCTGCAGGGGGAAAGTGAAAAGCAGCAATAGCTTTCAGGGCTGGCACCTTCCTTGTGGGAGAAGGAGCCGGACATTTGCCTTTTTGGAAAGGGGCTCTGCTGAGGACAGGCAGCATGATCTGTAGCCTATGTGGGACAGCACGGATCCGCAGGGCTGTTGTGCCTGTGAATAGGCTGCACGCGGAGGTGAAGAGCAGCAAGAGCTTTCAGGGCTTTCAGCTTCCTTGTGGGAGAAGGAGCCGGACGTTTCCATGTCAGAAAGAGGCACTGGCCTAGGACAGGCAGCATGACCTGTAGCCTATGTGGGAAAGCACAGATCCGCAGGGCTGTTGTGCCTGTGAATAGGCTGCAGGGGAAAGTGAAAAGCAGCAATAGCTTTCAGGGCTGGCAGCTTCCTTGTGGGAGAAGGAGCCGGAGGTTTCCCTTTTCGGAAAGGGGCTCTGCTGAGGACAGGCAGCATGATCTGTAGCATGTGTGGGAAAGCACAGATCCGCAGGGCTGTTGTGCCTGTGAATAGGCTGCACGGGGAGGTGAAGAGCAGCAAGAGCTTTCAGGGCTGGCAGGTTCCTTGTGGGAGAAGGAGCCGGACGTTTCCATTTCAGAAAGAGGCACTGGCCGAGGACAGGCAGCATGCGGTGTAGCCTATGTGGGAAAGCACAGATCAGCACGGCTGTTGTGCCTGTGAATAGGCTGCATGGGGAAAGTGAAAATCAGCAAGAGCTTTCAGGGCTGGCAGCTTTCCTGTGGGAGAAGGAGCCGGAGGTTTGCCTTTTCGGAAAGGGGCTCTGCCGAGGACAGGCAGCATGATCTGTAGCGTGTGTGGGAAAGCACGGATCCGCAGGGCTGTTGTGCCTGTGAATAGGCTGCACGCGGAGGTGAAGAGCAGCAAGAGCTTTCAGGGCTTTCAGCTTCCTTGTGGGAGAAGGAGCCGGACGTTTCCATGTCAGAAAGAGGCACTGGCCTAGGACAGGCAGCATGACCTGTAGCCTATGTGGGAAAGCACAGATCCGCAGGGCTGTTGTGCCTGTGAATAGGCTGCACGGGGAGGTGAAGAGCAGCAAGAGCTTTCAGGGCTGGCAGCTTCCTTGTGGGAGAAAGAGCCGAATGTTTCCATGTCAGAAAGAGGCACTGGCCTAGGACAGGCAGCATGACCTGTAGCCTATGTGGGAAAGCACAGATCCGCAGGGGTGTTGTGCCTGTGAATAGGCTGCACGGGGAGGTGAAGAGCAGCAAGAGCTTTCAGGGCTGGCAGCTTCCTTGTGGGAGAAGGAGCCGTAGGTTTGCCTTTTCGGAAAGGGGCTCTGCTGAGGACAGGCAGCATGATCTGTAGCGTGTGTGGGAAAGCACAGATCCGCAGGGCTGTTGTGCCTGTGAATAGGCTGCAGGGGAAAGTGAAAAGCAGCAATAGCTTTCAGGGCTCGCAGCTTCCTTGTGGGAGAAGGAGCCGGAGGTTTCCCTTTTCGGAAAGGGGCTCTGCTGAGGACAGGCAGCATGATCTGTAGCATGTGTGGGAAAGCACAGATCCGCAGGGCTGTTGTGCCTGTGAATAGGCTGCACGGGGAGGTGAAGAGCAGCAAGAGCTTTCAGGGCTGGCAGGTTCCTTGTGGGAGAAGGAGCCGGACGTTTCCATTTCAGAAAGAGGCACTGGCCGAGGACAGGCAGCATGCGGTGTAGCCTATGTGGGAAAGCACAGATCAGCACGGCTGTTGTGCCTGTGAATAGGCTGCATGGGGAAAGTGAAAATCAGCAAGAGCTTTCAGGGCTGGCAGCTTTCCTGTGGGAGAAGGAGCCGGAGGTTTGCCTTTTCGGAAAGGGGCTCTGCCGAGGACAGGCAGCATGATCTGTAGCGTGTGTGGGAAAGCACAGATCCGCAGGGCTGTTGTGCCTGTGAATAGGCTGCACGGGGAGGTGAAGAGCAGCAAGAGCTTTCAAGGCTGGCAGCTTCCCTGTGGGAGAAAGAGCCGGACATTTGCCTTTTCGGAAAGGGGCTCTGCTGAGGACAGGCAGCATGATCTGCACCGTGTGTGGGAAAGCACAGATCCGCAGGGCTGTTGTGCCTGTGAATAGGCTGCACGGGGAGGTGAAGAGCAGCAAGAGCTTTCAAGGCTGGCAGCTTCCCTGTGGGAGAAAGAGCCGGACATTTGCCTTTTCCCAAAGCTGCTCTGCCAAGGACAGGCAGCATGATCTGCAGCGTGTGTGGGAAAGCACAGATCCGCAGGGCTGTTGTGCCTGTGAATAGGCTGCACGGGGAGGTGAAGAGCAGCAAGAGCTTTCAGGCCTGGCAGCTTCCTTGTGGGAGAAAGAGCCGGACGTTTCCCTTTTCGGAAAGGGGCTCTGCCGAGGACAGGCAGCATCAGCTGTAGCGTGTTTGGGAAAGCACAGATCCGCAGGGCTGTTGTGCCTGTGAATAGGCTGCACGCGGAGGTGAAGAGCAGCAAGAGCTTTCAGGGCTTTCAGCTTCCTTGTGGGAGAAGGAGCCGGACATTTGCCTTTTTGGAACCGGGCTCTGCTGAGGACAGGCAGCATGCGGTGTAGACTATGTGGGAAAGCACAGATCCGCAGGGCTGTTGTGCCTGTGAATAGGCTGCACGGGGAGGTGAAGAGCAGCAAGAGCTTTCAGGCCTAGCAGCTTCCCTGTGGGAGAAGGAGCCGGACATTTGCCTTTTTGGAACGGGGCTCTGCCGAGGACAGGCAGCATCAGCTGTAGCGTGTGTGGGAAAGCACAGATCCGCAGGGCTGTTGTGCCTGTGAATAGGCTGCACGGGGAGGTGAAGAGCAGCAAGAGCTTTCAGGGCTGGCAGCTTCCCTGTGGGAGAAGGAGCCGGAGGTTTGCCTTTTCGGAAAGGGGTTCTGCCGAGGACAGGCAGCATCAGCTGTAGCGTGTGTGGGAAAACACAGATCCGCAGGGCTGTTGTGCCTGTGAATAGGCTGCACGGGGAGGTGAAGAGCAGCAAGAGCTTTCAGGACTGGCAGCTTCCTTGTGGGAGAAGGAGCCGGACGTTTCCATTTCAGAAAGATGCACTGGCCGAGGACAGGCAGCATGCGGTGTAGCCTATGTGGGAAAGCACAGATCCGCAGGGCTGTTGTGCCTGTGAATAGGCTGCACGGGGAGGTGAAGAGCAGCAAGAGCTTTCAAGGCTGGCAGCTTCCCTGTGGGAGAAGGAGCCGGACGTTTCCCTTTTCGGAAAGGGGCTCTGCCGAGGACAGGCAGCATGATCTGTAGCGTGTGTGGGAAAGCACAGATCCGCAGGGCTGTTGTGCCTGTGGATACGCTGCATGGGGAGGTGAAGAGCAGCAAGAGCTTTCAGGGCTGGCATCTTCTTTGTGGGGAGAAAGAGCCGGAGGTTTGCCTTTTCGGAAAGGGGCTCTGCCGAGGACAGGCAGCATCAGCTGTAGCGTGTGTGGGAAAGCACAGATCCGCAGGGCTGTTGTGCCTGTGAATAGGCTGCACGGGGAGGTGAAGAGCAGCAAGAGCTTTCAGGGCTGGCATCTTCTTTGTGGGGAGAAAGAGCCGGAGGTTTGCCTTTTCGGAAAGGGGCTCTGCCGAGGACAGGCAGCATGCGGTGTAGCGTGTGTGGGAAAGCACAGATCCGCAGGGCTGATGTTCCTGTGAATAGGCTGCACGGGGAGGTGAAGAGCAGCAAGAGCTTTCAGGACTGGCAGCTTCCTTGTGAGACAAGGAGCTGGACGTTTGCCTTTTCCCAAAGCTGCTCTGCCAAGGACAGGCAGCATGATCTGTAGCGTGTGTGGGAAGGCACAGATCCGCAGGGCTGTTGTGCCTGTGAATAGGCTGCACGGGGAGGTGAAGAGCAGCAAGAGCTTTCAGGCCTGGCAGCTTCCTTGTGGGAGAAGGAGCTGGAGGTTTGCCTTTTCCCAAAGCTGCTCTGCCAAGGACAGGCAGCATGATCTGTAGCGTGTGTGGGAAAGCACAGATCCGCAGGGCTGTTGTGCCTGTGAATAGGCTGCACGGGGAGGTGAAGAGCAGCAAGAGCTTTCAGGCCTGGCAGCTTCCTTGTGGGAGAAAGAGCCGAATGTTTCACTTTCATAGACATGCACTGGCCGAGGACAGGCAGCATGATCTGTAGCGTCTGTGGGAAAGCACAGATCCGCAGGGCTGTTGTGCCTGTGAATAGGCTGCACGGGGAGGTGAAGAGCAGCAAGAGTTTTCAGGGCTGGCAGCTTCCCTGTGGGAGAAGGAGCCGGACGTTTCCCTTTTCGGAAAGGGGCTCTGCCGAGGACAGGCAGCATTAGCTGTAGCGTCTCTGGGAAAGCACAGATCCGCAGGGCTGTTGTGCCTGTGAATAGGCTGCACGGGGAGGTGAAGAGCAGCAAGAGCTTTCAGGGCTGGCACCTTCCCTGTGGGAGAAGGAGCTTGACGTTTGCCTTTTCGGAAAGGGGCTCTGACGAGGACAGGTAGCATCAGCTGTAGCGTGTGTCGGAAAGCAGAGATCCGCAGGGCTGTTGTGCCTGTGAATAGGCTGCACGGGGAGGTGAAAAGCAGCAATAGCTTTCAAGGCTGACAGCTTCCATGTGGGAGAAGGAGCTGGAGGTTTGCCTTTTCGGAAAGGGGCTCTGCCGAGGACAGGCAGCATGATCTGTAGCGTGTGTGGGAAAGCACAGATCCGCAGGGCTGTTGTGCCTGTGAATAGGCTGCACGGGGAGGTGAAGAGCAGCAAGAGGTTTCAGGGCTGGCAGCTTCCTTGTGGGAGAAAGAGCTGAATGCTTCCATTTCAGAAATAGGCACTGGCCGAGGACAGGCACCATGCGGTGTAGCCTATGTGGGAAAGCACAGATCCGCAGGGCTGTTGTGCCTGTGAATAGGCTGCACGGGGAGGTGAAGAGCAGGAATAGCTTTCAGGGCTGGCAGCTTCCTTGTGGGAGAAGGAGCCGGACGTTTCCCTTTTTGGAAAGGGGCTCTGCCGAGGACAGGCAGCATCAGCTGTAGCGTGTGTGGGAAAGCACAGATCCGCAGGGCTGTTGTTCCTGTGAATAGGCTGCACGGGGAGGTGAAGAGCAGCAAGAGCTTTCAGGCCTGGCAGCTTCCTTGTGGGAGAAAGAGCCGAATGTTTCACTTTCAGAGACATGCACTGGCCGAGGTCAGGCAGCATGCGGTGTAGCCTATGTGGGAAAGCACAGATCCGCAGGGCTGTTGTGCCTGTGAATAGGCTGCACGGGGAGGTGAAGAGCAGCAAGAGCTTTCAGGCCTAGCAGCTTCCCTGTGGGAGAAGGAGCCGGACGTTTCCCTTTTCGGAAAGGGGCTCTGCCGAGGACAGGCAGCATGATCTGTAGCGTGTGTGGGAAAGCACAGATCCGCAGGGCTGTTGTGCCTGTGAATAAGCTGCACGAGAAAAGTCAAGAGCAGCAAGAGCTTTCAGGGCTGGCACCTTCCTTTTTGCTGAAGGAGCTGGACATTTGCCTTTTCGGAAAGGGGCTCTGCTGAGGACAGGCAGCATGATCTGTAGCGTCTCTGGGAAAGCACAGATCCGCAGGGCTGTTGTGCCTGTGAATAGGCTGCACGGGGAGGTGAAGAGCAGCAAGAGCTTTCAGGGCTGGCAGCTTTCTTGTGGGAGAAGGAGCCGGAGGTTTGCCTTTTCGGAAAGGGGCTCTGCCGAGGACAGGCAGCATCAGCTGTAGCGTGTGTGGGAAAACACAGATCCGCAGGGCTGTTGTGCCTGTGAATAGGCTGCACGGGGAGGTGAAGAGCAGCAAGAGCTTTCAGGGCTGGCAGATCCCTTGTGGGACAAGGAGCCGAATGTTTCCCTTTCAGAAAGAGGCACTGGCCGAGGAGAGGCAGCATGCGGTGTAGCGTGTGTGGGAAAGCACAGATCCGCAGGGCTGTTGTGCCTGTGAATAGGCTGCACGGGGAGGTGAAGAGCAGCAAGAGTTTTCAGGGCTGGCAGCTTCCCTGTGGGAGAAGGAGCCGGACGTTTCCCTTTTCGGAAAGGGGCTCTGCCGAGGTCAGGCAGCATGATCTGTAGCGTGTGTGGGAAAGCACAGATCCGCAGGGCTGTTGTGCCTGTGAATAGGCTGCACGGGGAGGTGAAGAGCAGCAAGAGCTTTCAGGGCTGGCAGCTTGCCTGTGGGAGAAAGAGCCGGAGGTTTGCCTTTTCGGAAAGGGGCTCTGCCGAGGACAGGCAGCATGATCTGTAGCGTGTGTGGGAAAGCACAGATCCGCAGGGCTGTTGTGCCTGTGAATAGGCTGCAGGGGGAAAGTGAAAAGCAGCAGTAGCTTTCAGGGCTGGCACCTTCCTTGTGGGGAGAAAGAGCCGGAGGTTTGCCTTTTCGGAAAGGGGCTCTGCCGAGGACAGGCAGCATGCGGTGTAGCGTGTGTGGGAAAGCACAGATCCGCAGGGCTGATGTTCCTGTGAATAGGCTGCACGGGGAGGTGAAGAGCAGCAAGAGCTTTCAGGACTGGCAGCTTCCTTGTGAGACAAGGAGCTGGACGTTTGCCTTTTCCCAAAGCTGCTCTGCCAAGGACAGGCAGCATGATCTGTAGCGTGTGTGGGAAGGCACAGATCCGCAGGGCTGTTGTGCCTGTGAATAGGCTGCACGGGGAGGTGAAGAGCAGCAAGAGCTTTCAGGCCTGGCAGCTTCCTTGTGGGAGAAGGAGCTGGAGGTTTGCCTTTTCCCAAAGCTGCTCTGCCAAGGACAGGCAGCATGATCTGTAGCGTGTGTGGGAAAGCACAGATCCGCAGGGCTGTTGTGCCTGTGAATAGGCTGCACGGGGAGGTGAAGAGCAGCAAGAGCTTTCAGGCCTGGCAGCTTCCTTGTGGGAGAAAGAGCCGAATGTTTCACTTTCATAGACATGCACTGGCCGAGGACAGGCAGCATGATCTGTAGCGTCTGTGGGAAAGCACAGATCCGCAGGGCTGTTGTGCCTGTGAATAGGCTGCACGGGGAGGTGAAGAGCAGCAAGAGTTTTCAGGGCTGGCAGCTTCCCTGTGGGAGAAGGAGCCGGACGTTTCCCTTTTCGGAAAGGGGCTCTGCCGAGGACAGGCAGCATTAGCTGTAGCGTCTCTGGGAAAGCACAGATCCGCAGGGCTGTTGTGCCTGTGAATAGGCTGCACGGGGAGGTGAAGAGCAGCAAGAGCTTTCAGGGCTGGCACCTTCCCTGTGGGAGAAGGAGCTTGACGTTTGCCTTTTCGGAAAGGGGCTCTGACGAGGACAGGTAGCATCAGCTGTAGCGTGTGTCGGAAAGCACAGATCCGCAGGGCTGTTGTGCCTGTGAATAGGCTGCACGGGGAGGTGAAAAGCAGCAATAGCTTTCAAGGCTGACAGCTTCCATGTGGGAGAAGGGGCTGGAGGTTTGCCTTTTCGGAAAGGGGCTCTGCCGAGGACAGGCAGCATGATCTGTAGCGTGTGTGGGAAAGCACAGATCCGCAGGGCTGTTGTGCCTGTGAATAGGCTGCACGGGGAGGTGAAGAGCAGCAAGAGGTTTCAGGGCTGGCAGCTTCCTTGTGGGAGAAAGAGCTGAATGCTTCCATTTCAGAAATAGGCACTGGCCGAGGACAGGCACCATGCGGTGTAGCCTATGTGGGAAAGCACAGATCCGCAGGGCTGTTGTGCCTGTGAATAGGCTGCACGGGGAGGTGAAGAGCAGGAATAGCTTTCAGGGCTGGCAGCTTCCTTGTGGGAGAAGGAGCCGGACGTTTCCCTTTTTGGAAAGGGGCTCTGCCGAGGACAGGCAGCATCAGCTGTAGCGTGTGTGGGAAAGCACAGATCCGCAGGGCTGTTGTTCCTGTGAATAGGCTGCACGGGGAGGTGAAGAGCAGCAAGAGCTTTCAGGCCTGGCAGCTTCCTTGTGGGAGAAAGAGCCGAATGTTTCACTTTCAGAGACGTGCACTGGCCGAGGTCAGGCAGCATGCGGTGTAGCCTATGTGGGAAAGCACAGATCCGCAGGGCTGTTGTGCCTGTGAATAGGCTGCACGGGGAGGTGAAGAGCAGCAAGAGCTTTCAGGCCTAGCAGCTTCCCTGTGGGAGAAGGAGCCGGACGTTTCCCTTTTCGGAAAGGGGCTCTGCCGAGGACAGGCAGCATGATCTGTAGCGTGTGTGGGAAAGCACAGATCCGCAGGGCTGTTGTGCCTGTGAATAAGCTGCACGAGAAAAGTCAAGAGCAGCAAGAGCTTTCAGGGCTGGCACCTTCCTTTTTGCTGAAGGAGCTGGACATTTGCCTTTTCGGAAAGGGGCTCTGCTGAGGACAGGCAGCATGATCTGTAGCGTCTCTGGGAAAGCACAGATCCGCAGGGCTGTTGTGCCTGTGAATAGGCTGCACGGGGAGGTGAAGAGCAGCAAGAGCTTTCAGGGCTGGCAGCTTTCTTGTGGGAGAAGGAGCCGGAGGTTTGCCTTTTCGGAAAGGGGCTCTGCCGAGGACAGGCAGCATCAGCTGTAGCGTGTGTGGGAAAACACAGATCCGCAGGGCTGTTGTGCCTGTGAATAGGCTGCACGGGGAGGTGAAGAGCAGCAAGAGCTTTCAGGGCTGGCAGATCCCTTGTGGGACAAGGAGCCGAATGTTTCCCTTTCAGAAAGAGGCACTGGCCGAGGAGAGGCAGCATGCGGTGTAGCGTGTGTGGGAAAGCACAGATCCGCAGGGCTGTTGTGCCTGTGAATAGGCTGCACGGGGAGGTGAAGAGCAGCAAGAGTTTTCAGGGCTGGCAGCTTCCCTGTGGGAGAAGGAGCCGGACGTTTCCCTTTTCGGAAAGGGGCTCTGCCGAGGTCAGGCAGCATGATCTGTAGCGTGTGTGGGAAAGCACAGATCCGCAGGGCTGTTGTGCCTGTGAATAGGCTGCACGGGGAGGTGAAGAGCAGCAAGAGCTTTCAGGGCTGGCAGCTTGCCTGTGGGAGAAAGAGCCGGAGGTTTGCCTTTTCGGAAAGGGGCTCTGCCGAGGACAGGCAGCATGATCTGTAGCGTGTGTGGGAAAGCACAGATCCGCAGGGCTGTTGTGCCTGTGAATAGGCTGCAGGGGGAAAGTGAAAAGCAGCAGTAGCTTTCAGGGCTGGCACCTTCCTTGTGGGGAGAAAGAGCCGGAGGTTTGCCTTTTCGGAAAGGGGCTCTGCCGAGGACAGGCAGCATGCGGTGTAGCGTGTGTGGGAAAGCACAGATCCGCAGGGCTGATGTTCCTGTGAATAGGCTGCACGGGGAGGTGAAGAGCAGCAAGAGCTTTCAGGACTGGCAGCTTCCTTGTGAGACAAGGAGCTGGACGTTTGCCTTTTCCCAAAGCTGCTCTGCCAAGGACAGGCAGCATGATCTGTAGCGTGTGTGGGAAGGCACAGATCCGCAGGGCTGTTGTGCCTGTGAATAGGCTGCACGGGGAGGTGAAGAGCAGCAAGAGCTTTCAGGCCTGGCAGCTTCCTTGTGGGAGAAGGAGCTGGAGGTTTGCCTTTTCCCAAAGCTGCTCTGCCAAGGACAGGCAGCATGATCTGTAGCGTGTGTGGGAAAGCACAGATCCGCAGGGCTGTTGTGCCTGTGAATAGGCTGCACGGGGAGGTGAAGAGCAGCAAGAGCTTTCAGGCCTGGCAGCTTCCTTGTGGGAGAAAGAGCCGAATGTTTCACTTTCATAGACATGCACTGGCCGAGGACAGGCAGCATGATCTGTAGCGTCTGTGGGAAAGCACAGATCCGCAGGGCTGTTGTGCCTGTGAATAGGCTGCACGGGGAGGTGAAGAGCAGCAAGAGTTTTCAGGGCTGGCAGCTTCCCTGTGGGAGAAGGAGCCGGACGTTTCCCTTTTCGGAAAGGGGCTCTGCCGAGGACAGGCAGCATTAGCTGTAGCGTCTCTGGGAAAGCACAGATCCGCAGGGCTGTTGTGCCTGTGAATAGGCTGCACGGGGAGGTGAAGAGCAGCAAGAGCTTTCAGGGCTGGCACCTTCCCTGTGGGAGAAGGAGCTTGACGTTTGCCTTTTCGGAAAGGGGCTCTGACGAGGACAGGTAGCATCAGCTGTAGCGTGTGTCGGAAAGCACAGATCCGCAGGGCTGTTGTGCCTGTGAATAGGCTGCACGGGGAGGTGAAAAGCAGCAATAGCTTTCAAGGCTGACAGCTTCCATGTGGGAGAAGGGGCTGGAGGTTTGCCTTTTCGGAAAGGGGCTCTGCCGAGGACAGGCAGCATGATCTGTAGCGTGTGTGGGAAAGCACAGATCCGCAGGGCTGTTGTGCCTGTGAATAGGCTGCACGGGGAGGTGAAGAGCAGCAAGAGGTTTCAGGGCTGGCAGCTTCCTTGTGGGAGAAAGAGCTGAATGCTTCCATTTCAGAAATAGGCACTGGCCGAGGACAGGCACCATGCGGTGTAGCCTATGTGGGAAAGCACAGATCCGCAGGGCTGTTGTGCCTGTGAATAGGCTGCACGGGGAGGTGAAGAGCAGGAATAGCTTTCAGGGCTGGCAGCTTCCTTGTGGGAGAAGGAGCCGGACGTTTCCCTTTTTGGAAAGGGGCTCTGCCGAGGACAGGCAGCATCAGCTGTAGCGTGTGTGGGAAAGCACAGATCCGCAGGGCTGTTGTTCCTGTGAATAGGCTGCACGGGGAGGTGAAGAGCAGCAAGAGCTTTCAGGCCTGGCAGCTTCCTTGTGGGAGAAAGAGCCGAATGTTTCACTTTCAGAGACGTGCACTGGCCGAGGTCAGGCAGCATGCGGTGTAGCCTATGTGGGAAAGCACAGATCCGCAGGGCTGTTGTGCCTGTGAATAGGCTGCACGGGGAGGTGAAGAGCAGCAAGAGCTTTCAGGCCTAGCAGCTTCCCTGTGGGAGAAGGAGCCGGACGTTTCCCTTTTCGGAAAGGGGCTCTGCCGAGGACAGGCAGCATGATCTGTAGCGTGTGTGGGAAAGCACAGATCCGCAGGGCTGTTGTGCCTGTGAATAAGCTGCACGAGAAAAGTCAAGAGCAGCAAGAGCTTTCAGGGCTGGCACCTTCCTTTTTGCTGAAGGAGCTGGACATTTGCCTTTTCGGAAAGGGGCTCTGCTGAGGACAGGCAGCATGATCTGTAGCGTCTCTGGGAAAGCACAGATCCGCAGGGCTGTTGTGCCTGTGAATAGGCTGCACGGGGAGGTGAAGAGCAGCAAGAGCTTTCAGGGCTGGCAGCTTTCTTGTGGGAGAAGGAGCCGGAGGTTTGCCTTTTCGGAAAGGGGCTCTGCCGAGGACAGGCAGCATCAGCTGTAGCGTGTGTGGGAAAACACAGATCCGCAGGGCTGTTGTGCCTGTGAATAGGCTGCACGGGGAGGTGAAGAGCAGCAAGAGCTTTCAGGGCTGGCAGATCCCTTGTGGGACAAGGAGCCGAATGTTTCCCTTTCAGAAAGAGGCACTGGCCGAGGAGAGGCAGCATGCGGTGTAGCGTGTGTGGGAAAGCACAGATCCGCAGGGCTGTTGTGCCTGTGAATAGGCTGCACGGGGAGGTGAAGAGCAGCAAGAGTTTTCAGGGCTGGCAGCTTCCCTGTGGGAGAAGGAGCCGGACGTTTCCCTTTTCGGAAAGGGGCTCTGCCGAGGTCAGGCAGCATGATCTGTAGCGTGTGTGGGAAAGCACAGATCCGCAGGGCTGTTGTGCCTGTGAATAGGCTGCACGGGGAGGTGAAGAGCAGCAAGAGCTTTCAGGGCTGGCAGCTTGCCTGTGGGAGAAAGAGCCGGAGGTTTGCCTTTTCGGAAAGGGGCTCTGCCGAGGACAGGCAGCATGATCTGTAGCGTGTGTGGGAAAGCACAGATCCGCAGGGCTGTTGTGCCTGTGAATAGGCTGCAGGGGGAAAGTGAAAAGCAGCAGTAGCTTTCAGGGCTGGCACCTTCCTTGTGGGAGAAGGAGCCGGACATTTGCCTTTTCGGAAAGGGGCTCTGCCGAGGACAGGCAGCATCAGCTGTAGCGTGTGTGGGAAAGCACAGATCCGCAGGGCTGTTGTGCCTGTGAATAGGCTGCATGGGGAGGTGAAGAGCAGCAAGAGCTTTCAGGGCTGGCAGCTTTCCTGTGGGAGAAGGAGCCGGAGGTTTGCCTCTTCGGAAAGGGGCTCTGCCGAGGACAGGCAGCATGATCTGTAGCGTCTGTGGGAAAGCACAGATCCGCAGGGCTGTTGTTCCTGTGAATAGGCTGCACGGGGAGGTGAAGAGCAGCAAGAGCTTTCAGGGCTGGCAGCTTCCTTGTGAGACAAGGAGCCGGACGTTTGCCTTTTCGGAAAGGGGCACTGCCAAGGACAGGCAGCAGTAGCTGTAGCGTGTGTGGGAAAGCACAGATCCGCAGGGCTGTTGTTCCTGTGAATAGGCTGCACACGGAAAGTGAAAATCAGCAAGAGCTTTCAGGGCTGGCAGCTTCCTTGTGGGAGAAGGAGCTGGACGTTTGCCTTTTCCCAAAGCTGCTCTGCCAAGGACAGGCAGCATGATCTGTAGCGTGTGTGGGAAAGCACAGATCCGCAGGGCTGTTGTTCCTGTGAATAGGCTGCACGGGGAGGTGAAGAGCAGCAAGAGCTTTCAGGGCTGGCAGATCCCTTGTGGGACAAGGAGCCGAATGTTTCCCTTTCAGAAAGAGGCACTGGCCGAGGACAGGCACCATGCGGTGTAGCGTGTGTGGGAAAGCGCATATCCGCAGGGCTGTTGTTCCTGTGAATAGGCTGCACGGGGAGGTGAAGAGCAGCAAGAGCTTTCAGGGCTGGCAGCTTCCTTGTGAGACAAGGAGCCGGACGTTTGCCTTTTCGGAAAGGGGCACTGCCAAGGACAGGCAGCATTAGCTGTAGCGTGTGTGGGAAAGCACAGATCCGCAGGGCTGTTGTGCCTGTGAATAGGCTGCACGGGGAGGTGAAGAGCAGCAAGAGCTTTCAGGCCTGGCAGCTTCCTTGTGGGAGAAAGAGCCGAATGTTTCACTTTCAGAGACATGCACTGGCCGAGGTCAGGCAGCATGCGGTGTAGCCTATGTGGGAAAGCACAGATCCGCAGGGCTGTTGTGCCTGTGAATAGGCTGCACGGGGAGGTGAAGAGCAGCAAGAGTTTTCAGGGCTGGCAGCTTCCCTGTGGGAGAAGGAGCCGGACGTTTCCCTTTTCGGAAAGGGGCTCTGCCGAGGACAGGCAGCATGATCTGTAGCGTGTGTGGGAAAGCACAGATCCGCAGGGCTGTTGTGCCTGTGAATAAGCTGCACGAGAAAAGTCAAGAGCAGCAAGAGCTTTCAGGGCTGGCACCTTCCTTGTGGGAGAAGGAGCTGGACATTTGCCTTTTCGGAAAGGGGCTCTGCTGAGGACAGGCAGCATGATCTGTAGCGTCTCTGGGAAAGCACAGATCCGCAGGGCTGTTGTGCCTGTGAATAGGCTGCACGGGGAGGTGAAGAGCAGCAAGAGCTTTCAGGGCTGGCAGCTTTCTTGTGGGAGAAGGAGCCGGAGGTTTGCCTTTTCGGAAAGGGGCTCTGCCGAGGACAGGCAGCATCAGCTGTAGCGTGTGTGGGAAAACACAGATCCGCAGGGCTGTTGTGCCTGTGAATAGGCTGCACGGGGAGGTGAAGAGCAGCAAGAGCTTTAAGGGCTGGCAGCTTCCTTGTGAGAGAAGGAGCCGAATGTTTCCATTTCAGAAAGACGCACTGGCCGAGGACAGGCAGCATGCGGTGTAGCCTATGTGGGAAAGCACAGATCCGCAGGGCTGTTGTGCCTGTGAATAGGCTGCACGGGGAGGTGAAGAGCAGCAAGAGCTTTCAAGGCTGGCAGCTTCCCTGTGGGAGAAGGAGCCGGACGTTTGCCTTTTCGGAAAGCGGCTCTGCCGAGGACAGGCAGCATGATCTGTAGCGTGTGTGGGAAAGCACAGATCCGCAGGGCTGTTGTGCCTGTGAATAGGCTGCACGGGGAGGTCAAAATCAGCAAGAGCTTTCAGGGCTGGCCACTTCCTTGTGGGGAGAAAGACCCGGAGGTTTGCCTTTTCGGAAAGGGGCACTGACGAGGACAGGCAGCATCAGCTGTAGCGTCTGTGGGAAAGCACAGATCCGCAGGGGTGTTGTGCCTGTGAATAGGCTGCACGGGGAGGTGAAGAGCAGCAAGAGCTTTCAGGGCTGGCAGCTTCCCTGTGGGAGAAAGAGCCAGACATTTGCGTTTTCGGAAAGGGGCTCTGCCGAGGACAGGCAGCATGACCTGTAGCGTCTGTGGGAAAGCACAGATCCGCAGGGCTGTTGTGCTTGTGAAGAGGCTGCACAGGGAGGTGTAGACCAGCAAGAGCTTTCAGGGCTGGCAGCTTCCTTGTGGGAGAAGGAGCCGGAGGTTTGCCTTTTCGGAAAGGGGCTCTGACGAGGACAGGCAGCATGATCTGTAGCGTGTGTGGGAAAGCACAGATCCGCAGGGCTGTTGTGCCTGTGAATAGGCTGCACGGGGAGGTGAAAAGCAGCAAGAGCTTTCAGGGCTGGCAGCTTCCCTGTGGGAGAAGGAGCCGGACGTTTGCCTTGTAGGAAAGGGGCACTGGCCGAGGACAGGCAGCATGATCTGTAGCGTGTGTGGGAAAGCACAGATCCGCAGGGCTGTTGTGCCTGTGAATAGGCTGCACGGGGAGGTGAAGAGCAGCAAGAGCTTTCAGGGCTGGCAGATTCCCTGTGGGAGAAGGAGCCGGAGGTTTGCCTTTTCGGAAAGGGGCTCTGCCGAGGACAGGCAGCATGATCTGTAGCGTGTGTGGGAAAGCACAGATCCGCAGTGCTGTTGTTCCTGTGAATAGGCTGCACGGGGAAAGTGAAAAGCAGCAAGAGCTTTCAAGGCTGGCAGCTTCCATGTGGGAGAAGGAGCCGGAGGTTTCCCTTTTCGGAAAGGGGCACTGCCGATGACAGGCAGCATGATCTGTAGCGTGTGTGGGAAAGCACAGATCCGCAGGGCTGTTGTGCCTGTGAATAGGCTGCACGGGGAGGTGAAGAGCAGCAAGAGCTTTCAGGGCTGGCAGCTTCCCTGTGGGAGAAGGAGCCGGACGTTTGCCTTGTAGGAAAGGGGCACTGGCCGAGGACAGGCAGCATGATCTGTAGCGTGTGTGGGAAAGCACAGATCCGCAGGGCTGTTGTGCCTGTGAATAGGCTGCACGGGGAGGTGAAGAGCAGCAAGAGCTTTCAGGGCTGGCAGATTCCCTGTGGGAGAAGGAGCCGGAGGTTTGCCTTTTCGGAAAGGGGCTCTGCCGAGGACAGGCAGCATGATCTGTAGCGTCTGTGGGAAATCACAGATCCGCAGTGCTGTTGTTCCTGTGAATAGGCTGCACAGGGAAAGTGAAAAGCAGCAAGAGCTTTCAAGGCTGGCAGCTTCCCTGTGGGAGAAGGAGCCGGACGTTTGCCTTTTCGGAAAGGGGCACTGCCGATGACAGGCAGCATGATCTGTAGCGTGTGTGGGAAAGCACAGATCCGCAGGGCTGTTGTGCCTGTGAATAGGCTGCACGGGGAGGTGAAGAGCAGCAAGAGCTTTCAGGCCTGGCAGCTTCCTTGTGGGAGAAAGAGCCGAATGTTTCGCTTTCAGAGACATGCACTGGCCGAGGACAGGCAGCATGCGGTGTAGCCTATGTGGGAAAGCACAGATCCGCAGGGCTGTTGTGCCTGTGAATAGGCTGCACAGGGAGGTGAAGAGCAGCAAGAGTTTTCAGGGCTGGCAGCTTCCCTGTGGGAGAAGGAGCCGGACGTTTCCCTTTTCGGAAAGGGGCTCTGCCGAGTACAGGCAGCATGATCTGTAGCGTCTGTGGGAAAGCACAGATCCGCAGGGCTGTTGTTCCTGTGAATAGGCTGTACGGGGAGGTGAAGAGAAGCAAGAGCTTTCAAGTCTAGCAGCTTACCTGTTGGAGAAGGAGCCGGACGTTTCCCTTTTCGGAAAGGGGCTCTGCCGAGGACAGGCAGCATCAGCTGTAGCATCTGTGGGAAAGCACAGATCCGCAGGGGTGTTGTGCCTGTGAATAGGCTGCACGGGGAGGTGAAGAGCAGCAAGAGCTTTCAGGGCTGGCAGCTTCCTTGTGGGAGAAGGAGCTGGAGGTTTGCCTTTTCGGAAAGGGGCACTGCCGAGGACAGGCAGCATGATCTGTAGCGTGTGTGGGAAAGCACAGATCCGCAGGGCTGTTGTTCCTGTGAATAGGCTGCACGGGGAGGTGAAAAGCAGCAAGAGCTTTCAGGGCTGGCACCTTCCTCGTGGGAGAAAGAGCCAAATGTTTCCCTTTCAGAAAGAGGCACTGGCCGAGGACAGGCAGCATGCGGTGTAGCGTGTGTGAGAAAGCACAGATCCGCAGGGCTGTTGTTCCTGTGAATAGGCTGCACGGGGAGGTGAAGAGCAGCAAGAGCTTTCAAGGCTGGCAGCTTCCTTGTGAGAGAAGGAGCCGGACGTTTCCCTTTTCGGAAAGGGGCTCTGCCGAGGACAGGCAGCATGATCTGTAGCGTGTGTGGGAAAGCGCAGATCCGCAGGGCTGTGGTGCCTGTGAATAGGCTGCACGGGGAGGTGAAGAGCAGCAAGAGCTTTCAGGGCTGGCACCTTCCTTGTGGGAGAAGGAGCTGGACGTTTGCCTTTTCCCAAAGCTGCTCTGCCAAGGACAGGCAGCATGATCTGTAGCGTGTGTGGGAAAGCACAGATCCGCAGGGCTGTTGTGCCTGTGAATAGGCTGCACGGGGAGGTGAAGAGCAGCAAGAGCTTTCAGGGCTGGCAGCTTCCCTGTGGGAGAAGGAGCCGGACGTTTGCCTTTTCGGAAAGGGGCACTGGCCGATGACAGGCAGCATGATCTGTAGCGTGTGTGGGAAAGCACAGATCCGCAGGGCTGTTGTTCCTGTGAATAGGCTGCACGGGGAGGTGAAGAGCAGCAAGAGCTTTCAGGGCTGGCAGCTTCCTTGTGGGAGAAAGAGCTGAATGTTTCCGTTTCAGAAAGAGGCACTGCCCGAGGACAGGCAGCATGCGGTGTAGCCTATGTGGGAAAGCACAGATCCGCAGGGCTGTTGTGCCTGTGAATAGGCTGCACGGGGAGGTGAAGAGCAGCAAGAGCTTTCAAGGCTGGCAGCTTCCTTGTGAGAGAAGGAGCCGGACGTTTCCCTTTTCGGAAAGGGGCTCTGCCGAGGACAGGCAGCATCAGCTGTAGCGTGTGTGGGAAAGCACAGATCCGCAGGGCTGTTGTGCCTGTGAATAGGCTGCACGGGGAGGTGAAGAGCAGCAAGAGCTTTCAGGGCTGGCAGCTTTCTTGTGGGAGAAGGAGCCGGAGGTTTGCCTTTTCGGAAAGGGGCTCTGCCGAGGACAGGCAGCATCAGCTGTAGCGTGTGTGGGAAAACACAGATCCGCAGGGCTGTTGTGCCTGTGAATAGGCTGCACGGGGAGGTGAAGAGCAGCAAGAGCTTTAAGGGCTGGCAGCTTCCTTGTGAGAGAAGGAGCCGAATGTTTCCATTTCAGAAAGAGGCACTGGCCGAGGACAGGCAGCATGCGGTGTAGCCTATGTGGGAAAGCACAGATCCGCAGGGCTGTTGTGCCTGTGAATAGGCTGCACGGGGAGGTGAAGAGCAGCAAGAGCTTTCAAGGCTGGCAGCTTCCCTGTGGGAGAAGGAGCCGGACGTTTGCCTTTTCGGAAAGCGGCTCTGCCGAGGACAGGCAGCATGATCTGTAGCGTGTGTGGGAAAGCACAGATCCGCAGGGCTGTTGTGCCTGTGAATAGGCTGCACGTGGAGGTCAAAATCAGCAAGAGCTTTCAGGGCTGGCCACTTCCTTGTGGGGAGAAAGACCCGGAGGTTTGCCTTTTCGGAAAGGGGCACTGACGAGGACAGGCAGCATCAGCTGTAGCGTCTGTGGGAAAGCACAGATCCGCAGGGGTGTTGTGCCTGTGAATAGGCTGCACGGGGAGGTGAAGAGCAGCAAGAGCTTTCAGGGCTGGCAGCTTCCCTGTGGGAGAAAGAGCCGGACATTTGCCTTTTCGGAAAGGGGCTCTGCCGAGGACAGGTAGCATGACCTGTAGCGTCTGTGGGAAAGCACAGATCCGCAGGGCTGTTGTGCTTGTTAATAGGCTGCACGGGGAGGTGTAGACCAGCAAGAGCTTTCAGGGCTGGCAGCTTCCCTGTGGGAGAAAGAGCCGGACATTTCCCTTTTTGGAAAGGGGCTCTGCAGAGGACAGGCAGCATGCGGTGTATCTTGTGTGGGAAAGCACAGATCCGCAGGGCGGTTGTGCCTGTGAATAGGCTGCAAGGGGAAAGAGAAAATCAGCAAGAGCTTTCAGGGCTGGCAGCTTCTTTGTGGGAGAAAGAGCCGAATGTTTCCCTTTCAGAAAGGGGCTCTGCCGAGGACAGGCAGCATGATCTGTAGCTTGTGTGGGAAAGCACAGATCCGCAGGGCTGTTGTGCCTGTGAATAGGCTGCACGGGGAGGTGAAGAGCAGCAAGAGCTTTCAGGGCTGGCAGCTTCCCTGTGGGAGAAGGAGCCGGACGTTTGCCTTGTAGGAAAGGGGCACTGGCCGAGGACAGGCAGCATGATCTGTAGCGTGTGTGGGAAAGCACAGATCCGCAGGGCTGTTGTGCCTGTGAATAGGCTGCACGCGGAGGTGAAGAGCAGCAAGAGCTTTCAGGGCTGGCAGATTCCTTGTGGGAGAAGGAGCCGAATGTTTCCCTTTCAGAGACATGCACTGGCCGAGGACAGGCAGCATGCGGTGTAGCCTATGTGGGAAAGCACAGATCCGCAGGGCTGTTGTGCCTGTGAATAGGCTGCACAGGGAGGTGAAGAGCAGCAAGAGTTTTCAGGGCTGGCAGCTTCCCTGTGGGAGAAGGAGCCGGACGTTTCCCTTTTCGGAAAGGGGCTCTGCCGAGTACAGGCAGCATGATCTGTAGCGTCTGTGGGAAAGCACAGATCCGCAGGGCTGTTGTTCCTGTGAATAGGCTGTACGGGGAGGTGAAGAGAAGCAAGAGCTTTCAAGTCTAGCAGCTTACCTGTTGGAGAAGGAGCCGGACGTTTCCCTTTTCGGAAAGGGGCTCTGCCGAGGACAGGCAGCATCAGTTGTAGTGTGTGTGGGAAAGCACAGATCCGCAGGGCTGTTGTGCCTGTGAATAGGCTGCACGGGGAAAGTCAAGAGCAGCAAGAGCTTTCAGGGCTGGCAGCTTCCTTGTGGGAGAAGGAGCTGGACATTTGCCTTTTCGGAAAGGGGCACTGCCGAGGACAGGCAGCATGATCTGTAGCGTGTGTGGGAAAGCACAGATCCGCAGGGCTGTTGTGCCTGTGAATAGGCTGCTCGAGAAAAGTCAAGAGCAGCAAGAGCTTTCAGGTCTGGCACCTTCCTTACGGTAGAAGGAGCTGGACATTTGCCTTTTCGGAAAGAGGCTCTGTTGAAGGAAATCGTCGTGAGCAGTAGCTTCTGTGGGAAAGCACAGATCCGCAGGGTGTTGTTCCTGTGAATAGGCTGCACGGGGAGGTGAAGAGCAGCAAGAGCTTTCAGGGCTGGCAGCTTCCCTGTGGGAGAAGGAGCCGGAGGTTTGCCTTTTCGGAAAGGGGCTCTGCCGAGGACAGGCAGCATCAGCTGTAGCGTCTGTGGGAAAGCACAGATCCGCAGGGCTGTTGTGCTTGTTAATAGGCTGCACGGGGAGGTGTAGACCAGCAAGAGCTTTCAGGGCTGGCAGCTTCCCTGTGGGAGAAAGAGCCGGACATTTCCCTTTTTGGAAAGGGGCTCTGCAGAGGACAGGCAGCATGCGGTGTATCTTGTGTGGGAAAGCACAGATCCGCAGGGCTGTTGTGCCTGTGAATAGGCTGCAAGGGGAAAGAGAAAATCAGCAAGAGCTTTCAGGGCTGGCAGCTTCTTTGTGGGAGAAAGAGCCGAATGTTTCCCTTTCAGAAAGGGGCTCTGCCGAGGACAGGCAGCATGATCTGTAGCTTGTGTGGGAAAGCACAGATCCGCAGGGCTGTTGTGCCTGTGAATAGGCTGCACGGGGAGGTGAAGAGCAGCAAGAGCTTTCAGGGCTGGCAATTTCCTTGTGGGAGAAGGAGCCGGAGGTTTGCCTTTTCGGAAAGGGGCTCTGCTGAGGACAGGCAGCATGATCTGTAGCGTGTGTGGGAAAGCACAGATCCGCAGGGCTGTTGTTCCTGTGAATAGGCTGCACGAGAAAAGTCAAGAGCAGCAAGAGCTTTCAGGGCTGGCAGCTTCCCTGTGGGAGAAGGAGCTGGACATTTGCCTTTTCGGAAAGAGGCTTTGTTGAAGCAAATCGTCGTGAGCAGTAGCTTCTGTGGGAAAGCACAGATCCGCAGGGCTGTTGTGCCTGTGAATAGGCTGCACGGGGAGATGAAGAGCAGCAAGAGCTTTCAGGCCTGGCAGCTTCCTTGTGGGAGAAAGAGCCGAATGTTTCCCTTTCAGAAAGAGGCACTGGCCGAGGACAGGCACCATGCGGTGTAGCCTATGTGGGAAAGCACAGATCTGCAGAGCTGTTGTGCCTGTGAATAGGCTGCACGTGGAGGTCAAAATCAGCAAGAGCTTTCAGGGCTGGCCACTTCCTTGTGGGGAGAAAGACCCGGAGGTTTGCCTTTTCGGAAAGGGGCACTGACGAGGACAGGCAGCATCAGCTGTAGCGTCTGTGGGAAAGCACAGATCCGCAGGGCTGTTGTGCTTGTGAAGAGGCTGCACGGGGAGGTGTAGACCAGCAAGGGCTTTCAGGGCTGGCAGCTTCCTTGTGGGAGAAGGAGCCGGAGGTTTGCCTTTTCGGAAAGGGGCTCTGCCGAGGACAGGCAGCATCAGCTGTAGCGTGTGTGGGAAAGCACAGATCCGCAGGGCTGTTGTTCCTGTGAATAGGCTGCACGGGGAAAGTGAAAAGCAGCAAGAGCTTTCAGGGCTGGCAGCTTCCTTGTGGGAGAAGGAGCCGGAGGTTTGCCTTTTCGGAAAGGGGCTCTGACGAGGACAGGCAGCATGATCTGTAGCGTGTGTGGGAAAGCACAGATCCGCAGGGCTGTTGTGCCTGTGAATAGGCTGCACGGGGAGGTGAAAAGCAGCAAGAGCTTTCAGGGCTGGCAGCTTCCCTGTGGGAGAAGGAGCCGGACGTTTGCCTTGTAGGAAAGGGGCACTGGCCGAGGACAGGCAGCATGATCTGTAGCGTGTGTGGGAAAGCACAGATCCGCAGGGCTGTTGTGCCTGTGAATAGGCTGCACGGGGAGGTGAAGAGCAGCAAGAGCTTTCAGGGCTGGCAGATTCCCTGTGGGAGAAGGAGCCGGAGGTTTGCCTTTTCGGAAAGGGGCTCTGCCGAGGACAGGCAGCATGATCTGTAGTGTCTGTGGGAAAGCACAGATCCGCAGTGCTGTTGTTCCTGTGAATAGGCTGCACGGGGAAAGTGAAAAGCAGCAAGAGCTTTCAAGGCTGGCAGCTTCCATGTGGGAGAAGGAGCCGGAGGTTTCCCTTTTCGGAAAGGGGCACTGCCGATGACAGGCAGCATGATCTGTAGCGTGTGTGGGAAAGCACAGATCCGCAGGGCTGTTGTGCCTGTGAATAGGCTGCACGGGGAGGTGAAGAGCAGCAAGAGCTTTCAGGGCTGGCAGCTTCCCTGTGGGAGAAGGAGCCGGACGTTTGCCTTGTAGGAAAGGGGCACTGGCCGAGGACAGGCAGCATGATCTGTAGCGTGTGTGGGAAAGCACAGATCCGCAGGGCTGTTGTGCCTGTGAATAGGCTGCACGGGGAGGTGAAGAGCAGCAAGAGCTTTCAGGGCTGGCAGATTCCCTGTGGGAGAAGGAGCCGGAGGTTTGCCTTTTCGGAAAGGGGCTCTGCCGAGGACAGGCAGCATGATCTGTAGCGTCTGTGGGAAATCACAGATCCGCAGTGCTGTTGTTCCTGTGAATAGGCTGCACGGGGAAAGTGAAAAGCAGCAAGAGCTTTCAAGGCTGGCAGCTTCCCTGTGGGAGAAGGAGCCGGACGTTTGCCTTTTCGGAAAGGGGCACTGCCGATGACAGGCAGCATGATCTGTAGCGTGTGTGGGAAAGCACAGATCCGCAGGGCTGTTGTGCCTGTGAATAGGCTGCACGGGGAGGTGAAGAGCAGCAAGAGCTTTCAGGCCTGGCAGCTTCCTTGTGGGAGAAAGAGCCGAATGTTTCGCTTTCAGAGACATGCACTGGCCGAGGACAGGCAGCATGCGGTGTAGCCTATGTGGGAAAGCACAGATCCGCAGGGCTGTTCTGCCTGTGAATAGGCTGCACAGGGAGGTGAAGAGCAGCAAGAGTTTTCAGGGCTGGCAGCTTCCCTGTGGGAGAAGGAGCCGGACGTTTCCCTTTTCGGAAAGGGGCTCTGCCGAGTACAGGCAGCATGATCTGTAGCGTCTGTGGGAAAGCACAGATCCGCAGGGCTGTTGTTCCTGTGAATAGGCTGTACGGGGAGGTGAAGAGAAGCAAGAGCTTTCAAGTCTAGCAGCTTACCTGTTGGAGAAGGAGCCGGACGTTTCCCTTTTCGGAAAGGGGCTCTGCCGAGGACAGGCAGCATCAGCTGTAGCATCTGTGGGAAAGCACAGATCCGCAGGGGTGTTGTGCCTGTGAATAGGCTGCACGGGGAGGTGAAGAGCAGCAAGAGCTTTCAGGGCTGGCAGCTTCCTTGTGGGAGAAGGAGCTGGAGGTTTGCCTTTTCGGAAAGGGGCACTGCCGAGGACAGGCAGCATGATCTGTAGCGTGTGTGGGAAAGCACAGATCCGCAGGGCTGTTGTTCCTGTGAATAGGCTGCACGGGGAGGTGAAGAGAAGCAAGAGCTTTCAAGTCTAGCAGCTTACCTGTTGGAGAAGGAGCCGGACGTTTCCCTTTTCGGAAAGGGGCTCTGCCGAGGACAGGCAGCATCAGTTGTAGTGTGTGTGGGAAAGCACAGATCCGCAGGGCTGTTGTGCCTGTGAATAGGCTGCACGGGGAAAGTCAAGAGCAGCAAGAGCTTTCAGGGCTGGCAGCTTCCTTGTGGGAGAAGGAGCTGGACATTTGCCTTTTCGGAAAGGGGCACTGCCGAGGACAGGCAGCATGATCTGTAGCGTGTGTGGGAAAGCACAGATCCGCAGGGCTGTTGTGCCTGTGAATAGGCTGCTCGAGAAAAGTCAAGAGCAGCAAGAGCTTTCAGGTCTGGCACCTTCCTTACGGTAGAAGGAGCTGGACATTTGCCTTTTCGGAAAGAGGCTCTGTTGAAGGAAATCGTCGTGAGCAGTAGCTTCTGTGGGAAAGCACAGATCCGCAGGGTGTTGTTCCTGTGAATAGGCTGCACGGGGAGGTGAAGAGCAGCAAGAGCTTTCAGGGCTGGCAGCTTCCCTGTGGGAGAAGGAGCCGGAGGTTTGCCTTTTCGGAAAGGGGCTCTGCCGAGGACAGGCAGCATCAGCTGTAGCGTCTGTGGGAAAGCACAGATCCGCAGGGCTGTTGTGCTTGTTAATAGGCTGCACGGGGAGGTGTAGACCAGCAAGAGCTTTCAGGGCTGGCAGCTTCCCTGTGGGAGAAAGAGCCGGACATTTCCCTTTTTGGAAAGGGGCTCTGCAGAGGACAGGCAGCATGCGGTGTATCTTGTGTGGGAAAGCACAGATCCGCAGGGCTGTTGTGCCTGTGAATAGGCTGCAAGGGGAAAGAGAAAATCAGCAAGAGCTTTCAGGGCTGGCAGCTTCTTTGTGGGAGAAAGAGCCGAATGTTTCCCTTTCAGAAAGGGGCTCTGCCGAGGACAGGCAGCATGATCTGTAGCTTGTGTGGGAAAGCACAGATCCGCAGGGCTGTTGTGCCTGTGAATAGGCTGCACGGGGAGGTGAAGAGCAGCAAGAGCTTTCAGGGCTGGCAATTTCCTTGTGGGAGAAGGAGCCGGAGGTTTGCCTTTTCGGAAAGGGGCTCTGCTGAGGACAGGCAGCATGATCTGTAGCGTGTGTGGGAAAGCACAGATCCGCAGGGCTGTTGTTCCTGTGAATAGGCTGCACGAGAAAAGTCAAGAGCAGCAAGAGCTTTCAGGGCTGGCAGCTTCCCTGTGGGAGAAGGAGCTGGACATTTGCCTTTTCGGAAAGAGGCTTTGTTGAAGCAAATCGTCGTGAGCAGTAGCTTCTGTGGGAAAGCACAGATCCGCAGGGCTGTTGTGCCTGTGAATAGGCTGCACGGGGAGATGAAGAGCAGCAAGAGCTTTCAGGCCTGGCAGCTTCCTTGTGGGAGAAAGAGCCGAATGTTTCCCTTTCAGAAAGAGGCACTGGCCGAGGACAGGCACCATGCGGTGTAGCCTATGTGGGAAAGCACAGATCTGCAGAGCTGTTGTGCCTGTGAATAGGCTGCACGTGGAGGTCAAAATCAGCAAGAGCTTTCAGGGCTGGCCACTTCCTTGTGGGGAGAAAGACCCGGAGGTTTGCCTTTTCGGAAAGGGGCACTGACGAGGACAGGCAGCATCAGCTGTAGCGTCTGTGGGAAAGCACAGATCCGCAGGGCTGTTGTGCTTGTGAAGAGGCTGCACGGGGAGGTGTAGACCAGCAAGGGCTTTCAGGGCTGGCAGCTTCCTTGTGGGAGAAGGAGCCGGAGGTTTGCCTTTTCGGAAAGGGGCTCTGCCGAGGACAGGCAGCATCAGCTGTAGCGTGTGTGGGAAAGCACAGATCCGCAGGGCTGTTGTTCCTGTGAATAGGCTGCACGGGGAAAGTGAAAAGCAGCAAGAGCTTTCAGGGCTGGCAGCTTCCTTGTGGGAGAAGGAGCCGGAGGTTTGCCTTTTCGGAAAGGGGCTCTGACGAGGACAGGCAGCATGATCTGTAGCGTGTGTGGGAAAGCACAGATCCGCAGGGCTGTTGTGCCTGTGAATAGGCTGCACGGGGAGGTGAAAAGCAGCAAGAGCTTTCAGGGCTGGCAGCTTCCCTGTGGGAGAAGGAGCCGGACGTTTGCCTTGTAGGAAAGGGGCACTGGCCGAGGACAGGCAGCATGATCTGTAGCGTGTGTGGGAAAGCACAGATCCGCAGGGCTGTTGTGCCTGTGAATAGGCTGCACGGGGAGGTGAAGAGCAGCAAGAGCTTTCAGGGCTGGCAGATTCCCTGTGGGAGAAGGAGCCGGAGGTTTGCCTTTTCGGAAAGGGGCTCTGCCGAGGACAGGCAGCATGATCTGTAGCGTCTGTGGGAAATCACAGATCCGCAGTGCTGTTGTTCCTGTGAATAGGCTGCACGGGGAAAGTGAAAAGCAGCAAGAGCTTTCAAGGCTGGCAGCTTCCCTGTGGGAGAAGGAGCCGGACGTTTGCCTTTTCGGAAAGGGGCACTGCCGATGACAGGCAGCATGATCTGTAGCGTGTGTGGGAAAGCACAGATCCGCAGGGCTGTTGTGCCTGTGAATAGGCTGCACGGGGAGGTGAAGAGCAGCAAGAGCTTTCAGGCCTGGCAGCTTCCTTGTGGGAGAAAGAGCCGAATGTTTCGCTTTCAGAGACATGCACTGGCCGAGGACAGGCAGCATGCGGTGTAGCCTATGTGGGAAAGCACAGATCCGCAGGGCTGTTGTGCCTGTGAATAGGCTGCACAGGGAGGTGAAGAGCAGCAAGAGTTTTCAGGGCTGGCAGCTTCCCTGTGGGAGAAGGAGCCGGACGTTTCCCTTTTCGGAAAGGGGCTCTGCCGAGTACAGGCAGCATGATCTGTAGCGTCTGTGGGAAAGCACAGATCCGCAGGGCTGTTGTTCCTGTGAATAGGCTGTACGGGGAGGTGAAGAGAAGCAAGAGCTTTCAAGTCTAGCAGCTTACCTGTTGGAGAAGGAGCCGGACGTTTCCCTTTTCGGAAAGGGGCTCTGCCGAGGACAGGCAGCATCAGCTGTAGCATCTGTGGGAAAGCACAGATCCGCAGGGGTGTTGTGCCTGTGAATAGGCTGCACGGGGAGGTGAAGAGCAGCAAGAGCTTTCAGGGCTGGCAGCTTCCTTGTGGGAGAAGGAGCTGGAGGTTTGCCTTTTCGGAAAGGGGCACTGCCGAGGACAGGCAGCATGATCTGTAGCGTGTGTGGGAAAGCACAGATCCGCAGGGCTGTTGTTCCTGTGAATAGGCTGCACGGGGAGGTGAAAAGCAGCAAGAGCTTTCAGGGCTGGCACCTTCCTCGTGGGAGAAAGAGCCAAATGTTTCCCTTTCAGAAAGAGGCACTGGCCGAGGACAGGCAGCATGCGGTGTAGCGTGTGTGAGAAAGCACAGATCCGCAGGGCTGTTGTTCCTGTGAATAGGCTGCACGGGGAGGTGAAGAGCAGCAAGAGCTTTCAAGGCTGGCAGCTTCCTTGTGAGAGAAGGAGCCGGAGGTTTGCCTTTTCGGAAAGGGGCTCTGCCGAGGACAGGCAGCATGATCTGTAGCGTGTGTGGGAAAGCGCAGATCCGCAGGGCTGTGGTGCCTGTGAATAGGCTGCACGGGGAGGTGAAGAGCAGCAAGAGCTTTCAGGGCTGGCACCTTCCTTGTGGGAGAAGGAGCTGGACGTTTGCCTTTTCCCAAAGCTGCTCTGCCAAGGACAGGCAGCATGATCTGTAGCGTGTGTGGGAAAGCACAGATCCGCAGGGCTGTTGTGCCTGTGAATAGGCTGCACGGGGAGGTGAAGAGCAGCAAGAGCTTTCAGGGCTGGCAGATTCCCTGTGGGAGAAGGAGCCGGAGGTTTGCCTTTTCGGAAAGGGGCTCTGCCGAGGACAGGCAGCATGATCTGTAGCGTCTGTGGGAAAGCACAGATCCGCAGTGCTGTTGTTCCTGTGAATAGGCTGCACGGGGAAAGTGAAAAGCAGCAAGAGCTTTCAAGGCTGGCAGCTTCCATGTGGGAGAAGGAGCCGGACGTTTCCCTTTTCGGAAAGGGGCACTGGCCGATGACAGGCAGCATGATCTGTAGCGTGTGTGGGAAAGCACAGATCCGCAGGGCTGTTGTTCCTGTGAATAGGCTGCACGGGGAGGTGAAGAGCAGCAAGAGCTTTCAGGGCTGGCAGCTTCCTTGTGGGAGAAAGAGCTGAATGTTTCCGTTTCAGAAAGAGGCACTGCCCGAGGACAGGCAGCATGCGGTGTAGCCTATGTGGGAAAGCACAGATCCGCAGGGCTGTTGTGCCTGTGAATAGGCTGCACGGGGAGGTGAAGAGCAGCAAGAGCTTTCAAGGCTGGCAGCTTCCTTGTGAGAGAAGGAGCCGGACGTTTCCCTTTTCGGAAAGGGGCTCTGCCGAGGACAGGCAGCATCAGCTGTAGCGTCTGTGGGAAAGCACAGATCCGCAGGGCTGTTGTGCCTGTGAATAGGCTGCACGGGGAGGTGAAGAGCAGCAAGAGCTTTCAGGGCTGGCAGCTTTCTTGTGGGAGAAGGAGCCGGAGGTTTGCCTTTTCGGAAAGGGGCTCTGCCGAGGACAGGCAGCATCAGCTGTAGCGTGTGTGGGAAAACACAGATCCGCAGGGCTGTTGTGCCTGTGAATAGGCTGCACGGGGAGGTGAAGAGCAGCAAGAGCTTTAAGGGCTGGCAGCTTCCTTGTGAGAGAAGGAGCCGAATGTTTCCATTTCAGAAAGAGGCACTGGCCGAGGACAGGCAGCATGCGGTGTAGCCTATGTGGGAAAGCACAGATCCGCAGGGCTGTTGTGCCTGTGAATAGGCTGCACGGGGAGGTGAAGAGCAGCAAGAGCTTTCAAGGCTGGCAGCTTCCCTGTGGGAGAAGGAGCCGGACGTTTGCCTTTTCGGAAAGCGGCTCTGCCGAGGACAGGCAGCATGATCTGTAGCGTGTGTGGGAAAGCACAGATCCGCAGGGCTGTTGTGCCTGTGAATAGGCTGCACGTGGAGGTCAAAATCAGCAAGAGCTTTCAGGGCTGGCCACTTCCTTGTGGGGAGAAAGACCCGGAGGTTTGCCTTTTCGGAAAGGGGCACTGACGAGGACAGGCAGCATCAGCTGTAGCGTCTGTGGGAAAGCACAGATCCGCAGGGGTGTTGTGCCTGTGAATAGGCTGCACGGGGAGGTGAAGAGCAGCAAGAGCTTTCAGGGCTGGCAGCTTCCCTTTGGGAGAAAGAGCCGGACATTTGCGTTTTCGGAAAGGGGCTCTGCCGAGGACAGGCAGCATGACCTGTAGCGTCTGTGGGAAAGCACAGATCCGCAGGGCTGTTGTGCTTGTGAAGAGGCTGCACAGGGAGGTGTAGACCAGCAAGAGCTTTCAGGGCTGGCAGCTTCCTTGTGGGAGAAGGAGCCGGAGGTTTGCCTTTTCGGAAAGGGGCTCTGACGAGAACAGGCAGCATGATCTGTAGCGTGTGTGGGAAAGCACAGATCCGCAGGGCTGTTGTGCCTGTGAATAGGCTGCACGGGGAGGTGAAAAGCAGCAAGAGCTTTCAGGGCTGGCAGCTTCCCTGTGGGAGAAGGAGCCGGACGTTTGCCTTGTAGGAAAGGGGCACTGGCCGAGGACAGGCAGCATGATCTGTAGCGTGTGTGGGAAAGCACAGATCCGCAGGGCTGTTGTGCCTGTGAGTAGGCTGCACGCGGAGGTGAAGAGCAGCAAGAGCTTTCAGGGCTGGCAGATTCCTTGTGGGAGAAGGAGCCGAATGTTTCGCTTTCAGAGACATGCACTGGCCGAGGACAGGCAGCATGCGGTGTAGCCTATGTGGGAAAGCACAGATCCGCAGGGCTGTTGTGCCTGTGAATAGGCTGCACAGGGAGGTGAAGAGCAGCAAGAGTTTTCAGGGCTGGCAGCTTCCCTGTGGGAGAAGGAGCCGGACGTTTCCCTTTTCGGAAAGGGGCTCTGCCGAGTACAGGCAGCATGATCTGTAGCGTCTGTGGGAAAGCACAGATCCGCAGGGCTGTTGTTCCTGTGAATAGGCTGTACGGGGAGGTGAAGAGAAGCAAGAGCTTTCAAGTCTAGCAGCTTACCTGTTGGAGAAGGAGCCGGACGTTTCCCTTTTCGGAAAGGGGCTCTGCCGAGGACAGGCAGCATCAGTTGTAGTGTGTGTGGGAAAGCACAGATCCGCAGGGCTGTTGTGCCTGTGAATAGGCTGCACGGGGAAAGTCAAGAGCAGCAAGAGCTTTCAGGGCTGGCAGCTTCCTTGTGGGAGAAGGAGCTGGACATTTGCCTTTTCGGAAAGGGGCACTGCCGAGGACAGGCAGCATGATCTGTAGCGTGTGTGGGAAAGCACAGATCCGCAGGGCTGTTGTGCCTGTGAATAGGCTGCTCGAGAAAAGTCAAGAGCAGCAAGAGCTTTCAGGTCTGGCACCTTCCTTACGGTAGAAGGAGCTGGACATTTGCCTTTTCGGAAAGAGGCTCTGTTGAAGGAAATCGTCGTGAGCAGTAGCTTCTGTGGGAAAGCACAGATCCGCAGGGTGTTGTTCCTGTGAATAGGCTGCACGGGGAGGTGAAGAGCAGCAAGAGCTTTCAGGGCTGGCAGCTTCCCTGTGGGAGAAGGAGCCGGAGGTTTGCCTTTTCGGAAAGGGGCTCTGCCGAGGACAGGCAGCATCAGCTGTAGCGTCTGTGGGAAAGCACAGATCCGCAGGGCTGTTGTGCTTGTTAATAGGCTGCACGGGGAGGTGTAGACCAGCAAGAGCTTTCAGGGCTGGCAGCTTCCCTGTGGGAGAAAGAGCCGGACATTTCCCTTTTTGGAAAGGGGCTCTGCAGAGGACAGGCAGCATGCGGTGTATCTTGTGTGGGAAAGCACAGATCCGCAGGGCTGTTGTGCCTGTGAATAGGCTGCAAGGGGAAAGAGAAAATCAGCAAGAGCTTTCAGGGCTGGCAGCTTCTTTGTGGGAGAAAGAGCCGAATGTTTCCCTTTCAGAAAGGGGCTCTGCCGAGGACAGGCAGCATGATCTGTAGCTTGTGTGGGAAAGCACAGATCCGCAGGGCTGTTGTGCCTGTGAATAGGCTGCACGGGGAGGTGAAGAGCAGCAAGAGCTTTCAGGGCTGGCAATTTCCTTGTGGGAGAAGGAGCCGGAGGTTTGCCTTTTCGGAAAGGGGCTCTGCTGAGGACAGGCAGCATGATCTGTAGCGTGTGTGGGAAAGCACAGATCCGCAGGGCTGTTGTTCCTGTGAATAGGCTGCACGAGAAAAGTCAAGAGCAGCAAGAGCTTTCAGGGCTGGCAGCTTCCCTGTGGGAGAAGGAGCTGGACATTTGCCTTTTCGGAAAGAGGCTTTGTTGAAGCAAATCGTCGTGAGCAGTAGCTTCTGTGGGAAAGCACAGATCCGCAGGGCTGTTGTGCCTGTGAATAGGCTGCACGGGGAGATGAAGAGCAGCAAGAGCTTTCAGGCCTGGCAGCTTCCTTGTGGGAGAAAGAGCCGAATGTTTCCCTTTCAGAAAGAGGCACTGGCCGAGGACAGGCAGCATGCGGTGTAGCCTATGTGGGAAAGCACAGATCTGCAGAGCTGTTGTGCCTGTGAATAGGCTGCACGTGGAGGTCAAAATCAGCAAGAGCTTTCAGGGCTGGCCACTTCCTTGTGGGGAGAAAGACCCGGAGGTTTGCCTTTTCGGAAAGGGGCACTGACGAGGACAGGCAGCATCAGCTGTAGCGTCTGTGGGAAAGCACAGATCCGCAGGGCTGTTGTGCTTGTGAAGAGGCTGCACGGGGAGGTGTAGACCAGCAAGGGCTTTCAGGGCTGGCAGATTCCCTGTGGGAGAAGGAGCCGGAGGTTTGCCTTTTCGGAAAGGGGCTCTGCCGAGGACAGGCAGCATGATCTGTAGCGTCTGTGGGAAAGCACAGATCCGCAGGGCTGTTGTTCCTGTGAATAGGCTGCACGGGGAGGTGAAGAGCAGCAAGAGCTTTCAGGGCTGGCAGCTTCCTTGTGGGAGAAAGAGCCGAATGTTTTGCGTTTCAGAAAGAAGTACTGCCCGAGGACAGGCAGCATGCGGTGTAGCCTATGTGGGAAAGCACAGATCCGCAGGGCTGTTGTGCCTGTGAATAGGCTGCACGGGGAAAGTGAAAAGCAGCAATAGCTTTCAGGGCTGGCACCTTCCTTGTGGGAGAAGGAGCCGGACGTTTCCCTTTTCGGAAAGGGGCTCTGCCGAGGACAGGCAGCATCAGCTGTAGCGTGCGTGGGAAAGCACAGATCCGCAGGGCTGTTGTGCCTGTGAATAGGCTGCACGGGGAGGTGAAAAGCAGCAAGAGCTTTCAGGGCTGGCAGCTTCCATGTGGGAGAAGGAGCCGGACGTTTGCCTTTTCGGAAAGGGGCACTGCCGAGGACAAGGCAGCATGATCTGTAGCATCTGTGGGAAAGCACAGATCCGCAGGGTTGCTGTGCCTGTGAATAGGCTGCACGGGTGTGGCGGTCTGACAAATTCAATGTCTCAAACATTCGTTAAAGAGCTTTGCTGGAGAAAACGGCCTCTGTTAAAATGCTGGAGTTTTGTGAACCAGAGGAGAGGGCCCCACAGAGGGTGGGAACGCACTTTTCCAAAGCCCCAATTCCTTATCTTAAGTGACCAGGACACAATTTATGCCTTCCTGGAGGAAGAGGGCCCCACGGAATTTGGGACTGTGCTTCTATCTTAAGCAGTCATGCCAGCAGGAGAAGAGAGGCAACTCCACAATGAACCCCCCCCCCCCCCCAAAGCTCACTGACACACTATAAAAGAAGAGAGAACAAATCCTCGGCGCGCGCCCTCCGGAACTGGATCTCTACGCTGGCTGGACCAACGCTGGACCCAGGACTGGTGAAACCCTTCTCTTCTCTTCTCTCTTTCTTTCTTTCTCTCACTCTCTCTCTCCCTCTTTTCCTTCTCTCTTTTCCACAGTCCCTACACCTCATCCTTTTAAACATAAACCGTTGACCAAGTCTGAGACTAGGAGTGGATCTAGCCGCCCCTGGGCTCCTCTTCGAGAAGGAGTCCAGAAAGCAAGGGGGTCTGCTCTGAACCTCGTGACTCAACGGGAGGGCTCTCCTTCTGATACATTTCATGTTTCTTCTTCCATTTCTTTTCCTACACCTCCCCTCTCTTCTCAAACAGCGGCTTAATAACATGTTGCAAGGTTCATACTGATAAGTTCACTTGTACTTGGGCAAGGTTAGCTAGGTTGAATAAATGTTTATTGTTGTTTGAACTCCCCTGGTGTCGTTTCACCTTAATTCTGACAAAGGAAATCCACGAACCTGAGTCGCTCCAACTTTGGGACGCGACATCTTAATTGGCGTCACGGACAGTATTTCCCTTGTTGGAAGGGAGTTTCTAATGGGATACCAGACCTCCACTCGGAAAACGGGCGGGGAGGATCTGGGAAGGATCTCTCAACAATAAGTCAGGAGAGATCCGAGCAGTGGCAGACATAGAGGCCCGGGAAATATCTGTGTCTGACTGTTCCCCAGTGTTAGAGAGGCTAACTGCCTGTACGGGATTTCCCTTGTTGGAAGGGAGATTCTAACGGGATACCAGACCTCCACTCGGAAAACGGGCGGGGAGGATCTGGGAAGGATCTCTCAACAATAAGTCGGGAGAGATCCGAGCAGTGGCAGACATAGAGGCCCGGGAAATATCTGTGTCTGACTGTTCCCCAGTGTTAGAGAGGCTAACTGCCTATACAGGATTTCCCTTGTTGGAAGGGAGATTCTAACGGGATACCGGACCTCCACTCGGAAAACGGGCGGGGAGGATCTGGGAAGGATCTCTCAACAATAAGTCGGGAGAGATCCGAGCAGTGGCAGACATAGAGGCCCGGGAAATATCTGTGTCTGACTGTTCCCCAGTGTTAGAGAGGCTAACTGCCTATACAGGATTTCCCTTGTTGGAAGGGAGATTCTAACGGGATACTGGACCTCCACTCGGAAAACGGGCGGGGAGGATCTGGGAAGGATCTCTCAACAATAAGTCGGGAGGGATCCGAGCAGTGGCAGGCATGGTGACCCGGGAAATATCTGTGTCTGACTGTTCCCCTGTTTTAGAGAAGCTAATTGCCTATAAAGCTCACCCTTCCCCACAAGGAGTAGCCTGGGCACGAGACCACTGGCATGACCCGAAAACCATTGTAGGAAGAATTGAGAAGCTAGCAAAAGAAGGCAGGTTTCGCCCGGGAAAAGGGAAGGCTGTAGTGTGTGCAGTGTTAGGGGCTGCACTCGTAGCAGCTCAGGAAGAGAGACAGGAAACAATGAGAGCTGAGCAGGCAGATAAGGAGAAGATTCAGTCCCTGCAGGATTTAGTTAAAGTCCTGCAAGAGCAGTTAACTGCTGAGCATAATACAACACAGCGGCTTCATGCCGCCTTGTCTGATGCATTAGATCGGGAAAGAATATTGCGAGCCGAGGCGGATGAACGATCTGACCCGGACTTAGACCTGGAAGGTCTAGACATAGTTCAGGTGAAACAGCAAAAATCTTTATACCCAAATCAAGAGTTAGAATGTACCAGAAAAGTTTTTTACCCTGAGGATGAAGGGATAGCAATGAGGCCATTAATTAAAACAGAAACCATAGACAATGGCCAAAATGGTGGAGCACCACACGTGACCATTAAGACGATACCATATTCTGCCACTGAATTATCTAAAATTCAGGAAAAGTATAGCCGACTAGCAAAGGAGACCGAAACAGAATATGTGTGCAGAGTGTCATTAACTGGTGGCGACCGGATTTTATTGTCAGAAGATGAAGCCCAAGGATATTGGGGGCCTGGTGTGTTCCTAACTACCAATGATCCTAGGGAACCATGGTCTCTGACGCAGCGGGCAGCTTACTGGGCAGGGGGAATAGACCAAATGGAACGAGGAGAACCAACACAGATAGACACCCCTTCTATAAATCAGTTAACCGAGAGCTTACAGAAAACTGCTTGTCTCCAATTAATGCATGATAGGCGATTAGTGCCACAACAGCCCTCTCCGATGTTGTTAAATGCCAATCCCAATAGAATGACTCCTCTAATCCGAGGTTTACCAGATTCTTTGAAATTGTATGCTGTCCAGATTCAGGATAGATTACACGATGCGATAGCACCTAGAGGAGGCAGGCGGAATGCAGGAGGGGCTCTGACCTGGGGAGAAGTGGCACAGGAATTGATTAACTACGGCCGGAGAATGGGTCTCACAAGGGCAGAAAGCAGGGCTAAGCCTGCTATCCGCCGAATAGAAGGACCTGGCCGACCTCCCCCATCTAAGACTGTAAACACCAAAAAGCAGTACGGGGGTCAGCGGAACTTGTTGTGGGCAGAAGGGACAGAAAAGGGAATTCCCCGGGATGTGATGGACGGCTTGCCCACCTCTGTCCTAGAAAAGTTGGTCCTAGGGTGGAAAGACAAGAACTAGGAGCCTCCCCATACTGAGTTAAACATTCGAGGCTATAAGGGGGTGAATCCACAGTTGCTGGCAACTCCCACTCCCCAAACACCTACTGTCCCAGAGGAAGGTATGACTGTCCGCAGGACGGGAAACTAGACACGCCGTCCCCAGTAAGTGAGCCGGGGGACGGCCAGTGGGTTTATTTAAGGAGGCTCACTGAAAATAAGACAGGAGACCTGTTGATTACTTTTCCCCTTGTTCCCTTTAAGACCCCAGTAACTTTTTTAGTTGATACGGGTGCTCAGATGTCAGCACTCCGGGCGGATGTTGCTAACCGCAATGGAATAATTGCAGATAAGAAGCAGATATGGGTCACAGATGTTTTCGGAAGCTCCCAGCCTCAGCCGACAGCTAAAGTTAAATGCTGGCTGCCAGGGGATTCGTCCCCTGTTGAGGTTACTATGATACTAGGTTCTCTACCCACCAATATTCTAGGACTTGACCTCTTAAAGGGCTGGTCGTGGGTAGACTCTAAGGGAAGAGAATGGAAATTTGGGTGTCCCGCAATCTCTGTGAGGCTTTTGCAGTCTGCACCAACTCTCCCCCCTTCAAAAATAGTTAATGTCAAACCTTATGCTTTGCCTTTGGGAGCAAGGGAAGGGATCACTTCAGTAATAACTGAGTTACGGGAACAGGGGATAGTTATTCCTACGCACTCACCCTATAATTCCCCAGTATGGCCGGTCCGCAAGGCAAATGGGAAGTGGCGATTGACAGTTGACTATCGACGCCTGAACGCCAATACTGGCCCATTAACAGCTGCAGTTCCCAATATAGCAGAATTAATTGCAACCATACAAGAACAGGGTCACCAGATTTTAGCAACCATTGATGTGAAAGACATGTTCTTTATGGTTCCCTTACAAGAAACAGATAGGGACCGCTTTGCCTTTACCTGGGAAGGGGTACAATATACATTTACACGACTTCCCCAAGGCTATTGCCACTCACCAACCATTGCTCACTATGCATTAGCCCAAGAACTAAATCAGATCACTCCTAGAGATGGAGTAAAAGTATATCAGTACATTGAGGATGTGCTAATTGGGGGACCAGACACCACTGCGGTGGGGCAAACCCAGAGAGAAATCATTAGCCACTTAGAGAATTTAGGGCTCCAAATTCCTGCCGAAAAGGTGCAACTCCCATCACCTGAAGTAAAATTTTTAGGTATCTGGTGGAAAGGAGGGACTGTGTGTATACCTCCCGAAACCTTGTCCACCCTCGAACAAGTAAAAATGCCTGAAAAAAAGAAGGAATTGCAGCATGCCCTAGGCTTGCTAGTGTTTTGGAGAAAACACATCCCCGACTTTTCTATCATAGCTCGCCCTTTATATGATTTAACCCGTAAAAGAACTGCTTGGGACTGGACACCTGTCCATGAAGAGGCTCTGAAATTATTAATTTTTGAAGCAGGGATTTACCAGGCCCTAGGGCCGATACATCCAACTGACCCACTCCACATAGAATGGGGTTTCGCAATTCATGGGTTATCTATACATATGTGGCAGCGTGGACCTGAAGGTCCTACTCGTCCTATAGGGTTTTTCTCGCGTAGCTTTAAGGATGCTGAAAAACGGTATTCAGTCTGGGAGAAAGGACTCTTTGTGGTTAACGTAGCCTTACAGGAAGCCGAGAGAATTATACGGCAGCAGCCCATCATCTTGCGAGGACCTTTTAAGATCCTGAAACCAATATTGGCTGGAACTCCTCCCCCCGCAGGAGTAGCTCAACGAGAAACAGTAAGGAAGTGGTATGCCCAGTTGGACCACTACTGTCACACTAGACAGATAGAGGAGGGAACACCCAAAATGCTCCAAATACAGGATCCCCCTTCTGATCACCCAGATACAGAACCCCCTCCATCGTACATCAAAGTGGCTCCTGATTTCAAACCCCATTTAAAAAACGTGTGGTTCACTGATGCTTCCTCAAAAAGGGAAGGAAAGATGTGGAAGTATCGAGCAGTAGCATTACATATTGATTCAGGGGAGCATGTGATAACTGAGGGAGAGGGTAGTGCCCAAGTAGGGGAGTTAGTTGCTGTGTGGAGTGTAGTCGTTAAGGAAGCTGAGACAACAGAACCAGTATACATTTATACTGATTCCTATGCAGTGTTTAAAGGATGCACTGAATGGTTACCATTTTGGGAACAAAACCAGTGGAAAGTAAACCAAGTGCCAGTGTGGCAACAAGACAAATGGGAAGAAATACTGAATATTGCCAAGCAGAGATCTTTCTTGGTAGGCTGGGTTGCTGCACACCAGACAGGAGATAACCCAGCTCACCTCCTAAATAACCAAGTAGATTCCTTAACACGTCTAGCCAGTCTTGCCATTGATAGTGAAGCAGAGAGATGGGAACACCTTCTGGAGTGGCTGCACGTGAAGCGTGGCCATTCAGGAATTAAAGACCTGTACAAAGAGGCTATTAGTAGAGGATGGGCTGTTACACGAGAATTATGTAATACTGTTATTTCTGCATGCGGTCAATGTCGAGTTCGTTTGGAAAAATATAACCCTTTAAAAGAGCAACCCCTACATTTAAGGGCAAACAAAGGTTTATGGCAAACGTGGCAAATTGACTACATTGGCCCCTTTCGGGTATCAGAAGGAAAACGATATGTGTTAGTAGGAGTAGAGGTGGTATCAGGACTGACACAAGCTGAAGCTGTATCCAGAGCAACAGGAGAAAATACAGTGAAAAGTCTTAAAGTATGGTTTAGCTGCTTACCCAAGCCTCAATCAATTCAATCTGATAATGGGAGCCATTTCACTGCTGGAATAGTGCAAGAATGGGCTAAGGGTGAGGAAATCCAGTGGGTTTTTCACACCCCTTACTACCCTCAAGCTAATGGTATTGTGGAGAGAACGAACGGACTTCTAAAACGAGCTCTGAGGCCCCATGACCCAGGGTGGGCCTAGCGAGTACCAGAAGCAGTATACCGAATCAATAGCCGGTGGGGGGCAAATGGCTGCCCCCGACTCCTAGCGTTCTGTCCCACACCCCCTTCTATTGTTCCAGGGACGAAAGGTGGCAAAAACCCTGCACACTTGCTCCACTATGCTGGACAACCAGTATTAGTGGAACTACCCACTGTGGGGCAAGTGCCCCTAACCCTAAAGGCGCCTTTTAACCTCTATTCCTGGGTGGCCACAGATGCCCATGGGAAAGAGCATCGTATCAATACCCAATGGATTGTCCCATCCTTCTAAGTGGACTTTCATGTTCTGAATTAAAGTTGTTCCGATGTTAAATGGCTGATAAGAATATGTTTTTTCTGTATCCCACTAACTGGATTCTAACAAGCATATCAGTTAAGAGGCACAATATAAACCTAACCCTCTGTTATAGTACTAAAACCATAGCTGCTTGATTGCTCGCTTATGTTTTTGTTACTCTGACTAGTAATGCTGTGTTGACTTCTCAGAATTCCTGAGTTGGGGGGAGGACACAGAGAGCTTGGCAGCAGACCGCGTTGGAGTTCTTGCAGCGGCACCTACGCCACGTAAGAGCAAGAGGTCGCTATAAACTTATTAGCATTTTTACGCACAATGAGCGCATTCTGCTGATCTACGGATGCTTTAATCAGAGCAATTCTAGTCAAGAGAGCTTGAAGTTTAAGGCTAGTTTGTATGCATCTATAATAAGTAACACATCCTACACATGGCCTGTATGAAATTGTTTTACAGAAGCTGCATGAGCGCCTTGGAGAGTGCCCCTCAGCCTCTCAGATGGATCCCAACCACTAGCAGCACTGCTTGACATCTCCTCCAATCCTATCCCTCTAATGATTGTTTATTTTCGTATATATTTTGCAGGTTATCAGAAGCCCACGGCAGGACTTATGTTTTCAGTTGATGAGTGGGCCATTACCTGTATTGTTTGTTTGATTTTGGTTGTGATATTCTTATGGTATAACAGGGAAAGATGGTTTGGAACTCCTTCCTCCTTGCCTTTCTTAGCTTTGGTGCATCTGGACAAGGAGAAAGGACCTCCAATTTAGCTTGGGAAGTGATACAAGGATTCATACATGTCTGGAATAGAATGGATCAGGGGATCTGTATTCAGATTCCTACTTCTGCCGAGCAGGGGATTAGATTCGGTTTGATACCCATGAGGCTCAATATTGGAAAACATAATATGAGCAATGGCATTATAGGGTTAGTAGATGCTCCTTTTGAGTATCAATATCGAAGTGATTATACCTCCTGTGGCAGATGGTGGCGAGATGAAGCAGCCTTCTATGAGATTCCTCGGGACACGGGGTGGCCTGACTTAATAAACAAAACTTGTAAACGATGGAGATTGGAGGTCAGTCGTGAAATTGGTATTAGTCATAGCCCACCGTGTCCTCCAGGATTTAAGGAAGTCTATTCCAGACGATTCCCACCTTCTCCATCCTGGTGGAGAATAACAGGTTGCCCTTCCTATCACAATATATCTTGTAATCTAGTGCCCTTTTGGCCTGCTTCCCCGGAAATTACCCCTTTTGAATTACAATATAATGTAAAATGGGATTCAGCTTGGTGTGTTCACATACCTGACAGGAAGGGACAATATCCTTCAATGGATAGCGCCCACACTGCTTGGGGATGGTCAGTGAAACACATGTTAAAAAACCAACCTCTTCACCTATTAAAGAAAGAATTTGTGGGCACACCCAACCCCAATGATGCCCATTTGTTAAACTGTACCCACATAGATTGTACCACAGGTGCTGGCAATCCCATCGAAACGTGGATCAGTTTGGAAGTTAGAACCTTAATTCGAGATATGTGCACCTGTTGGGGATATCCTAATTTTAGATACCGAAACCGGGATAACCAATGTAATCAGATCACCAATAATGTTAATATCTGGCTAAAATGTGGAATTCCCATTAACCACTTCCCAAGACATAAAGTGGGGGAGGATAATCAAATACCTCGGGGAGACGCAACTACTTGTCAAAATGCTTTGTATGCTGCCCCTAAGGGGACCGTCTGGGGATGCTCAGATGGAAAAATGTACTCGCACTTGAATGTTATCAAACAGGCTGGATTGCGGTGTGGTTTGGGAATTCCTACTATGTGTCCCAGGCAAATCTTTGAATATACCACACCACCTATTCACAGGAAAAAAACGAGAATTTGATAACCCAAGTAGCACCCAGAAGTGGATTCAAAGCATTCTAAAACCCGATTATTATACCTGGGGACAGAAGGTATCGTTAGAGCTAGAAGCATTCTTTGCACCATCTGGGTATATTGTTCGGCACCAGTGGGTGCTAGAAAACCTAACTTGGCAAGTACACGTATTAAGTAATTGGACTCGATATGCCTTTGGGGAACTAAATCTCCAAGTGCAACAGGTATCAAAAATGACATTACAGAATTGTTTAGCCTTAGATATGCTATTGTTAAAAGAACAAGGTGTGTGTGGTATGTTGAACTTGACTGAATCTGAATGTTGTATTACCATTCATAATGCCACGACCTCCATTGAAGAAGCCCGGGCAAAGATGAAGGAGATTGCCGACCAGACGGGGGAACTCTTCCATGCAATGCAACCAGCTGACTGGTTTGATGGCTGGAATCCAAACTCATGGCTACATTCCATTTTAGGATCCTTGGGACTGACGGGATGGGGAAAATGGCTTGTAAATATTGGACTTATGATATTAATTGGATTTATATGTTTAATAACGGGCCTTGCCATAGTAAGATGTATGATTAGCCGCTTACTATCTTCAGCTGTCTCTCTCTCTTCTCCTACTGTCCGCTATATTAAGATCACCACAGACGAAGATGATATGAACAAGAATCAAAGTCCAGCGACTGTTTGAGCCACGGGGTGGTGTGGCGGTCTGACAAATTCAATGTCTCAAACATTCGTTAAAGAGCTTTGCTGGAGAAAACGGCCTCTGTTAAAATGCTGGAGTTTTGTGAACCAGAGGAGAGGGCCCCACAGAGGGTGGGAACGCACTTTTCCAAAGCCCCAATTCCTTATCTTAAGTGACCAGGACACAATTTATGCCTTCCTGGAGGAAGAGGGCCCCACAGAATTTGGGACTGTGCTTCTATCTTAAGCAGTCATGCCAGCAGGAGAAGAGAGGCAACTCCACAATGAACCCCCCCCCCCCCCCAAAGCTCACTGACACACTATAAAAGAAGAGAGAACAAATCCTCGGCGCGCGCCCTCCGGAACTGGATCTCTACGCTGGCTGGACCAACGCTGGACCCAGGACTGGTGAAACCCTTCTCTTCTCTTCTCTCTTTCTTTCTCTCACTCTCTCTCTCCCTCTTTTCCTTCTCTCTTTTCCACAGTCCCTACACCTCATCCTTTTAAACATAAACCGTTGACCAAGTCTGAGACTAGGAGTGGATCTAGCCGCCCCTGGGCTCCTCTTCGAGAAGGAGTCCAGAAAGGAAGGGGGTCTGCTCTGAACCTCGTGACTCAACGGGAGGGCTCTCCTTCTGATACATTTCATGTTTCTTCTTCCATTTCTTTTCCTACACCTCCCCACTCTTCTCAAACAGCGGCTTAATAACATGTTGCAAGGTTCATACTGATACGTTCACTTGTACTTGGGCAAGGTTAGCTAGGTTGAATAAATGTTTATTGTTGTTTGAACTCCCCTGGTGTCGTTTCACCTTAATTCTGACAAAAGAAATCCACGAACCTGAGTCGCTCCAACTTTGGGACGCGACAAAGGGGAAAGTGAAAAGCAGCAATAGCTTTCAGGGCTGGCACCTTCCTTGTGGGAGAAGGAGCCGGAGGTTTGCCTTTTCGGAAAGGGGCTCTGCCGAGGACAGGCAGCATCAGCTGTAGCGTGTGTGGGAAAGCACAGATCCGCAGGGCTGTTGTGCCTGTGAATAGGCTGCACGGGGAAAGTGAAAAGCAACAAGAGCTTTCAAGGCTGGCAGCTTCCTTGTGGGAGAAGGAGCCGGAGGTTTGCCTTTTCGGAAAGGGGCACTGCCGAGGACAGGCAGCATGATTTGTAGCGTGTGTGGGAAAGCACAGATCCGCAGGGCTGTTGTGCCTGTGAATAGGCTGCACGGGGAGGTGAAGAGCCGCAAGAGCTTTCAGGGCTGGGAGCTTTCTTGTGGGAGGAAGAGCCGGACGTTTCCCTTTTCGGAAAGGGGCTCTGCCGAGGACAGGCAGCATCTGCTGTAGTGTGTGAGGGAAAGCACAGATCCGCAGGGGTGTTGTGCCTGTGAATAGGCTGCACGGGGAGGTGAAGAGCAGCAAGAGCTTTCAGGGCTGGCAGCTTTCTTGTGGGAGGAAGAGCCGGACGTTTCCCTTTTCGGAAAGGGGCTCTGCCGAGGACAGGCAGCATCTGCTGTAGTGTGTGAGGGAAAGCACAGATCCGCAGGGGTGTTGTGCCTGTGAATAGGCTGCACGGGGAGGTGAAGAGCAGCAAGAGCTTTCAGGGCTGGCAGCTTCCCTGTGGGAGAAGGAGCCGGACGTTTGCCTTTTCGGAAAGGGTCTCTGCTGAGGACAGGCAGCATAAGCTGTAGTTTGTGTGGGAAAGCACAGATCCGCAGGGCTGTTGTGCCTGTGAATAGGATGCACGGGGAAAGTGAAGAGCAGCAAGAGCTTTCAGGGCTGGCAGCTTCCCTGTGGGAGAAAGAGCCGAATGTTTCCCTTTCAGAAAGAGGCACTGGCCGAGGACAGGCAGCATAAGCTGTAGCGTCTGTGGGAAAGCACAGATCCGCAGGGCTGTTGTGCCTGTGAATAGGCTGCACGGGGAGGTGAAGAGCAGCAAGAGCTTTCAGAGCTGGCAGCTTCCCTGTGGGAGAAGGAGCCGGACATTTGCGTTTTCGGAAAGGGGCTCTGACGAAGGAAATCATCGTGAGCTGTAGCGTGTGTGGGAAAGCACAGATCCGCAGGGCTGTTGTGCCTGTGAATAGGCTGCACGGGGAAAGTCAAGAGCAGCAAGAGCTTTCAGGGCTTTCAGCTTCCCTGTGGGAGAAGGAGCTGGACATTTGCCTTTTCGGAAAGGGGCTCTACTGAGGACAGGCAGCATAAGCTATAGTTTGTGTGGGAAAGCACAGATCCGCAGGGCTGTTGTGCCTGTGAATAGGCTGCACGGGGAAAGTGAAGAGCAGCAAGAGCTTTCAGGGCTGGCAGCTTCCCTGTGGGAGAAAGAGCCGAATGTTTCCCTTTCAGAAAGGGGCACTGTCCGAGGACAGGCAGCATAAGCTGTAGCGTCTGTGGGAAAGCACAGATCCGCAGGGCTGTTGTGCCTGTGAATAGGCTGCACGGGGAAAGTGAAAAGCAGCAAGAGCTTTCAGGGCTGGCAGTTTCCTTGTGGGAGAAGGAGCCAGAGGTTTGCCTTTTCAGAAAGGGGCTCTGCCGAAGGAAATCATCGTGAGCTGTACCTTGTGTGGCAAATCACAGATCCGCAGGGCTGTTGTGCCTGTGAATAGGCTGCACGGGGAGGTGAAGAGCAGCAAGAGCTTTCAGGGCTGGCAGCTTCCTTGTGGGAGAAGGAGCCGGACGTTTCCCTTTTCGGAAAGGGGCTCTGCCGAGGACAGGCAGCATGATCTCTAGCGTGTGGGAAAGCACAGATCCGCAGGGCTGTTGTGCCTGTGAAAGGGTGCACGGGGAGGTGAAGAGCAGCAAGAGCTTTCAGGGCTGGCAGCTTCCCTGTGGGAGAAGGAGCCGGAGGTTTGCCTTTTCGGAAAGGGGCTCTGCTGACGACAGGCAGCGTAAGATGTAGCGTCTGTGGGAAAGCACAGATCCGCAGGGCTGTTGTGCGTGTGAATAGGCTGCACGGGGAAAGTGAAGAGCAGCAAGAGCTTTCAGGGCTGGCACCTTCCTTGTGGGAGAAAGAGCCGAATGTTTCCGTTTCAGAAAGAGGCACTGCCGAGGACAGGCAGCATGCAGTGTTGCGTCTCTGGGAAAGCACAGATCTGCAGGGCTGTTGTGCCTGTGAATAGGCTGCACGGGGAAAGTGAAAAGCAGCAAGAGCTTTCAGGGCTGGCAGCTTCCCTGTGGGAGAAGGAGCCGAATGTTTCCCTTTTCGGAAAGGGGCTCTGCCGAGTACAGGCAGCATGATCTGTAGCGTGTGTGGGAAAGCACATATCCGCAGGGCTGTTGTGCCTGTGAATAGGCTGCACGGGGAGGTGAAGAGCAGCAAGAGCTTTCAGGGCTGGCACCTTCCTTGTGGGAGAAGGAGCCGGACGTTTCCCTTTTCGGAAAGGGGCTCTGCCGAGGACAGGCAGCATCAGCTGTAGCGTGTGTGGGAAAGCACAGATCCGCAGGGCTGTTGTGCCTGTGAATAGGCTGCACGGGGAGGTGAAGAGCAGCAAGAGCTTTCAGGGCTGGCAGCTTCCTTGTGGAATAAGGAGCCGGAGGTTTGCCTATTCGGAAAGGGGCTCTGCCGAAGGAAATCATCGTGAGCTGTACCTTGTGTGGGAAAGCACAGATCCGCAGGGCTGTTGTGCCTGTGAATAGGCTGCACGGGGAAAGTGAAAATCAGCAAGAGCTTTCAGGTCTGGCAGTTTCCTTGTGGGAGAAGGAGCTGGACAGTTGCCTTTTCAGAAAGAGGCACTGGCCGAGGACAGGCAGCCTCAGCTGTAGCATGTGTGGGAAAGCACAGATCCGCAGGGCTGTTGTTCCTGTGAATAGGCTGCACGGGGAGGTGAAGAGCAGCAAGAGCTTTCAGGGCTGGCAGCTTCCCTGTGGGAAAAGGAGCCGGACGTTTGCCTTTTCGGAAAGGGGCTCTGCCGAAGACAGGCAGCATGATCTGTAGCGTCTGTGGGAAAGCACAGATCCGCAGGGCTGTTGTGCGTGTGAATAGGCTGCACGGGGAAAGTGAAAATCAGCAAGAGCTTTCAGGGCTGGCACCTTCCTTGTAGGAGAAAGAGCCGAATGTTTCCGTTTCAGAAAGAGGCACTGGCTGAGGACAGGCAGCATGCGGTGTAGCCTATGTGGGAAAGCATAGATCCACACGGCTGTTGTGCCTGTGAATAGGCTGCACGGGGAAAGTAAAAAGCAGCAATAGCTTTCAGGGCTGGCAGCTTCCTTGTGGGAGAAGGAGCTGGAGGTTTGCCTTTTCGAAAGGGGCTCTGCCGAGGACAGGCAGCATCAGCTGTAGCGTGTGTGGGAAAGCACAGATCCGCAGGGCTGTTGTGCCTGTGAATAGGCTGCACGGGGAGGTGAAGAGCAGCAAGAGCTTTCAAGGCTGGCAGCTTCTCTGTGGGAGAAGGAGCCGGAGGTTTGCCTTTTCGGAAAGGGGCTCTGCCGAGGACAGGCAGCATCAGCTGTAGCGTGTGTGGGAAAGCACAGATCCGCAGGGCTGTTGTGCCTGTGAATAGGCTGCACGGGGAAAGTGAAAAGCAGCAAGAGCTTTCAGGGCTGGCACCTTCCTTGTGGGAGAAAGAGCCGGACATTTGCCTTTTCGGAAAGGGGCTCTGCCGAGGACAGGCAGCATCAGCTGTAGCGTCTGTGGGAAAGCACAGATCCGCAGGGCTGTTGTGCCTGTGAATAGGCTGCACGGGGAGGTGAAGAGCAGCAAGAGCTTTCAGGGCTGGCAGCTTCCTTGTGGGAGAAAGAGCCGGAGGTTTGCCTTTTCGGAAAGGGGCTCTGCCGAGGACAGGCAGCATCAGCTGTAGCGTGTGTGGGAAAGCACAGATCCGCAGGGCTGTTGTGCCTGTGAATAGGCTGCACGGGGAGGTGAAGAGCAGCAAGAGCTTTCAGGGCTGGCAGCTTCCTTGTGGGAGAAGGAGCCGGAGGTTTGCCTATTCGGAAAGGGGCTCTGCCGAAGGAAACCATCGTGAGCTGTACCTTGTGTGGGAAAGCACAGATCCGCAGGGCTGTTGTGCCTGTGAATAGGCTGCACGGGGAAAGTGAAAAGCAGCAAGAGCTTTCAGGGCTGGCAGCTTCCCTGTGGGAGAAGGAGCCGGACGTTTGCCTTTTCGGAAAGGGTCTCTGCCGAAGACAGGCAGCATGATCTGTAGCGTCTGTGGGAAAGCACAGATCCGCAGGGCTGTTGTGCGTGTGAATAGGCTGCACGGGGAAAGTGAAAATCAGCAAGAGCTTTCAGGGCTGGCACCTTCCTTGTAGGAGAAAGAGCCGAATGTTTCCCTTTCAGAAAGAGGCACTGGCTGAGGACAGGCAGCATGCGGTGTAGCCTATATGGAAAAGCATAGATCCACAGGGCTGTTGTGCCTGTGAATAGGCTGCACGGGGAAAGTGAAAAGCAGCAAGAGCTTTCAGGGCTGGCAGCTTCCTTGTGGGAAAAGGAGCCGGAGGTTTGCCTTTTCGGAAAGGGGCTCTGCCGAGGACAGGCAGCATGATCTGTAGCGTGTGTGGGAAAGCACAGATCCGCAGGGCTGTTGTGCCTGTGAATAGGCTGCACGGGGAAAGTGAAAAGCAGCAAGAGCTTTCAGGGCTGGCAGCTTCCTTATGGGAAAAGGAGCCGGAGGTTTCCCTTTTCGAAAGAGGCTCTGCCGAGGACAGGCAGCATGCAGTGTTGCGTCTCTGGGAAAGCACAGATCCGCAGGGCTGTTGTGCCTGTGAATAGGCTGCACAGAGAGTTGAAGACCAGCAAGAGCTTTCAGGGCTGGCAGCTTCCTTGTGGGAGAAAGAGCCGGACGTTTCCCTTTTCGGAAAGGGGCTCTGCCGAGAAGAGGCGGCATGCAGTGTTGCGTCTCTGGGAAAGCACAGATCCGCAGAGCTGTTGTGCCTGTGAATAGGCTGCACAGGGAGGTGAAGAGCAGCAAGAGCTTTCAGGGCTGGCAGCTTCCTTGTGGGAGAAGGAGCCGGACGTTTGCCTTTTCCGAAAGGGGCTCTGCCGAGGACAGGCAGCATGCAGTGTTGCGTCTCTGGGAAAGCACAGATCCGCAGAGCTGTTGTGCCTGTGAATAGGCTGCACAGGGAGGTGAAGAGCAGCAAGAGCTTTCAGGGCTGGCAGCTTCCTTGTGGGAGAAGGAGCCGGAGGTTTGCCTATTCGGAAAGGGGCTCTGTCGAAGGAAATCATCCTGAGCTGTACCTTGTGTGGGAAAGCACAGATCCGCAGGGCTGTTGTGCCTGTGAATAGGCTGCACGGGGGAAGTGAAAATCAGCAAGAGCTTTCAGGTCTGGCAGTTTCCTTGTGGGAGAAGGAGCTCGACAGTTGCCTTTTCAGAAAGAGGCACTGGCCGAGGACAGGCAGCCTCAGCTGTAGAATGTGTGGGAAAGCACAGATCCGCAGGGCTGTTGTTCCTGTGAATAGGCTGCACGGGGAGGTGAAGAGCAGCAAGAGCTTTCAGGGCTGGCAGCTTCCCTGTGGGAAAAGGAGCCGGACGTTTGCCTTTTCGGAAAGGGGCTCTGCCGAAGACAGGCAGCATGATCTGTAGCGTCTGTGGGAAAGCACAGATCCGCAGGGCTGTTGTGCGTGTGAATAGGCTGCACGGGGAAAGTGAAAATCAGCAAGAGCTTTCAGGGCTGGCAGATCCCTTGTGGGAGAAGGAGCCGAATGTTTCCCTTTCAGAAAGAGGCACTGGCCGAGGACAGGCAGCATGCGGTGTAGCCTATGTGGGAAAGCACAGATCCGCAGGGCTGTTGTGCCTGTGAATAGGCTGCACGGGGAAACTGAAAAGCAGCAATAGCTGTCAGGGCTGGCAGCTTCCATGTTGGAGAAGGAGCTGGACAGTTGCCTTTTCGGAAAGGGGCTCTGCCGAGGACAGGCAGCATGATCTGTAGCGTGTGTGGGAAAGCACAGATCCGCAGGGCTGTTGTGCCTGTGAATAGGCTGCACGGGGAAAGTGAAAATCAGCAAGAGCTTTCAGGGCTGGCAGTTTCCTTGTGGGAGGAAGAGCCGAATGTTTCCCTTTCAGAAAGAGGCACTGGCCGAGGACAGGCAGCATGATCTGTAGTGTGTGTGGGAAAGCACAGATCCGCAGGGCTGTTGTACCTGTGAATAGGCTGTACGGGGAGGTGAAGAGCAGCAAGAGCTTTCAGGGCTGGCAGCTTCCCTGTGGGAGAAGGAGCCGAATGTTTCCCTTTTCGGAAAGGGGCTCTGCCGAGTACAGGCAGCATGATCTGTAGCGTGTGTGGGAAAGCACATATCCGCAGGGCTGTTGTTCCTGTGAATAGGCTGCACGGGGAGGTGAAGAGCAGCAAGAGCTTTCAGGGCTGGCAGCTTCCCTGTGGGAGAAGGATCCGGAGGTTTGCCTTTTCGGAAAGGGGCTCTGCCGAGGACAGGCAGCATCAGCTGTAGCGTCTGTGGGAAAGCACAGATCCGCAGGGCTGTTGTGCCTGTGAATAGGCTGCACGGGGAGGTGAAGAGCAGCAAGAGCTTTCAGGGCTGGCAGCTTCCCTGTGGGAGAAGGAGCCGGAGGTTTGCCTTTTCAGAAAGGGGCTCTGCTGAAGACAGGCAGCATCAGCTGTAGCGTGTGTGGGAAAGCACAGATCCGCAGGGCTGTTGTGCCTGTGAATAGGCTGCAAGGGGAAAGTGAAGAGCAGCAAGAGCTTTCAGGGCTGGCAGCTTCCTTGTGGGAAAAGGAGCCGGAGGTTTGCCTTTTCGGAAAGGGGCTCTGCCGAGGACAGGCAGCATCAGCTGTAGCGTGTGTGGGAAAGCACAGATCCGCAGGGCTGTTGTTCCTGTGAGTAGGCTGCACGGGGAAAGTGAAGAGCAGCAAGAGCTTTCAGGGCTGGCAGCTTCCCTGTGGGAGAAGGAGCCGGCGGTTTGCCTTTTCGGAAAGGGGCTCTGCCGAGGACAGGCAGCATGATCTGTAGTGTGTGTGGGTAATCAAAGATCCGCAGGGCTGTTGTGCCTGTGAATAGGCTGCACGGGGAGGTGAAGAGCAGCAAGAGCTTTCAGGGCTGGCAGCTTCCTTGTGGGAGAAAGAGCCGAATGTTTCCCTTTCAGAAAGAGGCACTGGCCGAGGACAGGCAGCATGCGGTGTAGCCTATGTGGGAAAGCACAGATCCGCAGGGCTGTTGTGCCTGTGAATAGGCTGCACGGGGAGGTGAAGAGCAGCAAGAGCTTTCAGGGCTGGCAGCTTCCCTGTGGGAAAAGGAGCCGGACATTTGCCTTTTCGGAAAGGGGCACTGGCCGAGGACAGGCAGCATCAGCTGTAGCGTGTGTGGGAAAGCACAGATCCGCAGGGCTGTTGTGCCTGTGAATAGGCTGCACGGGGAGGTGAAGAGCAGCAAGAGCTTTCAGGGCTGGCAGCTTCCTTGTGGGAGAAGGAGCCGGATATTTGCCTTTTCGGAAAGGGGTCTCTGCCGAGGACAGGCAGCATGATCTGTAGCGTCTGTGGGAAAGCACAGATCCGCAGGGCTGTTGTGCCTGTGAATAGGCTGCACGGGGAAAGTGAAAAGCAGCAATAGCTTTCAGGGCTGGCAGCTTCCTTGTGGGAGAAGGAGCTGGACATTTGCCTTTTCGGAAAGGGGCACTGCCGAAGGAAATCATCGTGAGCTGTAGCGTCTGTGGGAAAGCACAGATCCGCAGGGCTGTTGTGCCTGTGAATAGGCTGCACGGGGAAAGTGAAAATCAGCAAGAGCTTTCAGGGCTGGCAGTTTCCTTGTGGGAGAAGGAGCCTAATGTTTCCCTTTCAGAAAGAGGCACTGGCCGAGGACAGGCAGCATGCGGTGTAGCCTATGTGGGAAAGCACAGATCCGCAGGGCTGTTGTGCCTGTGCATAGGCTGCACGGGGAAACTGAAAAGCAGCAATAGCTGTCAGGGCTGGCAGCTTCCATGTGGGAGAAGGAGCTGGACAGTTGCCTTTGCGGAAAGGGGCTCTGCCGAGGACAGGCAGCATGATCTGTAGCGTGTGTGGGAAAGCACAGATCCGCAGGGCTGTTGTGCCTGTGAATAGGCTGCACGGGGAAAGTGAAAATCAGCAAGAGCTTTCAGGGCTGGCAGTTTCCTTGTGGGAGGAAGAGCCGAATGTTTCCCTTTCAGAAAGAGGCACTGGCCGAGAACAGGCAGCATGATCTGTAGCGTGTGTGGGAAAGCACAGATCCGCAGGGCTGTTGTACCTGTGAATAGGCTGTACGGGGAGGTGAAGAGCAGCAAGAGCTTTCAGGGCTGGCAGCTTCCCTGTGGGAGAAGGAACCGAATGTTTCCCTTTTCGGAAAGGGGCTCTGCCGAGTACAGGCAGCATGGTCTGTAGCATGTGTGGGAAAGCACATATCCGCAGGGCTGTTGTGCCTGTGAATAGGCTGCACGGGGAGGTGAAGAGCAGCAAGAGCTTTCAGGGCTGGCAGCTTCCCTGTGGGAGAAGGAGCCGGAGATTTGCCTTTTCGGAAAGGGGCTCTGCCGAGGATAGGCAGCATCAGCTGTAGCGTCTGTGGGAAAGCACAGATCCGCAGGGCTGTTGTGCCTGTGAATAGGCTGCACGGGGAGGTGAAGAGCAGCAAGAGCTTTCAGGGCTGGCAGCTTCCCTGTGGGAGAAGGAGCCGGAGGTTTGCCTTTTCGGAAAGGGGCTCTGCTGAAGACAGGCAGCATCAGCTGTAGCGTCTGTGGGAAAGCACAGATCCGCAGGGCTGTTGTGCCTGTGAATAGGCTGCACGGGGAAAGTGAAAAGCAGCAAGAGCTTTCAGGGCTGGCAGCTTCCTTATGGGAAAAGGAGCCGGAGGTTTCCCTTTTCGAAAGAGGCTCTGCCGAGGACAGGCAGCATGCAGTGTTGCGTCTCTGGGAAAGCACAGATCCGCAGGGCTGTTGTGCCTGTGAATAGGCTGCACAGAGAGTTGAAGACCAGCAAGAGCTTTCAGGGCTGGCAGCTTCCTTGTGGGAGAAAGAGCCGGACGTTTCCCTTTTCGGAAAGGGGCTCTGCCGAGAAGAGGCGGCATGATCTGTAGCCTGTGTGGGAAAGCACAGATCGGCAGGGCTGTTGTGCCTGTGAATAGGCTGCACGGGGAGGTGAAGAGCAGCAAGAGCTTTCAGGGCTGGCAGCTTCCTTGTGGGACAAGGAGCAGGACGTTTGCCTTTTCGGAAAGGGGCTCTGGCGAGGACAGGCAGCATGATCTGTAGCGTGTGTGGGAAAGCACAGATCCGCAGGGCTGTTGTGCCTGTGAATAGGCTGCACGGGGAGGTGAAGAGCAGCAAGAGCTTTCAGGGCTGGCAGCTTCCCTGTGGGAGAAGGATCCGGAGGTTTGCCTTTTCGGAAAGGGGCTCTGCCGAGGACAGGCAGCATCAGCTGTAGCGTCTGTGGGAAAGCACAGATCCGCAGGGCTGTTGTGCCTGTGAATAGGCTGCAAGGGGAAAGTGAAGAGCAGCAAGAGCTTTCAGGGCTGGCACCTTCCTTGTGGGAGAAAGAGCCGAATGTTTCCGTTTCAGAAAGAGGCACTGCCGAGGACAGGCAGCATGCAGTGTTGCGTCTCTGGGAAAGCACAGATCCGCAGGGCTGTTGTGCCTGTGAATAGGCTGCACGGGGAAAGTGAAAAGCAGCAATAGCTTTCAGGGCTGGCAGCTTCCTTGTGGGAGAAGGAGCTGGACATTTGCCTTTTCGGAAAGGGGCACTGCCGAAGGAAATCATCGTGAGCTGTAGCGTCTGTGGGAAAGCACAGATCCGCAGGGCTGTTGTGCCTGTGAATAGGCTGCACGGGGAAAGTGAAAATCAGCAAGAGCTTTCAGGGCTGGCAGTTTCCTTGTGGGAGAAGGAGCCTAATGTTTCCCTTTCAGAAAGAGGCACTGGCCGAGGACAGGCAGCATGCGGTGTAGCCTATGTGGGAAAGCACAGATCCGCAGGGCTGTTGTGCCTGTGCATAGGCTGCACGGGGAAACTGAAAAGCAGCAATAGCTGTCAGGGCTGGCAGCTTCCATGTGGGAGAAGGAGCTGGACAGTTGCCTTTTCGGAAAGGGGCTCTGCCGAGGACAGGCAGCATGATCTGTAGCGTGCGTGGGAAAGCACAGATCCGCAGGGCTGTTGTGCCTGTGAATAGGCTGCACGGGGAAAGTGAAAATCAGCAAGAGCTTTCAGGGCTGGCAGTTTCCTTGTGGGAGGAAGAGCCGAATGTTTCCCTTTCAGAAAGAGGCACTGGCCGAGGACAGGCAGCATGATCTGTAGCGTGTGTGGGAAAGCACAGATCCGCAGGGCTGTTGTACCTGTGAATAGGCTGTACGGGGAGGTGAAGAGCAGCAAGAGCTTTCAGGGCTGGCAGCTTCCCTGTGGGAGAAGGAGCCGAATGTTTCCCTTTTCGGAAAGGGGCTCTGCCGAGTACAGGCAGCATGATCTGTAGCGTGTGTGGGAAAGCACATATCCGCAGGGCTGTTGTTCCTGTGAATAGGCTGCACGGGGAGGTGAAGAGCAGCAAGAGCTTTCAGGGCTGGCAGCTTCCCTGTGGGAGAAGGATCCGGAGGTTTGCCTTTTCGGAAAGGGGCTCTGCCGAGGACAGGCAGCATCAGCTGTAGCGTCTGTGGGAAAGCACAGATCCGCAGGGCTGTTGTGCCTGTGAATAGGCTGCACGGGGAGGTGAAGAGCAGCAAGAGCTTTCAGGGCTGGCAGCTTCCCTGTGGGAGAAGGAGCCGGAGGTTTGCCTTTTCGGAAAGGGGCTCTGCTGAAGACAGGCAGCATCAGCTGTAGCGTGTGTGGGAAAGCACAGATCCGCAGGGCTGTTGTGCCTGTGAATAGGCTGCAAGGGGAAAGTGAAAATCAGCAAGAGCTTTCAGGGCTGGCAGCTTCCTTGTGGGAGAAAGAGCCGAATGTTTCCGTTTCAGAAAGAGGCACTGCCGAGGACAGGCAGCATGCAGTGTTGCGTCTCTGGGAAAGCACAGATCCGCAGGGCTGTTGTGCCTGTGAATAGGCTGCACGGGGAAAGTGAAAAGCAGCAATAGCTTTCAGGGCTGGCAGCTTCCTTGTGGGAGAAGGAGCTGGACATTTGCCTTTTCGGAAAGGGGCACTGCCGAAGGAAATCATCGTGAGCTGTAGCGTCTGTGGGAAAGCACAGATCCGCAGGGCTGTTGTGCGTGTGAATAGGCTGCACGGGGAAAGTGAAAATCAGCAAGAGCTTTCAGGGCTGGCAGTTTCCTTGTGGGAGAAGGAGCCGAATGTTTCCCTTTCAGAAAGAGGCACTGGCCGAGGACAGGCAGCATGCGGTGTAGCCTATGTGGGAAAGCACAGATCCGCAGGGCTGTTGTGCCTGTGCATAGGCTGCACGGGGAAACTGAAAAGCAGCAATAGCTGTCAGGGCTGGCAGCTTCCATGTGGGAGAAGGAGCTGGACAGTTGCCTTTTCGGAAAGGGGCTCTGCCGAGGACAGGCAGCATGATCTGTAGCGTGCGTGGGAAAGCACAGATCCGCAGGGCTGTTGTGCCTGTGAATAGGCTGCACGGGGAAACTGAAAAGCAGCAATAGCTGTCAGGGCTGGCAGCTTCCATGTGGGAGAAGGAGCTGGACAGTTGCCTTTTCGGAAAGGGGCTCTGCCGAGGACAGGCAGCATGATCTGTAGCGTCTGTGGGAAAGCACAGATCCGCAGGGCTGTTGTGCCTGTGAATAGGCTGCACGGGGAAAGTGAAAATCAGCAAGAGCTTTCAGGGCTGGCAGTTTCCTTGTGGGAGGAAGAGCCGAATGTTTCCCTTTCAGAAAGAGGCACTGGCCGAGGACAGGCAGCATGATCTGTAGTGTGTGTGGGAAAGCACAGATCCGCAGGGCTGTTGTACCTGTGAATAGGCTGTACGGGGAGGTGAAGAGCAGCAAGAGCTTTCAGGGCTGGCAGCTTCCCTGTGGGAGAAGGAGCCGAATGTTTCCCTTTTCGGAAAGGGGCTCTGCCGAGTACAGGCAGCATGATCTGTAGCGTGTGTGGGAAAGCACATATCCGCAGGGCTGTTGTTCCTGTGAATAGGCTGCACGGGGAGGTGAAGAGCAGCAAGAGCTTTCAGGGCTGGCAGCTTCCCTGTGGGAGAAGGATCCGGAGGTTTGCCTTTTCGGAAAGGGGCTCTGCCGAGGACAGGCAGCATCAGCTGTAGCGTCTGTGGGAAAGCACAGATCCGCAGGGCTGTTGTGCCTGTGAATAGGCTGCACGGGGAGGTGAAGAGCAGCAAGAGCTTTCAGGGCTGGCAGCTTCCCTGTGGGAGAAGGAGCCGGAGGTTTGCCTTTTCAGAAAGGGGCTCTGCTGAAGACAGGCAGCATCAGCTGTAGCGTGTGTGGGAAAGCACAGATCCGCAGGGCTGTTGTGCCTGTGAATAGGCTGCAAGGGGAAAGTGAAGAGCAGCAAGAGCTTTCAGGGCTGGCAGCTTCCTTGTGGGAAAAGGAGCCGGAGGTTTGCCTTTTCGGAAAGGGGCTCTGCCGAGGACAGGCAGCATCAGCTGTAGCGTGTGTGGGAAAGCACAGATCCGCAGGGCTGTTGTTCCTGTGAGTAGGCTGCACGGGGAAAGTGAAGAGCAGCAAGAGCTTTCAGGGCTGGCAGCTTCCCTGTGGGAGAAGGAGCCGGCGGTTTGCCTTTTCGGAAAGGGGCTCTGCCGAGGACAGGCAGCATGATCTGTAGTGTGTGTGGGTAATCAAAGATCCGCAGGGCTGTTGTGCCTGTGAATAGGCTGCACGGGGAGGTGAAGAGCAGCAAGAGCTTTCAGGGCTGGCAGCTTCCTTGTGGGAGAAAGAGCCGAATGTTTCCCTTTCAGAAAGAGGCACTGGCCGAGGACAGGCAGCATGCGGTGTAGCCTATGTGGGAAAGCACAGATCCGCAGGGCTGTTGTGCCTGTGAATAGGCTGCACGGGGAGGTGAAGAGCAGCAAGAGCTTTCAGGGCTGGCAGCTTCCCTGTGGGAAAAGGAGCCGGACATTTGCCTTTTCGGAAAGGGGCACTGGCCGAGGACAGGCAGCATCAGCTGTAGCGTGTGTGGGAAAGCACAGATCCGCAGGGCTGTTGTGCCTGTGAATAGGCTGCACGGGGAGGTGAAGAGCAGCAAGAGCTTTCAGGGCTGGCAGCTTCCTTGTGGGAGAAGGAGCCGGATATTTGCCTTTTCGGAAAGGGGTCTCTGCCGAGGACAGGCAGCATGATCTGTAGCGTCTGTGGGAAAGCACAGATCCGCAGGGCTGTTGTGCCTGTGAATAGGCTGCACGGGGAAAGTGAAAAGCAGCAATAGCTTTCAGGGCTGGCAGCTTCCTTGTGGGAGAAGGAGCTGGACATTTGCCTTTTCGGAAAGGGGCACTGCCGAAGGAAATCATCGTGAGCTGTAGCGTCTGTGGGAAAGCACAGATCCGCAGGGCTGTTGTGCCTGTGAATAGGCTGCACGGGGAAAGTGAAAATCAGCAAGAGCTTTCAGGGCTGGCAGTTTCCTTGTGGGAGAAGGAGCCTAATGTTTCCCTTTCAGAAAGAGGCACTGGCCGAGGACAGGCAGCATGCGGTGTAGCCTATGTGGGAAAGCACAGATCCGCAGGGCTGTTGTGCCTGTGCATAGGCTGCACGGGGAAACTGAAAAGCAGCAATAGCTGTCAGGGCTGGCAGCTTCCATGTGGGAGAAGGAGCTGGACAGTTGCCTTTGCGGAAAGGGGCTCTGCCGAGGACAGGCAGCATGATCTGTAGCGTGTGTGGGAAAGCACAGATCCGCAGGGCTGTTGTGCCTGTGAATAGGCTGCACGGGGAAAGTGAAAATCAGCAAGAGCTTTCAGGGCTGGCAGTTTCCTTGTGGGAGGAAGAGCCGAATGTTTCCCTTTCAGAAAGAGGCACTGGCCGAGGACAGGCAGCATGATCTGTAGCGTGTGTGGGAAAGCACAGATCCGCAGGGCTGTTGTACCTGTGAATAGGCTGTACGGGGAGGTGAAGAGCAGCAAGAGCTTTCAGGGCTGGCAGCTTCCCTGTGGGAGAAGGAACCGAATGTTTCCCTTTTCGGAAAGGGGCTCTGCCGAGTACAGGCAGCATGGTCTGTAGCATGTGTGGGAAAGCACATATCCGCAGGGCTGTTGTGCCTGTGAATAGGCTGCACGGGGAGGTGAAGAGCAGCAAGAGCTTTCAGGGCTGGCAGCTTCCCTGTGGGAGAAGGAGCCGGAGATTTGCCTTTTCGGAAAGGGGCTCTGCCGAGGACAGGCAGCATCAGCTGTAGCGTCTGTGGGAAAGCACAGATCCGCAGGGCTGTTGTGCCTGTGAATAGGCTGCACGGGGAGGTGAAGAGCAGCAAGAGCTTTCAGGGCTGGCAGCTTCCCTGTGGGAGAAGGAGCCGGAGGTTTGCCTTTTCGGAAAGGGGCTCTGCTGAAGACAGGCAGCATCAGCTGTAGCGTCTGTGGGAAAGCACAGATCCGCAGGGCTGTTGTGCCTGTGAATAGGCTGCACGGGGAAAGTGAAAAGCAGCAAGAGCTTTCAGGGCTGGCAGCTTCCTTATGGGAAAAGGAGCCGGAGGTTTCCCTTTTCGAAAGAGGCTCTGCCGAGGACAGGCAGCATGCAGTGTTGCGTCTCTGGGAAAGCACAGATCCGCAGGGCTGTTGTGCCTGTGAATAGGCTGCACAGAGAGTTGAAGACCAGCAAGAGCTTTCAGGGCTGGCAGCTTCCTTGTGGGAGAAAGAGCCGGACGTTTCCCTTTTCGGAAAGGGGCTCTGCCGAGAAGAGGCGGCATGATCTGTAGCCTGTGTGGGAAAGCACAGATCGGCATGGCTGTTGTGCCTGTGAATAGGCTGCACGGGGAGGTGAAGAGCAGCAAGAGCTTTCAGGGCTGGCAGCTTCCTTGTGGGACAAGGAGCAGGACGTTTGCCTTTTCGGAAAGGGGCTCTGGCGAGGACAGGCAGCATGATCTGTAGCGTGTGTGGGAAAGCACAGATCCGCAGGGCTGTTGTTCCTGTGAATAGGCTGCACGGGGAGGTGAAGAGCAGCAAGAGCTTTCAAGGCTGGCAGCTTCCTTGTGGGAGAAGGAGCCCGACGTTTGCCTTTTCCGAAAGGGGCTCTGCCGAGGACAGGCAGCATGCAGTGTTGCGTCTCTGGGAAAGCACAGATCCGCAGAGCTGTTGTGCCTGTGAATAGGCTGCACGGGGAAAGTGAAAATCAGCAAGAGCTTTCAGGTCTGGCAGTTTCCTTGTGGGAGAAGGAGCTCGACAGTTGCCTTTTCAGAAAGAGGCACTGGCCGAGGACAGGCAGCCTCAGCTGTAGAATGTGTGGGAAAGCACAGATCCGCAGGGCTGTTGTTCCTGTGAATAGTCTGCACGGGGAGGTGAAGAGCAGCAAGAGCTTTCAGGGCTGGCAGCTTCCCTGTGGGAAAAGGAGCCGGACGGTTGCCTTTTCGGAAAGGGGCTCTGCCGCAGACAGGCAGCATGATCTGTAGCGTCTGTGGGAAAGCACAGATCCGCAGGGCTGTTGTGCCTGTGAATAGGCTGCACGGGGAAACTGAAAAGCAGCAATAGCTGTCAGGGCTGGCAGCTTCCATGTGGGAGAAGGAGCTGGACAGTTGCCTTTTCGGAAAGGGGCTCTGCCGAGGACAGGCAGCATGATCTGTAGCGTGTGTGGGAAAGCACAGATCCGCAGGGCTGTTGTGCCTGTGAATAGGCTGCACGGGGAAAGTGAAAATCAGCAAGAGCTTTCAGGGCTGGCAGTTTCCTTGTGGGAGGAAGAGCTGAATGTTTCCCTTTCAGAAAGAGGCACTGGCCGAGGACAGGCAGCATGATCTGTAGCGTGTGTGGGAAAGCACAGATCCGCAGGGCTGTTGTGCCTGTGAATAGGCTGCACGGGGAGGTGAAGAGCAGCAAGAGCTTTCAGGGCTGGCAGCTTCCCTGTGGGAGAAGGAGCCGAATGTTTCCCTTTTCGGAAAGGGGCTCTGCCGAGTACAGGCAGCATGATCTGTAGCGTCTGTGGGAAAGCACAGATCCGCAGGGCTGTTGTGCCTGTGAATAGGCTGCACGGGGAGGTGAAGAGCAGCAAGAGCTTTCAGGGCTGGCAGCTTCCCTGTGGGAGAAGGAGCCGGAGGTTTGCCTTTTCGGAAAGGGGCTCTGCCGAGGACAGGCAGCATGATCTGTAGCGTCTGTGGGAAAGCACAGATCCGCAGGGCTGTTATGCCTGTGAATAGGCTGCACGGGGAGGTGAAAAGCAGCAAGAGCTTTCAGGGCTGGCAGTTTCCTTGTGGGAGAAGGAGCCGAATGTTTCCCTTTCAGAAAGAGGTACAGGCCGAGGACAGGCAGCATGCTGTGTAGCCTATGTGGGAAAGCACAGATCCGCAGGGCTGTTGTGCCTGTGCATAGGCTGCACGGGGAAACTGAAAAGCAGCAATAGCTGTCAGGGCTGGCAGCTTCCATGTGGGAGAAGGAGCTGGACAGTTGCCTTTTCGGAAAGGGGCTCTGCCGAGGACAGGCAGCATGATCTGTAGCGTCTGTGGGAAAGCACAGATCCGCAGGGCTGTTGTGCCTGTGAATAGGCTGCACGGGGAGGTGAAGAGCAGCAAGAGCTTTCAGGGCTGGCAGTTTCCTTGTGGGAGGAAGAGCCGAATGTTTCCCTTTCAGAAAGAGGCACTGGCCGAGGACAGGCAGCATGATCTGTAGTGTGTGTGGGAAAGCACAGATCCGCAGGGCTGTTGTACCTGTGAATAGGCTGTACGGGGAGGTGAAGAGCAGCAAGAGCTTTCAGGGCTGGCAGCTTCCCTGTGGGAGAAGGAGCCGAATGTTTCCCTTTTCGGAAAGGGGCTCTGCCGAGTACAGGCAGCATGATCTGTAGCGTGTGTGGGAAAGCACAGATCCGCAGGGCTGTTGTGCCTGTGAATAGGCTGCACGGGGAGGTGAAGAGCAGCAAGAGCTTTCAGGGCTGGCAGCTTCCCTGTGGGAGAAGGATCCGGAGGTTTGCCTTTTCGGAAAGGGGCTCTGCCGAGGACAGGCAGCATCAGCTGTAGCGTCTGTGGGAAAGCACAGATCCGCAGGGCTGTTGTGCCTGTGAATAGGCTGCAAGGGGAAAGTGAAGAGCAGCAAGAGCTTTCAGGGCTGGCAGCTTCCTTGTGGGAGAAAGAGCCGAATGTTTCCGTTTCAGAAAGAGGCACTGCCGAGGACAGGCAGCATGCAGTGTTGCGTCTCTGGGAAAGCACAGATCCGCAGGGCTGTTGTGCCTGTGCATAGGCTGCACGGGGAAACTGAAAAGCAGCAATAGCTGTCAGGGCTGGCAGCTTCCATGTGGGAGAAGGAGCTGGACAGTTGCCTTTTCGGAAAGGGGCTCTGCCGAGGACAGGCAGCATGATCTGTAGCGTCTGTGGGAAAGCACAGATCCGCAGGGCTGTTGTGCCTGTGAATAGGCTGCACGGGGAGGTGAAGAGCAGCAAGAGCTTTCAGGCCTGGCAGCTTCCTTGTGGGAGAAGGAGCCGGACGTTTCCCTTTTCCCAAAGCTGCTCTGCCAAGGACAGGCAGCATGATCTCTAGCGTGTGTGGGAAAGCACAGATCCGCAGGGCTGTTGTTCCTGTGAATAGGCTGCACGGGGAAAGTGAAGAGCAGCAAGAGCTTTCAGGGCTGGCAGCTTCCCTGTGGGAGAAGGAGCCGAATGTTTCCCTTTTCGGAAAGGGGCTCTGCCGAGGACAGGCAGCATGATCTGTAGCGTGTGTGGGAAAGCACAGATCCGCAGGGCTGTTGTGCCTGTGAAAGGGTGCACGGGGAGGTGAAGAGCAGCAAGAGCTTTCAGGGCTGGCAGCTTCCCTGTGGGAGAAGGAGCCGGAGGTTTGCCTTTTCGGAAAGGGGCTCTGCTGACGACAGGCAGCGTAAGATGTAGCGTCTGCGGGAAAGCACAGATCCGCAGGGCTGTTGTGCCTGTGAATAGGCTGCACGGGGAAAGTGAAGAGCAGCAAGAGCTTTCAGGGCTGGCAGCTTCCTTGTGGGAGAAAGAGCCGAATGATTCCCTTTCAGAAAGAGGCACTGGCCGAGGACAGGCAGCATGCGGTGTAGCCTATGTGGGAAAGCACAGATCCACAGGGCTGTTGTGCCTGTCAATAGGCTGCACGGGGAGGTGAAGAGCAGCAAGAGCTTTCAGGGCTGGCAGCTTCCCTGTGGGAAAAGGAGCCGGACGTTTGCCTTTTCGGAAAGGGGCTCTGCCGAAGACAGGCAGCATGATCTGTAGCGTCTGTGGGAAGGCACAGATCCGCAGGGCTGTTGTGCGTGTGAATAGGCTGCACGGGGAAAGTGAAAATCAGCAAGAGCTTTCAGGGCTGGCAGCTTCCTTGTGGGAGAAGGAGCTGGACATTTGCCTTTTCGGAAAGGGGCACTGCCGAAGGAAATCATCGTGAGCTGTAGCGTCTGTGGGAAAGCACAGATCCGCAGGGCTGTTGTGCGTGTGAATAGGCTGCACGGGGAAAGTGAAAATCAGCAAGAGCTTTCAGGGCTGGCAGTTTCCTTGTGGGAGAAGGAGCCGAATGTTTCCCTTTCAGAAAGAGGCACTGGCCGAGGACAGGCAGCATGCGGTGTAGCCTATGTGGGAAAGCACAGATCCGCAGGGCTGTTGTGCCTGTGCATAGGCTGCACGGGGAAACTGAAAAGCAGCAATAGCTGTCAGGGCTGGCAGCTTCCATGTGGGAGAAGGAGCTGGACAGTTGCCTTTTCGGAAAGGGGCTCTGCCGAGGACAGGCAGCATGATCTGTAGCGTGCGTGGGAAAGCACAGATCCGCAGGGCTGTTGTGCCTGTGAATAGGCTGCACGGGGAAAGTGAAAATCAGCAAGAGCTTTCAGGGCTGGCAGTTTCCTTGTGGGAGGAAGAGCCGAATGTTTCCCTTTCAGAAAGAGGCACTGGCCGAGGACAGGCAGCATGATCTGTAGCGTGTGTGGGAAAGCACAGATCCGCAGGGCTGTTGTACCTGTGAACAGGCTGTACGGGGAGGTGAAGAGCAGCAAGAGCTTTCAGGGCTGGCAGCTTCCCTGTGGGAGAAGGAGCCGAATGTTTCCCTTTTCGGAAAGGGGCTCTGCCGAGTACAGGCAGCATGATCTGTAGCGTGTGTGGGAAAGCACATATCCGCAGGGCTGTTGTGCCTGTGAATAGGCTGCACGGGGAGGTGAAGAGCAGCAAGAGCTTTCAGGGCTGGCAGCTTCCCTGTGGGAGAAGGAGCCGGAGGTTTGCCTTTTCGGAAAGGGGCTCTGCCGAGGACAGGCAGCATCAGCTGTAGCGTCTGTGGGAAAGCACAGATCCGCAGGGCTGTTGTGCCTGTGAATAGGCTGCACGGGGAGGTGAAGAGCAGCAAGAGCTTTCAGGGCTGGCAGCTTCCCTGTGGGAGAAGGAGCCGGAGGTTTGTCTTTTCGGAAAGGGGCTCTGCTGAAGACAGGCAGCATCAGCTGTAGCGTGTGTGGGAAAGCACAGATCCGCAGGGCTGTTGTTCCTGTGAATAGGCTGCACGGGGAAAGTGAAGAGTAGCAAGAGCTTTCAGGGCTGGCAGCCTCCCTGTGGGAGAAGGAGCCGAATGTTTCCCTTTCAGAAAGGGGCACTGGCCGATGACAGGCAGCATGCGGTGTAGCCTATGTGGGAAAGCACAGATCCGCAGGGCTGTTGTGCCTGTGAATAGGCTGCACGGGGAGGTGAAGAGCAGCAAGAGCTTTCAGGGCTGGCAGCTTCCCTGTGGGAAAAGGAGCCCGACATTTGCCTTTTCGGAAAGGGGCTCTGCCGAGGACAGGCAGCATCAGCTGTAGCGTGTGTGGGAAAGCACAGATCCGCAGGGCTGTTGTTCCTGTGAATAGGCTGCACGGGGAGGTGAAGAGCAGCAAGAGCTTTCAGGGCTGGCAGCTTCCTTGTGGGAGAAGGAGCCGGATATTTGCCTTTTCGGAAAGGGGTCTCTGCCGAGGACAGGCAGCATGATCTGTAGCGTCTGTGGGAAAGCACAGATCCGCAGAGCTGTTGTGCCTGTGAATAGGCTGCACGGGGAGGTGAAGAGCAGCAAGAGCTTTCAGGGCTGGCAGCTTCCCTGTGGGAGAAGGAGCCGGAGGTTTGCCTTTTCGGAAAGGGGCACTGCCGAGGACAGGCAGCATCAGCTGTAGCGTCTGTGGGAAAGCACAGATCGGCAGGGCTGTTGTGCCTGTGAATAGGCTGCACGGGGAAAGTGAAAAGCAGCAAGAGCTTTCAGGGCTGGCAGCTTCCTTATGGGAAAAGGAGACGGAGGTTTCCCTTTTCGAAAGAGGCTCTGCCGAGGACAGGCAGCATGCAGTGTTGCGTCTCTGGGAAAGCACAGATCCGCAGGGCTGTTGTGCCTGTGAATAGGCTGCACGGGGAGGTGAAGAGCAGCAAGAGCTTTCAGGGCTGGCAGCTTCCTTGTGGGAGAAAGAGCCGAATGTTTCCCTTTCAGAAAGAGGCACTGGCCGAGGACAGGCAGCATGATCTGTAGCGTGTGTGGGAAAGCACAGATCCGCAGGGCTGTTGTACCTGTGAATAGGCTGTACGGGGAGGTGAAGAGCAGCAAGAGCTTTCAGGGCTGGCAGCTTCCCTGTGAGAGAAGGAGCCGAATGTTTCCCTTTTCGGAAAGGGGCTCTGCCGAGTACAGGCAGCATGATCTGTAGCGTGTGTGGGAAAGCACATATCCGCAGGGCTGTTGTGCCTGTGAATAGGCTGCACGGGGAGGTGAAGAGCAGCAAGAGCTTTCAGGGCTGGCAGCTTCCCTGTGGGAGAAGGAGCCGGAGGTTTGCCTTTTCGGAAAGGGGCTCTGCCGAGGACAGGCAGCATCAGCTGTAGCGTGTGTGGGAAAGCACAGATCCGCAGGGCTGTTGTGCCTGTGAATAGGCTGCACAGAGAGTTGAAGACCAGCAAGAGCTTTCAGGGCTGGCAGCTTCCTTGTGGGAGAAAGAGCCGGACGTTTCCCTTTTCGGAAAGGGGCTCTGCCGAGAAGAGGCGGCATGATCTGTAGCCTGTGTGGGAAAGCACAGATCGGCAGGGCTGTTGTGCCTGTGAATAGGCTGCACGGGGAGGTGAAGAGCAGCAAGAGCTTTCAGGGCTGGCAGCTTCCTTGTGGGACAAGGAGCAGGACGTTTGCCTTTTCGGAAAGGGGCTCTGGCGAGGACAGGCAGCATGATCTGTAGCGTGTGTGGGAAAGCACAGATCCGCAGGGCTGTTGTGCCTGTGAATAGGCTGCACGGGGAGGTGAAGAGCAGCAAGAGCTTTCAGGGCTGGCAGCTTCCTTGTGGGAGAAAGAGCCGAATGTTTCCCTTTCAGAAAGAGGCACTGGCCGAGGACAGGCAGCATGATCTGTAGCGTGTGTGGGAAAGCACAGATCCGCAGGGCTGTTGTACCTGTGAATAGGCTGTACGGGGAGGTGAAGAGCAGCAAGAGCTTTCAGGGCTGGCAGCTTCCCTGTGAGAGAAGGAGCCGAATGTTTCCCTTTTCGGAAAGGGGCTCTGCCGAGTACAGGCAGCATGATCTGTAGCGTGTGTGGGAAAGCACATATCCGCAGGGCTGTTGTGCCTGTGAATAGGCTGCACGGGGAGGTGAAGAGCAGCAAGAGCTTTCAGGGCTGGCAGCTTCCCTGTGGGAGAAGGAGCCGGAGGTTTGCCTTTTCGGAAAGGGGCTCTGCCGAGGACAGGCAGCATCAGCTGTAGCGTGTGTGGGAAAGCACAGATCCGCAGGGCTGTTGTGCCTGTGAATAGGCTGCACAGAGAGTTGAAGACCAGCAAGAGCTTTCAGGGCTGGCAGCTTCCTTGTGGGAGAAAGAGCCGGACGTTTCCCTTTTCGGAAAGGGGCTCTGCCGAGAAGAGGCGGCATGATCTGTAGCCTGTGTGGGAAAGCACAGATCGGCAGGGCTGTTGTGCCTGTGAATAGGCTGCACGGGGAGGTGAAGAGCAGCAAGAGCTTTCAGGGCTGGCAGCTTCCTTGTGGGACAAGGAGCAGGACGTTTGCCTTTTCGGAAAGGGGCTCTGGCGAGGACAGGCAGCATGATCTGTAGCGTGTGTGGGAAAGCACAGATCCGCAGGGCTGTTGTGCCTGTGAATAGGCTGCACGGGGAGGTGAAGAGCAGCAAGAGCTTTCAAGGCTGGCAGCTTCCTTGTGGGAGAAGGAGCCGGACTTTTGCCTTTTCCGAAAGGGGCTCTGCCGAGGACAGGCAGCATGCAGTGTTGCGTCTCTGGGAAAGCACAGATCCGCAGAGCTGTTGTGCCTGTGAATAGGCTGCACGGGGAGGTGAAGAGCAGCAAGAGCTTTCAGGGCTGGCAGCTTCCTTGTGGGACAAGGAGCCGGAGGTTTGCCTATTCGGAAAGGGGCTCTGCCGAGGACAGGCAGCATCAGCTGTAGCGTGTGTGGGAAAGCACAGATCCGCAGGGCTGTTGTTCCTGTTAATAGGCTGCACGGGGAGGTGAAGAGCAGCAAGAGCTTTCAGGGCTGGCAGCTTCCTTGTGGGAGAAGGAGCCGGACTTTTGCCTTTTCCGAAAGGGGCTCTGCCGAGGACAGGCAGCATGCAGTGTTGCGTCTCTGGGAAAGCACAGATCCGCAGGGCTGTTGTGCCTGTGAATAGGCTGCACGGGGAGGTGAAGAGCAGCAAGAGCTTTCAGGGCTGGCAGCTTCCCTGTGGGAAAAGGAGCCGGACATTTGCCTTTTCGGAAAGGGGCTCTGCCGAGGACAGGCAGCATCAGCTGTAGCGTGTGTGGGAAAGCACAGATCCGCAGGGCTGTTGTTCCTGTGAATAGGCTGCACGGGGAGGTGAAGAGCAGCAAGAGCTTTCAGGGCTGGCAGCTTCCTTGTGGGAGAAGGAGCCGGAAATTTGCCTTTTCGGAAAGGGGTCTCTGCCGAGGACAGGCAGCATGCAGTGTTGCGTCACTGGGAAAGCACAGATCCGCAGGGCTGTTGTGCCTGTGAATAGGCTGCACAGAGAGTTGAAGACCAGCAAGAGCTTTCAGGGCTGGCAGCTTCCTTGTGGGAGAAAGAGCCGGACGTTTCCCTTTTCGGAAAGGGGCTCTGCCGAGAAGAGGCAGCATCAGCTGTAGCGTGTGTGGGAAAGCACAGATCCGCAGGGCTGTTGTGCCTGTGAATAGGCTGCACGGGGAAAGTGAAAATCAGCAAGAGCTTTCAGGGCTGGCAGTTTCCTTGTGGGAGGAAGAGCCGAATGTTTCCCTTTCAGAAAGAGGCACTGGCCGAGGACAGGCAGCATGATCTGTAGCGTGTGTGGGAAAGCACATATCCGCAGGGCTATTGTGCCTGTGAATAGGCTGCACGGGGAAAGTGAAAATCAGCAAGAGCTTTCAGGTCTGGCAGTTTCCTTGTGGGAGAAGGAGCTGGACAGTTGCCTTTTCAGAAAGAGGCACTGGCCGAGGACAGGCAGCCTCAGCTGTAGAATGTGTGGGAAAGCACAGATCCGCAGGGCTGTTGTTCCTGTGAATAGGCTGCACGGGGAGGTGAAGAGCAGCAAGAGATTTCAGGGCTGGCAGCTTCCCTGTGGGAAAAGGAGCCGGACGTTTGCCTTTTCGGAAAGGGGCTCTGCCGAAGACAGGCAGCATGATCTGTAGCGTCTGTGGGAAAGCACAGATCCGCAGGGCTGTTGTGCCTGTGAATAGGCTGCACGGGGAAACTGAAAAGCAGCAATAGCTGTCAGGGCTGGCAGCTTCCATGTGGGAGAAGGAGCTGGACAGTTGCCTTTTCGGAAAGGGGCTCTGCCGAGGACAGGCAGCATGATCTGTAGCGTGTGTGGGAAAGCACAGATCCGCAGGGCTGTTGTGCCTGTGAATAGGCTGCACGGGGAAAGTGAAGAGCAGCAAGAGCTTTCAGGGCTGGCAGCTTCCTTGTGGGAGAAAGAGCCGAATGATTCCCTTTCAGAAAGAGGCACTGGCCGAGGACAGGCAGCATGCGGTGTAGCCTATGTGGGAAAGCACAGATCCACAGGGCTGTTGTGCCTGTGAATAGGCTGCACGGGGAGGTGAAGAGCAGCAAGAGCTTTCAGGGCTGGCAGCTTCCCTGTGGGAAAAGGAGCCGGACGTTTGCCTTTTCGGAAAGGGGTCTGCCGAAGACAGGCAGCATGCAGTGTTGCGTCTCTGGGAAAGCACAGATCCGCAGGGCTGTTGTGCCTGTGAATAGGCTGCATTTGAAAGCGAAAATCAGCAATAGCTTTCAGGGCTGGCAGCTTCCTTGTGGGAGAAGGAGCTGGACATTTGCCTTTTCGGAAAGGGGCACTGCCGAAGGAAATCATCGTGAACTGTTGCGTCTGTGGGAAAGCACAGATCCGCAGGGCTGTTGTGCGTGTGAATAGGCTGCACGGGGAAAGTGAAAATCAGCAAGAGCTTTCAGGGCTGGCAGTTTCCTTGTGGGAGAAGGAGCCGAATGTTTCCCTTTCAGAAAGAGGCACTGGCCGAGGACAGGCAGCATGCGGTGTAGCCTATGTGGGAAAGCACAGATCCGCAGGGCTGTTGTGCCTGTGCATAGGCTGCACGGGGAAACTGAAAAGCAGCAATAGCTGTCAGGGCTGGCAGCTTCCATGTGGGAGAAGGAGCTGGACAGTTGCCTTTTCGGAAAGGGGCTCTGCCGAGGACAGGCAGCATGATCTGTAGCGTCTGTGGGAAAGCACAGATCCGCAGGGCTGTTGTTCCTGTGAATAGGCTGCACGGGGAGGTGAAGAGCAGCAAGAGCTTTCAGGGCTGGCAGCTTCCTTGTGGGAGAAGGAGCCGGACGTTTCCCTTTTCCCAAAGCTGCTCTGCCAAGGACAGGCAGCATGATCTCTAGCGTGTGTGGGAAAGCACAGATCCGCAGGGCTGTTGTGCCTGTGAATAGGCTGCACGGGGAAAGTGAAGAGCAGCAAGAGCTTTCAGGGCTGGCAGCTTCCTTGTGGGAGAAAGAGCCGAATGATTCCCTTTCAGAAAGAGGCACTGGCCGAGGACAGGCAGCATGCGGTGTAGCCTATGTGGGAAAGCACAGATCCGCAGGGCTGTTGTGCCTGTGAATAGGCTGCACGGGGAAAGTGAAAATCAGCAAGAGCTTTCAGGGCTGGCAGTTTCCTTGTGGGAGGAAGAGCCGAATGTTTCCCTTTCAGAAAGAGGCACTGGCCGAGGACAGGCAGCATGATCTGTAGCGTGTGTGGGAAAGCACATATCCGCAGGGCTATTGTGCCTGTGAATAGGCTGCACGGGGAAAGTGAAAATCAGCAAGAGCTTTCAGGTCTGGCAGTTTCCTTGTGGGAGAAGGAGCTGGACAGTTGCCTTTTCAGAAAGAGGCACTGGCCGAGGACAGGCAGCCTCAGCTGTAGAATGTGTGGGAAAGCACAGATCCGCAGGGCTGTTGTTCCTGTGAATAGGCTGCACGGGGAGGTGAAGATCAGCAAGAGCTTTCAGGGCTGGCAGTTTCCTTGTGGGAGAAGGAGCCGAATGTTTCCCTTTCAGAAAGAGGCACTGGCCGAGGACAGGCAGCATGCGGTGTAGCCTATGTGGGAAAGCACAGATCCGCAGGGCTGTTGTGCCTGTGCATAGGCTGCACGGGGAAACTGAAAAGCAGCAATAGCTGTCAGGGCTGGCAGCTTCCATGTGGGAGAAGGAGCTGGACAGTTGCCTTTTCGGCAAGGGGCTCTGCCGAGGACAGGCAGCATGATCTGTAGCGTGTGTGGGAAAGCACAGATCCGCAGGGCTGTTGTGCCTGTGAATAGGCTGCACGGGGAAAGTGAAAATCAGCAAGAGCTTTCAGGGCTGGCAGTTTCCTTGTGGGAGGAAGAGCCGAATGTTTCCCTTTCAGAAAGAGGCACTGGCCGAGGACAGGCAGCATGATCTGTAGCGTGTGTGGGAAAGCACATATCCGCAGGGCTATTGTGCCTGTGAATAGGCTGCACGGGGAAAGTGAAAATCAGCAAGAGCTTTCAGGTCTGGCAGTTTCCTTGTGGGAGAAGGAGCTGGACAGTTGCCTTTTCGGAAAGGGGCTCTGCCGAGGACAGGCAGCATGATCTGTAGCGTGTGTGGGAAAGCACAGATCCGCAGGGCTGTTGTGCCTGTGAATAGGCTGCACGGGGAGGTGAAGAGCAGCAAGAGCTTTCAGGGCTGGCAGCTTTCTTGTGGGAGAAGGAGCCGGAGGTTTGCCTTTTCGGAAAGGGGCTCTGGCGAGGACAGGCAGCATCAGCTGTAGCGTGTGTGGGAAAGCACAGATCCGCAGGGCTGTTGTGCGTGTGAATAGGCTGCACGGGGAAAGTGAAAATCAGCAAGAGCTTTCAGGGCTGGCAGTTTCCTTGTGGGAGAAGGAGCCGAATGTTTCCCTTTCAGAAAGAGGCACTGGCCGAGGACAGGCAGCATGCGGTGTAGCCTATGTGGGAAAGCACAGATCCGCAGGGCTGTTGTGCCTGTGCATAGGATGCACGGGGAAACTGAAAAGCAGCAATAGCTGTCAGGGCTGGCAGCTTCCATGTGGGAGAAGGAGCTGGACAGTTGCCTTTTCGGAAAGGGGCTCTGCCGAGGACAGGCAGCATGATCTGTAGCGTGTGTGGGAAAGCACAGATCCGCAGGGCTGTTGTGCCTGTGAATAGGCTGCACGGGGAAAGTGAAAAGCAGCAAGAGCTTTCAGGGCTGGCAGCTTCCTTATGGGAAAAGGAGCCGGAGGTTTCCCTTTTCGAAAGAGGCTCTGCCGAGGACAGGCAGCATGCAGTGTTGCGTCTCTGGGAAAGCACAGATCCGCAGGGCTGTTGTGCCTGTGAATAGGCTGCACAGAGAGTTGAAGACCAGCAAGAGCTTTCAGGGCTGGCAGCTTCCTTGTGGGAGAAAGAGCCGGACGTTTCCCTTTTCGGAAAGGGGCTCTGCCGAGGAGAGGCGGCATGATCTGTAGCCTGTGTGGGAAAGCACAGATCCGCAGGGCTGTTGTGCCTGTGAATAGGCTGCACGGGGAGGTGAAGAGCAGCAAGAGCTTTCAGGGCTGGCAGCTTCCTTGTGGGACAAGGAGCAGGACGTTTGCCTTTTCGGAAAGGGGCTCTACCGAGGACAGGCAGCATGCAGTGTAGCGTGTGTGGGAAAGCACAGATCCGCAGGGCTGTTGTTCCTGTGAATAGGCTGCACGGGGAGGTGAAGAGCAGCAAGAGCTTTCAGGGCTGGCACCTTCCTTGTGGGAGAAGAAGCCGGACGTTTCCCTTTTCGGAAAGGGGCTCTGCCGAGGACAGGCAGCATGATCTGTAGCGTGTGTGGGAAAGCACATATCGGCAGGGCTGTTGTGCCTGTGAATAGGCTGCACGGGGAAAGTGAAAAGCAGCAAAGAGCTTTCAGGGCTGGCACCTTCCTTGTGGGAGAAAGAGCCGGACATTTGCCTTTTCAGAAACGGGCTCTGCCGAGGACAGGCAGCATCAGCTGTAGCGCCTGTGGGAAAGCACAGATCCGCAGGGCTGTTGTGCCTGTGAATAGGCTGCACGGGGAGGTGAAGAGTATCAAGACCTTTCAAGGCTGGCAGCTTCCTTGTGGGAGAAGGAGCCGAATGTTTCCCTTTCAGAAAGAGGCACTGGCTGAGGACAGGCAGCATGCGGTGTAGCCTATGTGGGAAAGCATAGATCCACAGGGCTGTTGTGCCTGTGAATAGGCTGCACGGGGAGGTGAAGAGTATCAAGACCTTTCAGGGCTGGCAGTTTCCTTGTGGGAGAAGGAGCCGAATGTTTCCCTTTCAGAAAGAGGCACTGGCCGAGGACAGGCAGCATGATCTGTAGCGTGTGTGGGAAAGCACAGATCCGCAGGGCTGTTGTGCCTGTGAATAGGCTGCACAGAGAGTTGAAGACCAGCAAGAGCTTTCAGGGCTGGCAGCTTCCTTGTGAGACAAGGAGCCGGACGTTTCCCTTTTCGGAAAGGGGCTCTGCCGAGGACAGGCAGCATGATCTGTAGCGTGTGTGGGAAAGCACAGATCCGCAGGGCTGTTGTTCCTGTGAATAGGCTGCACGTGGAGGTGAAGAGCAGCAAGTGCTTTCAGGACTGTCAGCTTCCTTGTGAGACAAGGAGCTGGACGTTTGCCTTTTCCCAAAGCTGCTCTGCCAAGGACAGGCAGCATGAGCTGTAGCGTGTGTGGGAAAGCACAGATCCGCAGGGCTGTTGTGCCTGTGAATAGGCTGCACGGGGAGGTGAAGAGCAGCAAGAGCTTTCAGGCCTGGCAGCTTCCTTGTGGGAGAAGGAGCTGGAGGTTTGCCTTTTCCCAAAGCTGCTCTGCCAAGGACAGGCAGCATGATCTGTAGCGTGTGTGGGAAAGCACAGATCCGCAGGGCTGTTGTGCCTGTGAATAGGCTGCACGGGGAGGTGAAGAGCAGCAAGAGCTTTCAGGCCTGGCAGCTTCCTTGTGGGAGAAGGAGCTGGAGGTTTGCCTTTTTGGAAAGGGGCTCTGCCAAGGACAGGCAGCATGATCTGTAGCGTGTGTGGGAAAGCACAGATCCGCAGGGCTGTTGTGCCTGTGAATAGGCTGCACGGGGAGGTGAAGAGCAGCAAGAGCTTTCAGGCCTGGCAGCTTCCTTGTGGGAGAAGGAGCCGGAGGTTTGCCTTTTCGGAAAGGGGCTCTGCCGAGGACAGGCAGCATGATCTGTAGCGTGTGTGGGAAAGCACAGATCCGCAGGGCTGTTGTGCCTGTGAATAGGCTGCACGGGGAGGTGAAGAGCAGGAATAGCTTTCAGGGCTGGCCGCTTCCTTGTGGGGGAAGGAGCCGGACGTTTCCCTTTTCGGAAAGGGGCTCTGCCGAGGACAGGCAGCATGCGGTGTAGCGTCTGTGGGAAAGCACAGATCCGCAGGGCTGTTGTGCCTGTGAATAGGCTGCATGGGGAGGTGAAGAGCAGCAAGAGCTTTCAGGGCTGGCAGGTTTTTTGTGGGGAGAAACAGCCGGAGGTTTGCCTTTTCGGAAAGGGGCTCTGCCGAGGACAGGCAGCATCAGCTGTAGCGTCTGTGGGAAAGCACAGATCCGCAGGGCTGTTGTGCCTGTGAATAGGCTGCACGGGGAGGTGAAGAGCAGCAAGAGCTTTCAGGCCTGGCAGCTTCCTTGTGGGAGAAGGAGCTGGAGGTTTGCCTTTTTGGAAAGGGGCTCTGCCAAGGACAGGCAGCATGATCTGTAGCGTGTGTGGGAAAGCACAGATCCGCAGGGCTGTTGTGCCTGTGAATAGGCTGCACGGGGAGGTGAAGAGCAGCAAGAGCTTTCAGGCCTGGCAGCTTCCTTGTGGGAGAAAGAGCCGAATGTTTCACTTTCAGAGACATGCACTGGCCGAGGTCAGGCAGCATGCGGTGTAGCCTATGTGGGAAAGCACAGATCCGGAGGGCTGTTGTTCCTGTGAATAGGCTGCACGGGGAGGTGAAGAGCAGCAAGAGCTTTCAGGGCTTTCAGCTTCCCTGTGGGAGAAGGAGCCGGAGGTTTGCCTTTTCGGAAAGGGGCACTGCCGAGGACAGGCATCATGATCTGTAGCGTCTGTGGGAAAGCACAGATCCGCAGGGCTGTTGTGCCTGTGAATAGGCTGCACGGGGAGGTGAAGAGCAGCAAGAGCTTTCAGGGCTGGCAGATCCCTTGTGGGACAAGGAGCCGAATGTTTCCCTTTCAGAAAGAGGCACTGGCCGAGGACAGGCAGCATGCGGTGTAGCCTATGTGGGACAGCACAGATCCGCAGGGCTGTTGTGCCTGTGAATAGGCTGCACGCGGAGGTGAAGAGCAGCAAGAGCTTTCAGGGCTTTCAGCTTCCTTGTGGGAGAAGGAGCCGGACGTTTGCCTTTTCGGAAAGCGGCTCTGCTGAGGACAGGCAGCATGATCTGTAGCGTGTGTGGGAAAGCACAGATCCGCAGGGCTGTTGTGCCTGTGAATAGGCTGCAGGGGGAAAGTGAAAAGCAGCAATAGCTTTCAGGGCTGGCACCTTCCTTGTGGGAGAAGGAGCCGGACATTTGCCTTTTCGGAAAGGGGCTCTGCCGAGGACAGGCAGCATCAGCTGTAGCGTGTGTGTGGGAAAGCACAGATCCGCAGGGCTCTTGTGCCTGTGAATAGGCTGCACGGGGAGGTGAAGAGCAGCAAGAGCTTTCAGGGCTGGCAGCTTTCCTGTGGGAGAAGGAGCCGGAGGTTTGCCTTTTCGGAAAGGGGCACTGCCGAGGACAGGCAGCATCAGCTGTAGCGTCTGTGGGAAAGCACAGATCCGCAGGGCTGTTGTGCCTGTGAATAGGCTGCACGGGGAGGTGAAGAGCAGCAAGAGCTTTCAGGGCTGGCAGATCCCTTGTGGGACAAGGAGCCGAATGTTTCCCTTTCAGAAAGAGGCACTGGCCGAGGACAGGCAGCATGCGGTGTAGCGTCTGTGGGAAAGCACAGATCCGCAGGGCTGTTGTTCCTGTGAATAGGCTGCACGCGGAAAGTGAAAATCAGCAAGAGCTTTCAGGGCTGGCAGCTTCCTTGTGGGAGAAGGAGCTGGACGTTTGCCTTATCCCAAAGCTGCTCTGCCAAGGACAGGCAGCATGATCTGTAGCGTGTGTGGGAAAGCACAGATCCGCAGGGCTGTTGTTCCTGTGAATAGGCTGCACGGGGAGGTGAAGAGCAGCAAGAGCTTTCAGGGCTGGCAGATCCCCTGTGGGACAAGGAGCCGAATGTTTCCCTTTCAGAAAGAGGCACTGGCCGAGGACAGGCACCATGCGGTGTAGCGTGTGTGGGAAAGCGCAGATCCGCAGGGCTGTTGTTCCTGTGAATAGGCTGCAAGGGGAGGTGAAGAGCAGCAAGAGCTTTCAGGCCTGGCAGCTTCCTTGTGGGAGAAAGAGCCGAATGTTTCACTTTCAGAGACATGCACTGGCCGAGGTCAGGCAGCATGCGGTGTAGCCTATGTGGGAAAGCAGAGATCCGCAGGGCTGTTGTGCCTGTGAATAGGCTGCACGGGGAGGTGAAGAGCAGCAAGAGTTTTCAGGGCTGGCAGCTTCCCTGTGGGAGAAGGAGCCGGACGTTTCCCTTTTCGGAAAGGGGCTCTGCCGAGGACAGGCAGCCTGATCTGTAGCGTGTGTGGGAAAGCACAGATCCGCAGGGCTGTTGTGCCTGTGAATAAGCTGCACGAGAAAAGTCAACAGCAGCAAGAGCTTTCAGGGCTGGCACCTTCCTTGTGGGAGAAGGAGCTGGACATTTGCCTTTTCCGAAAGGGGCTCTGCTGAGGACAGGCAGCATGATCTGTAGCGTCTCTGGGAAAGCACAGATCCGCAGGGCTGTTGTGCCTGTGAATAGGCTGCACGGGGAGGTGAAGAGCAGCAAGAGCTTTCAGGGCTGGCAGCTTTCTTGTGGGAGAAGGAGCCGGAGGTTTGCCTTTTCGGAAAGGGGCTCTGCCGAGGAAAGGCAGCATCAGCTGTAGCGTGTGTGGGAAAACACAGATCCGCAGGGCTGTTGTGCCTGTGAATAGGCTGCACGGGGAGGTGAAGAGCAGCAAGAGCTTTAAGGGCTGGCAGCTTCCTTGTGAGAGAAGGAGCCGAATGTTTCCATTTCAGGAAGAGGCACTGGCCGAGGACAGGCAGCATGCGGTGTAGCCTATGTGGGAAAGCACAGATCCGCAGGGCTGTTGTGCCTGTGAATAGGCTGCACGGGGAAAGTGAAAAGCAGCAATAGCTGTCAGGGCTGGCAGTTTCCTTGTGGGAGGAAGAGCCGAATGTTTCCCTTTTCGGCAAGGGGCTCTGCCGAGAAGAGGCGGCATGATCTGTAGCGTGTGTGGGAAAGCACAGATCCGCAGGGCTGTTGTGCCTGTGAATAGGCTGCACGGGGAAAGTGAAAATCAGCAAGAGCTTTCAGGGCTGGCAGTTTCCTTGTGGGAGGAAGAGCCGAATGTTTCCCTTTCAGAAAGAGGCACTGGCCGAGGACAGGCAGCATGATCTGTAGCGTGTGTGGGAAAGCACATATCCGCAGGGCTATTGTGCCTGTGAATAGGCTGCACGGGGAAAGTGAAAATCAGCAAGAGCTTTCAGGTCTGGCAGTTTCCTTGTGGGAGAAGGAGCTGGACAGTTGCCTTTTCAGAAAGAGGCACTGGCCGAGGACAGGCAGCCTCAGCTGTAGAATGTGTGGGAAAGCACAGATCCGCAGGGCTGTTGTTCCTGTGAATAGGCTGCACGGGGAGGTGAAGATCAGCAAGAGCTTTCAGGGCTGGCAGTTTCCTTGTGGGAGAAGGAGCCGAATGTTTCCCTTTCAGAAAGAGGCACTGGCCGAGGACAGGCAGCATGCGGTGTAGCCTATGTGGGAAAGCACAGATCCGCAGGGCTGTTGTGCCTGTGCATAGGCTGCACGGGGAAACTGAAAAGCAGCAAGAGCTTTCAGGGCTGGCAGCTTCCATGTGGGAGAAGGAGCTGGACAGTTGCCTTTTCGGCAAGGGGCTCTGCCGAGGACAGGCAGCATGATCTGTAGCGTGTGTGGGAAAGCACAGATCCGCAGGGCTGTTGTGCCTGTGAATAGGCTGCACGGGGAAAGTGAAAATCAGCAAGAGCTTTCAGGGCTGGCAGTTTCCTTGTGGGAGGAAGAGCCGAATGTTTCCCTTTCAGAAAGAGGCACTGGCCGAGGACAGGCAGCATGATCTGTAGCGTGTGTGGGAAAGCACATATCCGCAGGGCTATTGTGCCTGTGAATAGGCTGCACGGGGAAAGTGAAAATCAGCAAGAGCTTTCAGGTCTGGCAGTTTCCTTGTGGGAGAAGGAGCTGGACAGTTGCCTTTTCGGAAAGGGGCTCTGCCGAGGACAGGCAGCATGATCTGTAGCGTGTGTGGGAAAGCACAGATCCGCAGGGCTGTTGTGCCTGTGAATAGGCTGCACGGGGAGGTGAAGAGCAGCAAGAGCTTTCAGGGCTGGCAGCTTTCTTGTGGGAGAAGGAGCCGGAGGTTTGCCTTTTCGGAAAGGGGCTCTGGCGAGGACAGGCAGCATCAGCTGTAGCGTGTGTGGGAAAGCACAGATCCGCAGGGCTCTTGTGCGTGTGAATAGGCTGCACGGGGAAAGTGAAAATCAGCAAGAGCTTTCAGGGCTGGCAGTTTCCTTGTGGGAGAAGGAGCCGAATGTTTCCCTTTCAGAAAGAGGCACTGGCCGAGGACAGGCAGCATGATCTGTAGCGTGTGTGGGAAAGCACAGATCCGCAGGGCTGTTGTGCCTGTGAATAGGCTGCACAGAGAGTTGAAGACCAGCAAGAGCTTTCAGGGCTGGCAGCTTCCTTGTGAGACAAGGAGCCGGACGTTTCCCTTTTCGGAAAGGGGCTCTGCCGAGGACAGGCAGCATGATCTGTAGCGTGTGTGGGAAAGCACAGATCCGCAGGGCTGTTGTTCCTGTGAATAGGCTGCACGTGGAGGTGAAGAGCAGCAAGTGCTTTCAGGACTGTCAGCTTCCTTGTGAGACAAGGAGCTGGACGTTTGCCTTTTCCCAAAGCTGCTCTGCCAAGGACAGGCAGCATGAGCTGTAGCGTGTGTGGGAAAGCACAGATCCGCAGGGCTGTTGTGCCTGTGAATAGGCTGCACGGGGAGGTGAAGAGCAGCAAGAGCTTTCAGGCCTGGCAGCTTCCTTGTGGGAGAAGGAGCTGGAGGTTTGCCTTTTCCCAAAGCTGCTCTGCCAAGGACAGGCAGCATGATCTGTAGCGTGTGTGGGAAAGCACAGATCCGCAGGGCTGTTGTGCCTGTGAATGGGCTGCACGGGGAGGTGAAGAGCAGCAAGAGCTTTCAGGCCTGGCAGCTTCCTTGTGGGAGAAGGAGCTGGAGGTTTGCCTTTTTGGAAAGGGGCTCTGCCAAGGACAGGCAGCATGATCTGTAGCGTGTGTGGGAAAGCACAGATCCGCAGGGCTGTTGTGCCTGTGAATAGGCTGCACGGGGAGGTGAAGAGCAGCAAGAGCTTTCAGGCCTGGCAGCTTCCTTGTGGGAGAAGGAGCCGGAGGTTTGCCTTTTCGGAAAGGGGCTCTGCCGAGGACAGGCAGCATGATCTGTAGCGTGTGTGGGAAAGCACAGATCCGCAGGGCTGTTGTGCCTGTGAATAGGCTGCACGGGGAGGTGAAGAGCAGGAATAGCTTTCAGGGCTGGCCGCTTCCTTGTGGGGGAAGGAGCCGGACGTTTCCCTTTTCGGAAAGGGGCTCTGCCGAGGACAGGCAGCATGCGGTGTAGCGTCTGTGGGAAAGCACAGATCCGCAGGGGTGTTGTGCCTGTGAATAGGCTGCATGGGGAGGTGAAGAGCAGCAAGAGCTTTCAGGGCTGGCAGGTTTTTTGTGGGGAGAAACAGCCGGAGGTTTGCCTTTTCGGAAAGGGGCTCTGCCGAGGACAGGCAGCATCAGCTGTAGCGTCTGTGGGAAAGCACAGATCCGCAGGGCTGTTGTGCCTGTGAATAGGCTGCACGGGGAGGTGAAGAGCAGCAAGAGCTTTCAGGCCTGGCAGCTTCCTTGTGGGAGAAGGAGCTGGAGGTTTGCCTTTTTGGAAAGGGGCTCTGCCAAGGACAGGCAGCATGATCTGTAGCGTGTGTGGGAAAGCACAGATCCGCAGGGCTGTTGTGCCTGTGAATAGGCTGCACGGGGAGGTGAAGAGCAGCAAGAGCTTTCAGGCCTGGCAGCTTCCTTGTGGGAGAAAGAGCCGAATGTTTCACTTTCAGAGACATGCACTGGCCGAGGTCAGGCAGCATGCGGTGTAGCCTATGTGGGAAAGCACAGATCCGGAGGGCTGTTGTTCCTGTGAATAGGCTGCACGGGGAGGTGAAGAGCAGCAAGAGCTTTCAGGGCTTTCAGCTTCCCTGTGGGAGAAGGAGCCGGAGGTTTGCCTTTTCGGAAAGGGGCACTGCCGAGGACAGGCATCATGATCTGTAGCGTCTGTGGGAAAGCACAGATCCGCAGGGCTGTTGTGCCTGTGAATAGGCTGCACGGGGAGGTGAAGAGCAGCAAGAGCTTTCAGGGCTGGCAGATCCCTTGTGGGACAAGGAGCCGAATGTTTCCCTTTCAGAAAGAGGCACTGGCCGAGGACAGGCAGCATGCGGTGTAGCCTATGTGGGACAGCACAGATCCGCAGGGCTGTTGTGCCTGTGAATAGGCTGCACGCGGAGGTGAAGAGCAGCAAGAGCTTTCAGGGCTTTCAGCTTCCTTGTGGGAGAAGGAGCCGGACGTTTGCCTTTTCGGAAAGCGGCTCTGCTGAGGACAGGCAGCATGATCTGTAGCGTGTGTGGGAAAGCACAGATCCGCAGGGCTGTTGTGCCTGTGAATAGGCTGCACGGGGAGGTGAAGAGCAGCAAGAGCTTTCAGGGCTGGCAGCTTGCCTGTGGGAGAAGGAGCCGGAGGTTTGCCTTTTCGGAAAGGGGCTCTGCCGAGGACAGGCAGCATGATCTGTAGCGTGTGTGGGAAAGCACAGATCCGCAGGGCTGTTGTGCCTGTGAATAGGCTGCAGGGGGAAAGTGAAAAGCAGCAATAGCTTTCAGGGCTGGCACCTTCCTTGTGGGAGAAGGAGCCGGACATTTGCCTTTTCGGAAAGGGGCTCTGCCGAGGACATCAGCATCAGCTGTAGCGTGTGTGTGGGAAAGCACAGATCCGCAGGGCTCTTGTGCCTGTGAATAGGCTGCACGGGGAGGTGAAGAGCAGCAAGAGCTTTCAGGGCTGGCAGCTTTCCTGTGGGAGAAGGAGCCGGAGGTTTGCCTTTTCGGAAAGGGGCACTGCCGAGGACAGGCAGCATCAGCTGTAGCGTCTGTGGGAAAGCACAGATCCGCAGGGCTGTTGTGCCTGTGAATAGGCTGCACGGGGAGGTGAAGAGCAGCAAGAGCTTTCAGGGCTGGCAGATCCCTTGTGGGACAAGGAGCCGAATGTTTCCCTTTCAGAAAGAGGCACTGGCCGAGGACAGGCAGCATGCGGTGTAGCGTCTGTGGGAAAGCACAGATCCGCAGGGCTGTTGTTCCTGTGAATAGGCTGCACGCGGAAAGTGAAAATCAGCAAGAGCTTTCAGGGCTGGCAGCTTCCTTGTGGGAGAAGGAGCTGGACGTTTGCCTTATCCCAAAGCTGCTCTGCCAAGGACAGGCAGCATGATCTGTAGCGTGTGTGGGAAAGCACAGATCCGCAGGGCTGTTGTTCCTGTGAATAGGCTGCACGGGGAGGTGAAGAGCAGCAAGAGCTTTCAGGGCTGGCAGATCCCCTGTGGGACAAGGAGCCGAATGTTTCCCTTTCAGAAAGAGGCACTGGCCGAGGACAGGCACCATGCGGTGTAGCGTGTGTGGGAAAGCGCAGATCCGCAGGGCTGTTGTTCCTGTGAATAGGCTGCAAGGGGAGGTGAAGAGCAGCAAGAGCTTTCAGGCCTGGCAGCTTCCTTGTGGGAGAAAGAGCCGAATGTTTCACTTTCAGAGACATGCACTGGCCGAGGTCAGGCAGCATGCGGTGTAGCCTATGTGGGAAAGCAGAGATCCGCAGGGCTGTTGTGCCTGTGAATAGGCTGCACGGGGAGGTGAAGAGCAGCAAGAGTTTTCAGGGCTGGCAGCTTCCCTGTGGGAGAAGGAGCCGGACGTTTCCCTTTTCGGAAAGGGGCTCTGCCGAGGACAGGCAGCCTGATCTGTAGCGTGTGTGGGAAAGCACAGATCCGCAGGGCTGTTGTGCCTGTGAATAAGCTGCACGAGAAAAGTCAACAGCAGCAAGAGCTTTCAGGGCTGGCACCTTCCTTGTGGGAGAAGGAGCTGGACATTTGCCTTTTCCGAAAGGGGCTCTGCTGAGGACAGGCAGCATGATCTGTAGCGTCTCTGGGAAAGCACAGATCCGCAGGGCTGTTGTGCCTGTGAATAGGCTGCACGGGGAGGTGAAGAGCAGCAAGAGCTTTCAGGGCTGGCAGCTTTCTTGTGGGAGAAGGAGCCGGAGGTTTGCCTTTTCGGAAAGGGGCTCTGCCGAGGAAAGGCAGCATCAGCTGTAGCGTGTGTGGGAAAACACAGATCCGCAGGGCTGTTGTGCCTGTGAATAGGCTGCACGGGGAGGTGAAGAGCAGCAAGAGCTTTAAGGGCTGGCAGCTTCCTTGTGAGAGAAGGAGCCGAATGTTTCCATTTCAGGAAGAGGCACTGGCCGAGGACAGGCAGCATGCGGTGTAGCCTATATGGGAAAGCACAGATCCGCAGGGCTGTTGTGCCTGTGAATAGGCTGTACGGGGAGGTGAAGAGCAGCAAGAGCTTTCAGGGCTGGCAGATCCCTTGTGGGACAAGGAGCCGAATGTTTTCCTTTCAGAAAGAGGCACTGGCCGAGGACAGGCAGCATGCGGTGTAGCGTGTGTGGGAAAGCACAGATCCGCAGGGCTGTTGTGCCTGTGAATAGGCTGCACGGGGAGGTGAAGAGCAGCAAGAGCTTTCAGGCCTGGCAGCTTCCTTGTGGGAGAAGGAGCCGGAGGTTTGCCTTTTCGGAAAGGGGCTCTGCCGAGGACAGGCAGCATTAGCTGTAGCTTCTCTGGGAAAGCACAGATCCGCAGGGCTGTTGTGCCTGTGAATAGGCTGCACGGGGAGGTGAAGAGCAGCAAGAGGTTTCAGGGCTGGCAGCTTCCCTGTGGGAGAAGGAGCCGGAGGTTTGCCTTTTCGGAAAGGGGCTCTGCCGAGGACAGGCAGCATGATCTGTAGCGTGTGTGGGAAAGCACAGATCCGCAGGGCTGTTGTGCCTGTGAATAGGCTGCACGGGGAGGTGAAGAGCAGCAAGAGCTTTAAGGGCTGGCAGCTTCCTTGTGAGAGAAGGAGCCGAATGTTTCCATTTCAGGAAGAGGCACTGGCCGAGGACAGGCAGCATGCAGTGTAGCCTATATGGGAAAGCACAGATCCGCAGGGCTGTTGTGCCTGTGAATAGGCTGCACAGAGAGTTGAAGACCAGCAAGAGCTTTCAGGGCTGGCAGCTTCCTTGTGAGACAAGGAGCCGGACGTTTCCCTTTTCGGAAAGGGGCTCTGCCGAGGACAGGCAGCATGCGGTGTAGCGTGTGTGGGAAAGCACAGATCCGCAGGGCTGTTGTTCCTGTGAATAGGCTGCACGTGGAGGTGAAGAGCAGCAAGTGCTTTCAGGACTGTCAGCTTCCTTGTGAGACAAGGAGCTGGACGTTTGCCTTTTCCCAAAGCTGCTCTGCCAAGGACAGGCAGCATGAGCTGTAGCGTGTGTGGGAAAGCACAGATCCGCAGGGCTGTTGTGCCTGTGAATAGGCTGCACGGGGAGGTGAAGAGCAGCAAGAGCTTTCAGGCCTGGCAGCTTCCTTGTGGGAGAAGGAGCTGGAGGTTTGCCTTTTCCCAAAGCTGCTCTGCCAAGGACAGGCAGCATGATCTGTAGCGTGTGTGGGAAAGCACAGATCCGCAGGGCTGTTGTGCCTGTGAATAGGCTGCACGGGGAGGTGAAGAGCAGCAAGAGCTTTCAGGTCTTGCAGCTTCCTTGTGGGAGAAGGAGCTGGAGGTTTGCCTTTTTGGAAAGGGGCTCTGCCAAGGACAGGCAGCATGATCTGTAGCGTGTGTGGGAAAGCACAGATCCGCAGGGCTGTTGTGCCTGTGAATAGGCTGCACGGGGAGGTGAAGAGCAGCAAGAGCTTTCAGGCCTGGCAGCTTCCTTGTGGGAGAAGGAGCCGGAGGTTTGCCTTTTCGGAAAGGGGCTCTGCCGAGGACAGGCAGCATGATCTGTAGCGTGTGTGGGAAAGCACAGATCCGCAGGGCTGTTGTGCCTGTGAATAGGCTGCACGGGGAGGTGAAGAGCAGGAATAGCTTTCAGGGCTGGCCGCTTCCTTGTGGGGGAAGGAGCCGGACGTTTCCCTTTTCGGAAAGGGGCTCTGCCGAGGACAGGCAGCATGCGGTGTAGCGTCTGTGGGAAAGCACAGATCCGCAGGGGTGTTGTGCCTGTGAATAGGCTGCATGGGGAGGTGAAGAGCAGCAAGAGCTTTCAGGGCTGGCAGGTTTTTTGTGGGGAGAAACAGCCGGAGGTTTGCCTTTTCGGAAAGGGGCTCTGCCGAGGACAGGCAGCATCAGCTGTAGCGTCTGTGGGAAAGCACAGATCCGCAGGGCTGTTGTGCCTGTGAATAGGCTGCACGGGGAGGTGAAGAGCAGCAAGAGCTTTCAGGCCTGGCAGCTTCCTTGTGGGAGAAGGAGCTGGAGGTTTGCCTTTTTGGAAAGGGGCTCTGCCAAGGACAGGCAGCATGATCTGTAGCGTGTGTGGGAAAGCACAGATCCGCAGGGCTGTTGTGCCTGTGAATAGGCTGCACGGGGAGGTGAAGAGCAGCAAGAGCTTTCAGGCCTGGCAGCTTCCTTGTGGGAGAAAGAGCCGAATGTTTCACTTTCAGAGACATGCACTGGCCGAGGTCAGGCAGCATGCGGTGTAGCCTATGTGGGAAAGCACAGATCCGGAGGGCTGTTGTTCCTGTGAATAGGCTGCACGGGGAGGTGAAGAGCAGCAAGAGCTTTCAGGGCTTTCAGCTTCCCTGTGGGAGAAGGAGCCGGAGGTTTGCCTTTTCGGAAAGGGGCACTGCCGAGGACAGGCATCATGATCTGTAGCGTCTGTGGGAAAGCACAGATCCGCAGGGCTGTTGTGCCTGTGAATAGGCTGCACGGGGAGGTGAAGAGCAGCAAGAGCTTTCAGGGCTGGCAGATCCCTTGTGGGACAAGGAGCCGAATGTTTCCCTTTCAGAAAGAGGCACTGGCCGAGGACAGGCAGCATGCGGTGTAGCCTATGTGGGACAGCACAGATCCGCAGGGCTGTTGTGCCTGTGAATAGGCTGCACGCGGAGGTGAAGAGCAGCAAGAGCTTTCAGGGCTTTCAGCTTCCTTGTGGGAGAAGGAGCCGGACGTTTGCCTTTTCGGAAAGCGGCTCTGCTGAGGACAGGCAGCATGATCTGTAGCGTGTGTGGGAAAGCACAGATCCGCAGGGCTGTTGTGCCTGTGAATAGGCTGCACGGGGAGGTGAAGAGCAGCAAGAGCTTTCAGGGCTGGCAGCTTGCCTGTGGGAGAAGGAGCCGGAGGTTTGCCTTTTCGGAAAGGGGCTCTGCCGAGGACAGGCAGCATGATCTGTAGCGTGTGTGGGAAAGCACAGATCCGCAGGGCTGTTGTGCCTGTGAATAGGCTGCAGGGGGAAAGTGAAAAGCAGCAATAGCTTTCAGGGCTGGCACCTTCCTTGTGGGAGAAGGAGCCGGACATTTGCCTTTTCGGAAAGGGGCTCTGCCGAGGACAGGCAGCATCAGCTGTAGCGTGTGTGTGGGAAAGCACAGATCCGCAGGGCTGTTGTGCCTGTGAATAGGCTGCACGGGGAGGTGAAGAGCAGCAAGAGCTTTCAGGGCTGGCAGCTTTCCTGTGGGAGAAGGAGCCGGAGGTTTGCCTTTTCGGAAAGGGGCACTGCCGAGGACAGGCAGCATCAGCTGTAGCGTCTGTGGGAAAGCACAGATCCGCAGGGCTGTTGTGCCTGTGAATAGGCTGCACGGGGAAAGTGAAAAGCAGCAAGAGCTTTCAGGGCTGGCAGCTTCCTTATGGGAAAAGGAGACGGAGGTTTCCCTTTTCGAAAGAGGCTCTGCCGAGGACAGGCAGCATGCGGTGTAGCGTCTGTGGGAAAGCACAGATCCGCAGGGCTGTTGTTCCTGTGAATAGGCTGCACGGGGAGGTGAAGAGCAGCAAGAGCTTTCAGGGCTGGCAGCTTCCTTGTGGGAGAAGGAGCCGGACGTTTGCCTTTTCGGAAAGGGGCTCTGCTGAGGACAGGCAGCATCAGCTGTAGCGTGTGTGGGAAAGCACAGATCCGCAGGGCTGTTGTTCCTGTGAATAGGCTGCACGCGGAAAGTGAAAATCAGCAAGAGCTTTCAGGGCTGGCAGCTTCCTTGTGGGAGAAGGAGCTGGACGTTTGCCTTTTCCCAAAGCTGCTCTGCCAAGGACAGGCAGCATGATCTGTAGCGTGTGTGGGAAAGCACAGATCCGCAGGGCTGTTGTTCCTGTGAATAGGCTGCACGGGGAGGTGAAGAGCAGCAAGAGCTTTCAGGGCTGGCAGATCCCCTGTGGGACAAGGAGCCGAATGTTTCCCTTTCAGAAAGAGGCACTGGCCGAGGACAGGCACCATGCGGTGTAGCGTGTGTGGGAAAGCGCAGATCCGCAGGGCTGTTGTTCCTGTGAATAGGCTGCAAGGGGAGGTGAAGAGCAGCAAGAGCTTTCAGGCCTGGCAGCTTCCTTGTGGGAGAAAGAGCCGAATGTTTCACTTTCAGAGACATGCACTGGCCGAGGTCAGGCAGCATGCGGTGTAGCCTATGTGGGAAAGCAGAGATCCGCAGGGCTGTTGTGCCTGTGAATAGGCTGCACGGGGAGGTGAAGAGCAGCAAGAGTTTTCAGGGCTGGCAGCTTCCCTGTGGGAGAAGGAGCCGGACGTTTCCCTTTTCGGAAAGGGGCTCTGCCGAGGACAGGCAGCCTGATCTGTAGCGTGTGTGGGAAAGCACAGATCCGCAGGGCTGTTGTGCCTGTGAATAAGCTGCACGAGAAAAGTCAACAGCAGCAAGAGCTTTCAGGGCTGGCACCTTCCTTGTGGGAGAAGGAGCTGGACATTTGCCTTTTCCGAAAGGGGCTCTGCTGAGGACAGGCAGCATGATCTGTAGCGTCTCTGGGAAAGCACAGATCCGCAGGGCTGTTGTGCCTGTGAATAGGCTGCACGGGGAGGTGAAGAGCAGCAAGAGCTTTAAGGGCTGGCAGCTTCCTTGTGAGAGAAGGAGCCGAATGTTTCCATTTCAGGAAGAGGCACTGGCCGAGGACAGGCAGCATGCGGTGTAGCCTATATGGGAAAGCACAGATCCGCAGGGCTGTTGTGCCTGTGAATAGGCTGTACGGGGAGGTGAAGAGCAGCAAGAGCTTTCAGGGCTGGCAGATCCCTTGTGGGACAAGGAGCCGAATGTTTTCCTTTCAGAAAGAGGCACTGGCCGAGGACAGGCAGCATGCGGTGTAGCGTGTGTGGGAAAGCACAGATCCGCAGGGCTGTTGTTCCTGTGAATAGGCTGCACGTGGAGGTGAAGAGCAGCAAGTGCTTTCAGGACTGTCAGCTTCCTTGTGAGACAAGGAGCTGGACGTTTGCCTTTTCCCAAAGCTGCTCTGCCAAGGACAGGCAGCATGATCTGTAGCGTGTGTGGGAAAGCACAGATCCGCAGGGCTGTTGTGCCTGTGAATAGGCTGCACGGGGAGGTGAAGAGCAGCAAGAGCTTTCAGGCCTGGCAGCTTCCTTGTGGGAGAAGGAGCTGGAGGTTTGGCTTTTTGGAAAGGGGCTCTGCCAAGGACAGGCAGCATGATCTGTAGCGTGTGTGGGAAAGCACAGATCCGCAGGGCTGTTGTGCCTGTGAATAGGCTGCACGGGGAGGTGAAGAGCAGCAAGAGCTTTCAGGCCTGGCAGCTTCCTTGTGGGAGAAGGAGCCGGAGGTTTGCCTTTTCGGAAAGGGGCTCTGCCGAGGACAGGCAGCATTAGCTGTAGCTTCTCTGGGAAAGCACAGATCCGCAGGGCTGTTGTGCCTGTGAATAGGCTGCACGGGGAGGTGAAGAGCAGCAAGAGGTTTCAGGGCTGGCAGCTTCCCTGTGGGAGAAGGAGCCGGAGGTTTGCCTTTTCGGAAAGGGGCTCTGCCGAGGACAGGCAGCATGATCTGTAGCGTGTGTGGGAAAGCACAGATCCGCAGGGCTGTTGTGCCTGTGAATAGGCTGCACGGGGAGGTGAAGAGCAGCAAGAGCTTTCAGGGCTGGCAGCTTCCTTGTGGGAGAAGGAGCCGGAGGTTTGCCTTTTCGGAAAGGGGCTCTGCCGAGCACAGGCAGCATGATCTGTAGCGTGTGTGGGAAAGCACAGATCCGCAGGGCTGTTGTGCCTGTGAATAGGCTGCACGGGGAGGTGAAGAGCAGCAAGAGCTTTCAGGCCTGGCAGCTTCCTTGTGGGAGAAAGAGCCGAATGTTTCACTTTCAGAGACATGCACTGGCCGAGGTCAGGCAGCATGCGGTGTAGCCTATGTGGGAAAGCAGAGATCCGCAGGGCTGTTGTGCCTGTGAATAGGCTGCACGGGGAGGTGAAGAGCAGCAAGAGTTTTCAGGGCTGGCAGCTTCCCTGTGGGAGAAGGAGCCGGACGTTTCCCTTTTCGGAAAGGGGCTCTGCCGAGGACAGGCAGCCTGATCTGTAGCGTGTGTGGGAAAGCACAGATCCGCAGGGCTGTTGTGCCTGTGAATAAGCTGCACGAGAAAAGTCAAGAGCAGCAAGAGCTTTCAGGGCTGGCACCTTCCTTGTGGGAGAAGGAGCTGGACATTTGCCTTTTCCGAAAGGGGCTCTGCTGAGGACAGGCAGCATGATCTGTAGCGTCTCTGGGAAAGCACAGATCCGCAGGGCTGTTGTGCCTGTGAATAGGCTGCACGGGGAGGTGAAGAGCAGCAAGAGCTTTCAGGGCTGGCAGCTTTCTTGTGGGAGAAGGAGCCGGAGGTTTGCCTTTTCGGAAAGGGGCTCTGCCGAGGAAAGGCAGCATCAGCTGTAGCGTGTGTGGGAAAACACAGATCCGCAGGGCTGTTGTGCCTGTGAATAGGCTGCACGGGGAGGTGAAGAGCAGCAAGAGCTTTAAGGGCTGGCAGCTTCCTTGTGAGAGAAGGAGCCGAATGTTTCCATTTCAGGAAGAGGCACTGGCCGAGGACAGGCAGCATGCGGTGTAGCCTATATGGGAAAGCACAGATCCGCAGGGCTGTTGTGCCTGTGAATAGGCTGTACGGGGAGGTGAAGAGCAGCAAGAGCTTTCAGGGCTGGCAGATCCCTTGTGGGACAAGGAGCCGAATGTTTTCCTTTCAGAAAGAGGCACTGGCCGAGGACAGGCAGCATGCGGTGTAGCGTGTGTGGGAAAGCACAGATCCGCAGGGCTGTTGTGCCTGTGAATAGGCTGCACGGGGAGGTGAAGAGCAGCAAGAGCTTTCAGGCCTGGCAGCTTCCTTGTGGGAGAAGGAGCCGGAGGTTTGCCTTTTCGGAAAGGGGCTCTGCCGAGGACAGGCAGCATTAGCTGTAGCTTCTCTGGGAAAGCACAGATCCGCAGGGCTGTTGTGCCTGTGAATAGGCTGCACGGGGAGGTGAAGAGCAGCAAGAGGTTTCAGGGCTGGCAGCTTCCCTGTGGGAGAAGGAGCCGGAGGTTTGCCTTTTCGGAAAGGGGCTCTGCCGAGGACAGGCAGCATGATCTGTAGCGTGTGTGGGAAAGCACAGATCCGCAGGGCTGTTGTGCCTGTGAATAGGCTGCACGGGGAGGTGAAGAGCAGCAAGAGCTTTCAGGGCTGGCAGCTTTCTTGTGGGAGAAGGAGCCGGAGGTTTGCCTTTTCGGAAAGGGGCTCTGCCGAGGAAAGGCAGCATCAGCTGTAGCGTGTGTGGGAAAACACAGATCCGCAGGGCTGTTGTGCCTGTGAATAGGCTGCACGGGGAGGTGAAGAGCAGCAAGAGCTTTAAGGGCTGGCAGCTTCCTTGTGAGAGAAGGAGCCGAATGTTTCCATTTCAGGAAGAGGCACTGGCCGAGGACAGGCAGCATGCAGTGTAGCCTATATGGGAAAGCACAGATCCGCAGGGCTGTTGTGCCTGTGAATAGGCTGCACGGGGAGGTGAAGAGCAGCAAGAGCTTTCAGGGCTGGCAGATCCCTTGTGGGACAAGGAGCCGAATGTTTTCCTTTCAGAAAGAGGCACTGGCCGAGGACAGGCAGCATGCGGTGTAGCGTGTGTGGGAAAGCACAGATCCGCAGGGCTGTTGTTCCTGTGAATAGGCTGCACGTGGAGGTGAAGAGCAGCAAGTGCTTTCAGGACTGTCAGCTTCCTTGTGAGACAAGGAGCTGGACGTTTGCCTTTTCCCAAAGCTGCTCTGCCAAGGACAGGCAGCATGAGCTGTAGCGTGTGTGGGAAAGCACAGATCCGCAGGGCTGTTGTGCCTGTGAATAGGCTGCACGGGGAGGTGAAGAGCAGCAAGAGCTTTCAGGCCTGGCAGCTTCCTTGTGGGAGAAGGAGCTGGAGGTTTGCCTTTTCCCAAAGCTGCTCTGCCAAGGACAGGCAGCATGATCTGTAGCGTGTGTGGGAAAGCACAGATCCGCAGGGCTGTTGTGCCTGTGAATAGGCTGCACGGGGAGGTGAAGAGCAGCAAGAGCTTTCAGGCCTGGCAGCTTCCTTGTGGGAGAAGGAGCTGGAGGTTTGCCTTTTTGGAAAGGGGCTCTGCCAAGGACAGGCAGCATGATCTGTAGCGTGTGTGGGAAAGCACAGATCCGCAGGGCTGTTGTGCCTGTGAATAGGCTGCACGGGGAGGTGAAGAGCAGCAAGAGCTTTCAGGCCTGGCAGCTTCCTTGTGGGAGAAGGAGCCGGAGGTTTGCCTTTTCGGAAAGGGGCTCTGCCGAGGACAGGCAGCATGATCTGTAGCGTGTGTGGGAAAGCACAGATCCGCAGGGCTGTTGTGCCTGTGAATAGGCTGCACGGGGAGGTGAAGAGCAGGAATAGCTTTCAGGGCTGGCCGCTTCCTTGTGGGGGAAGGAGCCGGACGTTTCCCTTTTCGGAAAGGGGCTCTGCCGAGGACAGGCAGCATGCGGTGTAGCGTCTGTGGGAAAGCACAGATCCGCAGGGCTGTTGTGCCTGTGAATAGGCTGCATGGGGAGGTGAAGAGCAGCAAGAGCTTTCAGGGCTGGCAGGTTTTTTGTGGGGAGAAACAGCCGGAGGTTTGCCTTTTGGGGAAAGGGGCTCTGCCGAGGACAGGCAGCATCAGCTGTAGCGTCTGTGGGAAAGCACAGATCCGCAGGGCTGTTGTGCCTGTGAATAGGCTGCACGGGGAGGTGAAGAGCAGCAAGAGCTTTCAGGCCTGGCAGCTTCCTTGTGGGAGAAGGAGCTGGAGGTTTGCCTTTTTGGAAAGGGGCTCTGCCAAGGACAGGCAGCATGATCTGTAGCGTGTGTGGGAAAGCACAGATCCGCAGGGCTGTTGTGCCTGTGAATAGGCTGCACGGGGAGGTGAAGAGCAGCAAGAGCTTTCAGGCCTGGCAGCTTCCTTGTGGGAGAAAGAGCCGAATGTTTCACTTTCAGAGACATGCACTGGCCGAGGTCAGGCAGCATGCGGTGTAGCCTATGTGGGAAAGCACAGATCCGGAGGGCTGTTGTTCCTGTGAATAGGCTGCACGGGGAGGTGAAGAGCAGCAAGAGCTTTCAGGGCTTTCAGCTTCCCTGTGGGAGAAGGAGCCGGAGGTTTGCCTTTTCGGAAAGGGGCACTGCCGAGGACAGGCATCATGATCTGTAGCGTCTGTGGGAAAGCACAGATCCGCAGGGCTGTTGTGCCTGTGAATAGGCTGCACGGGGAGGTGAAGAGCAGCAAGAGCTTTCAGGGCTGGCAGATCCCTTGTGGGACAAGGAGCCGAATGTTTCCCTTTCAGAAAGAGGCACTGGCCGAGGACAGGCAGCATGCGGTGTAGCCTATGTGGGACAGCAGAGATCCGCAGGGCTGTTGTGCCTGTGAATAGGCTGCACGGGGAGGTGAAGAGCAGCAAGAGCTTTCAGGGCTGGCAGATCCCTTGTGGGACAAGGAGCCGAATGTTTCCCTTTCAGAAAGAGGCACTGGCCGAGGACAGGCACCATGCGGTGTAGCGTGTGTGGGAAAGCGCAGATCCGCAGGGCTGTTGTTCCTGTGAATAGGCTGCACGGGGAGGTGAAGAGCAGCAAGAGCTTTCAGGCCTGGCAGCTTCCTTGTGGGAGAAAGAGCCGAATGTTTCAGTTTCAGAGACATGCACTGGCCGAGGTCAGGCAGCATGCGGTGTAGCCTATGTGGGAAAGCACAGATCCGCAGGGCTGTTGTGCCTGTGAATAGGCTGCACGGGGAGGTGAAGAGCAGCAAGAGCTTTCAGGGCTGGCAGCTTCCCTGTGGGAGAAGGAGCCGGACATTTGCCTCTTCGGAAAGGGGCTCTGCCGAGGACAGGCAGCATGATCTGTAGCGTGTGTGGGAAAGCACAGATCCGCAGGGGTGTTGTGCCTGTGAATAGGCTGCACGGGGAGGTGAAGAGCAGCAAGAGCTTTCAGGGCTGGCAGCTTGCCTGTGGGAGAAGGAGCCGGAGGTTTGCCTTTTCGGAAAGGGGCTCTGCCGAGGACAGGCAGCATCAGCTGTAGCGTGTGTGGGAAAGCACAGATCCGCAGGGCTGTTGTGCCTGTGAATAGGCTGCACGGGGAGGTGAAGAGCAGCAAGAGCTTTCAGGGCTGGCAGATCCTTGTGGGGAGAAAGAGCCGGAGGTTTGCCTTTTCGGAAAGGGGCTCTGCCGAGGACAGGCAGCATCAGCTGTAGCGTGTGTGGGAAAGCACAGATCCGCAGGGCTGTTGTTCCTGTGAATAGGCTGCACGGGGAGGTGAAGAGCAGCAAGAGCTTTCAGGACTGGCAGCTTCCTTGTGAGACAAGGAGCCGGACGTTTGCCTTTTCGGAAATGGGCACTGCCAAGGACAGGCAGCATGATCTGTAGCGTGTGTGGGAAAGCACAGATCCGCAGGGCTGTTGTTCCTGTGAATAGGCTGCACGGGGAAAGTGAAAATCAGCAAGAGCTTTCAGGGCTGGTTGCTTCCCTGTGGGAGATGGTTCCGGACGTTTCCCTTTTCGGAAAGGGGCTCTGCTGAGGACAGGCAGCATCAGCTGTAGCATGTGTGGGAAAGCACAGATCCGCATGGCTGTTGTGCCTGTGAATAGGCTGCACGGGGAGGTGAAGAGCAGCAAGAGCTTTCAGGGCTGGCAGCTTCCTTGTGGGAGAAGGAGCCGGACATTTGCCTCTTCGGAAAGGGGCTCTGCCGAGGACAGGCAGCATGATCTGTAGCGTGTGTGGGAAAGCACAGATCCGCAGGGCTGTTGTGCCTGTGAATAGGCTGCACGGGGAGGTGAAGAGCAGCAAGAGCTTTCAGGGCTGGCAGATCCCTTGTGGGACAAGGAGCCGAATGTTTCCCTTTCAGAAGGAGGCACTGGCCGAGGACAGGCAGCATGCGGTTTAGCGTCTGTGGGAAAGCACAGATCCGCAGGGCTGTTGTGCCTGTGAATAGGCTGCACGGGGAGGTGAAGAGCAGCAAGAGCTTTCAGGGCTGGCAGCTTCCTTGTGAGACAAGGAGCCGGACGTTTGCCTTTTCAGAAAGGGGCACTGCCAAGGACAGGCAGCATTAGCTGTAGCGTGTGTGGGAAAGCACAGATCCGCAGGGCTGTTGTTCCTGTGAATAGGCTGCACGGGGAGGTGAAGAGCAGCAAGAGCTTTCAGGCCTGGCAGCTTCCTTGTGGGAGAAAGAGCCGAATGTTTCACTTTCAGAGACATGCACTGGCCGAGGTCAGGCAGCATGCGGTGTAGCCTATGTGGAAAAGCACAGATCCGCAGGGCTGTTGTGCCTGTGAATAGGCTGCACGGGGAGGTGAAGAGCAGCAAGAGTTTTCAGGGCTGGCAGCTTGCCTGTGGGAGAAGGAGCAGGACGTTTGCCTTTTCGGAAAGGGGCTCTGCCGAGGACAGGCAGCATCAGCTGTAGCGTGTGTGGGAAAGCACAGATCCGCAGGGCTGTTGTGCCTGTGAATAGGCTGCACGGGGAGGTGAAGAGCAGCAAGAGCTTTCAGGGCTGGCAGCTTCCCTGTGGGAGAAGGAGCCGGACATTTGCTTCTTCGGAAAGGGGCTCTGCCGAGGACAGGCAGCATGATCTGTAGCGTGTGTGGGAAAGCACAGATCCGCAGGGCTGTTGTGCCTGTGAATAGGCTGCACGGGGAGGTGAAGAGCAGCAAGAGCTTTCAGGGCTGGCAGATCCCTTGTGGGACAAGGAGCCGAATGTTTCACTTTCAGAGACATGCACTGGCCGAGGTCAGGCAGCATTCGGTGTAGCCTATGTGGGAAAGCACAGATCCGCAGGGCTGTTGTGCCTGTGAATAGGCTGCACGGGGAGGTGAAGAGCAGCAAGAGTTTTCAGGGCTGGCAGCTTGCCTGTGGGAGAAGGAGCAGGACGTTTGCCTTTTCGGAAAGGGGCTCTGCCGAGGACAGGCAGCATGATCTGTAGCGTGTGTGGGAAAGCACAGATCCGCAGGGCTGTTGTGCCTGTGAATAAGCTGCACGAGAAAAGTCAAGAGCAGCAAGAGCTTTCAGGGCTGGCACCTTCCTTGTGGGAGAAGGAGCTGGACATTTGCCTTTTCGGAAAGGGGCTCTGCTGAGGACAGGCAGCATGATCTGTAGCGTGTGTGGGAAAGCACAGATCCGCAGGGCTGTTGTGCCTGTGAATAGGCTGCACGGGGAGGTGAAGAGCAGCAAGAGCTTTCAGGGCTGGCAGCTTTCTTGTGGGAGAAGGAGCCGGAGGTTTGCCTTTTCGGAAAGGGGCTCTGCCGAGGAAAGGCAGCATCAGCTGTAGCGTGTGTGGGAAAACACAGATCCGCAGGGCTGTTGTTCCTGTGAATAGGCTGCACGGGGAGGTGAAGAGCAGCAAGAGCTTTCAGGGCTGGCAGATCCCTTGTGGGACAAGGAGCCGAATGTTTCCATTTCAGAAAGAGGCACTGGCCGAGGACAGGCAGCATGCGGTGTAGCCTATGTGGGAAAGCACAGATCCGCAGGGCTGTTGTGCCTGTGAATAGGCTGCACGGGGAGGTGAAGAGCAGCAAGAGCTTTCAGGGCTGGCAGATCCCTTGTGGGACAAGGAGCCGAATGTTTCCCTTTCAGAAAGAGGCACTGGCCGAGGACAGGCAGCATGCGGTGTAGCGTGTGTGGGAAAGCACAGATCCGCAGGGCTGTTGTTCCTGTGAATAGGCTGCACGGGGAGGTGAAGAGCAGCAAGAGCTTTCAGGCCTGGCAGCTTCCTTGTGGGAGAAAGAGCCGAATGTTTCACTTTCAGAGACATGCACTGGCCGAGGTCAGGCAGCATGCGGTGTAGCCTATGTGGGAAAGCACAGATCCGCAGGGCTGTTGTGCCTGTGAATAGGCTGCACGGGGAGGTGAAGAGCAGCAAGAGCTTTCAGGCCTGGCAGCTTCCCTGTGGGAGAAGGAGCCGGACATTTGCCTCTTCGGAAAGGGGCTCTGCCGAGGACAGGCAGCATGATCTGTAGCGTGTGTGGGAAAGCACAGATCCGCAGGGCTGTTGTGCCTGTGAATAGGCTGCACGGGGAGGTGAAGAGCAGCAAGAGCTTTCAGGGCTGGCAGATCCCTTGTGGGACAAGGAGCCGAATGTTTCACTTTCAGAGACATGCACTGGCCGAGGTCAGGCAGCATGCGGTGTAGCCTATGTGGGAAAGCACAGATCCGCAGGGCTGTTGTGCCTGTGAATAGGCTGCACGGGGAGGTGAAGAGCAGCAAGAGTTTTCAGGGCTGGCAGCTTGCCTGTGGGAGAAGGAGCCGGACGTTTGCCTTTTCGGAAAGGGGCTCTGCCGAGGACAGGCAGCATGATCTGTAGCGTGTGTGGGAAAGCACAGATCCGCAGGGCTGTTGTGCCTGTGAATAAGCTGCACGAGAAAAGTCAAGAGCAGCAAGAGCTTTCAGGGCTGGCACCTTCCTTGTGGGAGAAGGAGCTGGACATTTGCCTTTTCGGAAAGGGGCTCTGCTGAGGACAGGCAGCATGATCTGTAGCGTCTCTGGGAAAGCACAGATCCGCAGGGCTGTTGTGCCTGTGAATAGGCTGCACGGGGAGGTGAAGAGCAGCAAGAGCTTTCAGGGCTGGCAGCTTGCCTGTGGGAGAAGGAGCCGGAGGTTTGCCTTTTCGGAAAGGGGCTCTGCCGAGGACAGGCAGCATGATCTGTAGCGTGTGTGGGAAAGCACAGATCCGCAGGGCTGTTGTGCCTGTGAATAGGCTGCAGGGGGAAAGTGAAAAGCAGCAATAGCTTTCAGGACTGGAACCTTCCTTGTGGGAGAAGGAGCCGGACATTTGCCTTTTCGGAAAGGGGCTCTGCCGAGGACAGGCAGCATCAGCTGTAGCGTGTGTGTGGGAAAGCACAGATCCGCAGGGCTGTTGTGCCTGTGAATAGGCTGCACGGGGAGGTGAAGAGCAGCAAGAGCTTTCAGGGCTGGCAGATCCCTTGTGGGACAAGGAGCCGAATGTTTCCCTTTCAGAAAGAGGCACTGGCCGAGGACAGGCACCATGCGGTGTAGCGTGTGTGGGAAAGCGCAGATCCGCAGGGCTGTTGTTCCTGTGAATAGGCTGCACGGGGAGGTGAACAGCAGCAAGAGCTTTCAGGCCTGGCAGCTTCCTTGTGGGAGAAGGAGCCGGAGGTTTGCCTTTTCGGAAAGGGGCTCTGCCGAGGAAAGGCAGCATGCGGTGTAGCGTGTGTGGGAAAGCACAGATCCGCAGGGCTGTTGTTCCTGTGAATAGGCTGCACGGGGAGGTGAAGAGCAGCAAGAGCTTTCAGGGCTGGCAGATCCCTTGTGGGACAAGGAGCCGAATGTTTCCATTTCAGAAAGAGGCACTGGCCGAGGACAGGCAGCATGCGGTGCAGCCTATGTGGGAAAGCACAGATCCGCAGGGCTGTTGTGCCTGTGAATAGGCTGCACGGGGAGGTGAAGAGCAGCAAGAGCTTTCAGGCCTGGCAGCTTCCTTGTGGGAGAAAGAGCCGAATGTTTCACTTTCAGAGACATGCACTGGCCGAGGTCAGGCAGCATGCGGTGTAGCCTATGTGGGAAAGCACAGATCCGCAGGGCTGTTGTGCCTGTGAATAGGCTGCACGGGGAGGTGAAGAGCAGCAAGAGCTTTCAGGGCTGGCAGCTTCCCTGTGGGAGAAGGAGCCGGACGTTTCCCTTTTCGGAAAGGGGCTCTGCCGAGGACAGGCAGCATGATCTGTAGCGTGTGTGGGAAAGCACAGATCCGCAGGGCTGTTGTGCCTGTGAGTAGGCTGCACGGGGAGGTGAAGAACAGCAAGAGCTTTCAAGGCTGGCAGCTTCCTTGTGGGAGAAGGAGCTGGACGTTTGCCTTTTTGGAAAGGGGCTCTGCCAAGGACAGGCAGCATGATCTGTAGCGTGTGTGGGAAAGCACAGATCCGCAGGGCTGTTGTGCCTGTGAATAGGCTGCACGGGGAGGTGAAGAGCAGCAAGAGCTTTCAGGGCTGGCATCTTCTTTGTGGGGAGAAAGAGCCGGAGGTTTGCCTTTTCGGAAAGGGGCTCTGCCGAGGACAGGCAGCATGCGGTGTAGCGTGTGTGGGAAAGCACAGATCCGCAGGGCTGTTGTGCCTGTGAATAGGCTGCACGGGGAGGTGAAGAGCAGGAATAGCTTTCAGGGCTGGCCGCTTCCTTGTGGGGGAAGGAGCCGGACGTTTCCCTTTTCGGAAAGGGGCTCTGCCGAGGACAGGCAGCATGCGGTGTAGCGTCTGTGGGAAAGCACAGATCCGCAGGGCTGTTGTGCCTGTGAATAGGCTGCATGGGGAGGTGAAGAGCAGCAAGAGCTTTCAGGGCTGGCAGCTTTTTTGTGGGGAGAAAGAGCCGGAGGTTTGCCTTTTCGGAAAGGGGCTCTGCCGAGGACAGGCAGCATCAGCTGTAGCGTCTGTGGGAAAGCACAGATCCGCAGGGCTGTTGTGCCTGTGAATAGGCTGCACGGGGAGGTGAAGAGCAGCAAGAGCTTTCAGGCCTGGCAGCTTCCTTGTGGGAGAAAGAGCCGAATGTTTCACTTTCAGAGACATGCACTGGCCGAGGTCAGGCAGAATGCGGTGTAGCCTATGTGGGAAAGCACAGATCCGCAGGGCTGTTGTGCCTGTGAATAGGCTGCACGGGGAGGTGAAGAGCAGCAAGAGCTTTCAGGGCTGGCAGCTTCCTTGTGAGACAAGGAGCCGGACGTTTGCCTTTTCGGAAAGGGGCACTGCCAAGGACAGGCAGCATTAGCTGTAGCGTGTGTGGGAAAGCACAGATCCGCAGGGCTGTTGTTCCTGTGAATAGGCTGCACGGGGAGGTGAAGAGCAGCAAGAGCTTTCAGGCCTGGCAGCTTCCTTGTGGGAGAAAGAGCCGAATGTTTCACTTTCAGAGACATGCACTGGCCGAGGTCAGGCAGCATGCGGTGTAGCCTATGTGGGAAAGCACAGATCCGCAGGGCTGTTGTGCCTGTGAATAGGCTGCACGGGGAGGTGAAGAGCAGCAAGAGTTTTCAGGGCTGGCAGCTTCCCTGTGGGAGAACGAGCCGGACGTTTCCCTTTTCGGAAAGGGGCTCTGCCGAGGACAGGCAGCATGATCTGTAGCGTGTGTGGGAAAGCACAGATCCGCAGGGCTGTTGTGCCTGTGAATAAGCTGCACGAGAAAAGTCAAGAGCAGCAAGAGCTTTCAGGGCTGGCACCTTCCTTATGGGAGAAGGAGCTGGACATTTGCCTTTTCGGAAAGGGGCTCTGCTGAGGACAGGCAGCATGATCTGTAGCGTCTCTGGGAAAGCACAGATCCGCAGGGCTGTTGTGCCTGTGAATAGGCTGCACGGGGAGGTGAAGAGCAGCAAGAGCTTTCAGGGCTGGCAGCTTCCCTGTGGGAGAAGGAGCCGGACATTTGCCTCTTCGGAAAGGGGCTCTGCCGAGGACAGGCAGCATGATCTGTAGCGTGTGTGGGAAAGCACAGATCCGCAGGGCTGTTGTGCCTGTGAATAGGCTGCACGGGGAGGTGAAGAGCAGCAAGAGCTTTCAGGGCTGGCAGATCCCTTGTGGGAGAAGGAGCCGAATGTTTCCCTTTCAGAAAGAGGCACTGGCCGAGGAGAGGCAGCATGCGGTGTAGCGTGTGTGGGAAAGCACAGATCCGCAGGGCTGTTGTTCCTGTGAATAGGCTGCACGGGGAGGTGAAGAGCAGCGAGAGCTTTCAGGCCTGGCAGCTTCCTTGTGGGAGAAAGAGCCGAATGTTTCACTTTCAGAGACATGCACTGGCCGAGGTCAGGCAGCATGCGGTGTAGCCTATGTGGGAAAGCACAGATCCGCAGGGCTGTTGTGCCTGTGAATAGGCTGCACGGGGAGGTGAAGAGCAGCAAGAGCTTTCAGGGCTGGCAGCTTGCCTGTGAGAGAAGGAGCCGGAGGTTTGCCTTTTCGGAAAGGGGCTCTGCCGAGGACAGGCAGCATCAGCTGTAGCGTCTGTGGGAAAGCACAGATCCGCAGGGCTGTTGTGCCTGTGAATAGGCTGCACGGGGAGGTGAAGAGCAGCAAGAGCTTTCAGGGCTGGCAGCTTCCTTGTGGGGGAAAGAGCTGGAGGTTTGCCTTTTCGGAAAGGGGCTCTGCCGAGGACAGGCAGCATCAGCTGTAGCGTGTGTGGGAAAGCACAGATCCGCAGGGCTGTTGTGCCTGTGAATAGGCTGCACGGGGAGGTGAAGAGCAGCAAGAGCTTTCAGGGCTGGCAGATCCCTTGTGGGACAAGGAGCCGAATGTTTTCCTTTCAGAAAGAGGCACTGGCCGAGGACAGGCAGCATGCGGTGTAGCGTCTGTGGGAAAGCACAGATCCGCAGGGCTGATGTTCCTGTGAATAGGCTGCACGGGGAGGTGAAGAGCAGCAAGAGCTTTCAGGGCTGGCAGCTTCCTTGTGAGACAAGGAGCTGGACGTTTGCCTTTTCCCAAAGCTGCTCTGCCAAGGACAGGCAGCATGATCTGTAGCGTGTGTGGGAAAGCACAGATCCGCAGGGCTGTTGTGCCTGTGAATAGGCTGCACGGGGAGGTGAAGAGCAGCAAGAGCTTTCAGGCCTGGCAGCTTCCTTGTGGGAGAAGGAGCTGGAGGTTTGCCTTTTCCCAAAGCTGCTCTGCCAAGGACAGGCAGCATGATCTGTAGCGTGTGTGGGAAAGCACAGATCCGCAGGGCTGTTGTGCCTGTGAATAGGCTGCACGGGGAGGTGAAGAGCAGCAAGAGCTTTCAGGCCTGGCAGCTTCCCTGTGGGAGAAGGAGCCGGACGTTTGCCTTTTCGGAAAGGGGCTCTGCCGAGGACAGGCAGCATGATCTGTAGCGTGTGTGGGAAAGCACAGATCCGCATGGCTGTTGTGCCTGTGAATAGGCTGCACGGGGAGGTGAAGAGCAGCAAGAGCTTTCAGGGCTGGCATCTTCTTTGTGGGGAGAAAGAGCCGGAGGTTTGCCTTTTCGGAAAGGGGCTCTGCCGAGGACAGGCAGCATGCGGTGTAGCGTGTGTGGGAAAGCACAGATCCGCAGGGCTGTTGTGCCTGTGAATAGGCTGCACGGGGAGGTGAAGAGCAGCAAGAGCTTTCAGGGCTGGCAGATCCCTTGTGGGACAAGGAGCCGAATGTTTCCCTTTCAGAAAGAGGCACTGGCCGAGGACAGGCAGCATGCGGTGTAGCGTGTGTGGGAAAGCACAGATCCGCAGGGCTGATGTTCCTGTGAATAGGCTGCACGGGGAGGTGAAGAGCAGCAAGAGCTTTCAGGGCTGGCAGTATCCTTGTGGGAGAAGGAGCTGGAGGTTTGCCTTTTCGGAAAGGGGCTCTGCCGAGGACAGGCAGCATGATCTGTAGCGTGTGTGGGAAAGCACAGATCCGCAGGGCTGTTGTGCCTGTGAATAGGCTGCACGGGGAGGTGAAGAGCAGCAAGAGCTTTAGGCCTGGCAGCTTCCTTGTGGGAGAAGGAGCTGGAGGTTTGCCTTTTCCCAAAGCTGCTCTGCCAAGGACAGGCAGCATGATCTGTAGCGTGTGTGGGAAAGCACAGATCCGCAGGGCTGTTGTGCCTGTGAATAGGCTGCACGGGGAGGTGAAGAGCAGCAAGAGCTTTCAGGCCTGGCAGCTTCCTTGTGGGAGAAAGAGCCGAATGTTTCACTTTCATAGACATGCACTGGCCGAGGACAGGCAGCATGATCTGTAGCGTCTGTGGGAAAGCACAGATCCGCAGGGCTGTTGTGCCTGTGAATAGGCTGCACGGGGAGGTGAAGAGCAGCAAGAGCTTTCAGGGCTGGCAGCTTCCCTGTGGGAGAAGGAGCCGGACATTTGCCTCTTCGGAAAGGGGCTCTGCCGAGGACAGGCAGCATGATCTGTAGCGTGTGTGGGAAAGCACAGATCCGCAGGGCTGTTGTGCCTGTGAATAGGCTGCACGGGGAGGTGAAGAGCAGCAAGAGCTTTCAGGGCTGGCAGATCCCTTGTGGGACAAGGAGCCGAATGTTTCCCTTTCAGAAGGAGGCACTGGCCGAGGACAGGCAGCATGCTGTGTAGCGTCTGTGGGAAAGCACAGATCCGCAGGGCTGTTGTGCCTGTGAATAGGCTGCACGGGGAGGTGAAGAGCAGCAAGAGCTTTCAGGGCTGGCAGCTTCCTTGTGAGACAAGGAGCCGGACATTTGCCTTTTCAGAAAGGGGCACTGCCAAGGACAGGCAGCATTAGCTGTAGCGTGTGTGGGAAAGCACAGATCCGCAGGGCTGTTGTTCCTGTGAATAGGCTGCACGGGGAGGTGAAGAGCAGCAAGAGCTTTCAGGCCTGGCAGCTTCCTTGTGGGAGAAAGAGCCGAATGTTTCAATTTCAGAGACATGCACTGGCCGAGGTCAGGCAGCATGCGGTGTAGCCTATGTGGGAAAGCACAGATCCGCAGGGCTGTTGTGCCTGTGAATAGGCTGCACGGGGAGGTGAAGAGCAGCAAGAGTTTTCAGGGCTGGCAGCTTCCCTGTGGGAGAACGAGCCGGAGGTTTGCCTTTTCGGAAAGGGGCTCTGCCGAGGACAGGCAGCATCAGCTGTAGCGTGTGTGGGAAAGCACATATCCGCAGGGCTGTTGTGCCTGTGAATAGGCTGCACGGGGAGGTGAAGAGCAGCAAGAGCTTTCAGGGCTGGCAGTTTCCCTGTGGGAGAAGGAGCCGGACATTTGCCTCTTCGGAAAGGGGCTCTGCCGAGGACAGGCAGCATGATCTGTAGCGTGTGTGGGAAAGCACAGATCCGCAGGGCTGTTGTGCCTGTGAATAGGCTGCACGGGGAGGTGAAGAGCAGGAATAGCTTTCAGGGCTGGCAGATCCCTTGTGGGACAAGGAGCCGAATGTTTCCCTTTCAGAAAGAGGCACTGGCCGAGGTCAGGCAGCATGCGGTGTAGCCTATGTGGGAAAGCACAGATCCGCAGGGCTGTTGTGCCTGTGAATAGGCTGCACGGGGAGGTGAAGAGCAGCAAGAGTTTTCAGGGCTGGCAGCTTCCCTGTGGGAGAAGGAGCCGGACGTTTGCCTTTTCGGAAAGGGGCTCTGCCGAGGACAGGCAGCATGATCTGTAGCGTGTGTGGGAAAGCACAGATCCGCAGGGCTGTTGTGCCTGTGAATAAGCTGCACGAGAAAAGTCAAGAGCAGCAAGAGCTTTCAGGGCTGGCACCTTCCTTGTGGGAGAAGGAGCTGGACATTTGCCTTTTCGGAAAGGGGCTCTGCTGAGGACAGGCAGCATGATCTGTAGCGTCTCTGGGAAAGCACAGATCCGCAGGGCTGTTGTGCCTGTGAATAGGCTGCACGGGGAGGTGAAGAGCAGCAAGAGCTTTCAAGGCTGGCAGCTTCCCTGTGGGAGAAGGAGCCGGACGTTTGCCTTTTCGGAAAGCGGCTCTGCTGAAGACAGGCAGCATGATCTGTAGCGTGTGTGGGAAAGCACAGATCCGCAGGGGTGTTGTGCCTGTGAATAGGCTGCACGGGGAGGTGAAGAGCAGCAAGAGCTTTCAGGGCTGGCAGCTTGCCTGTGGGAGAAGGAGCCGGAGGTTTGCCTTTTCGGAAAGGGGCTCTGCCGAGGACAGGCAGCATGATCTGTAGCGTGTGTGGGAAAGCACAGATCCGCAGGGCTGTTGTGCCTGTGAATAGGCTGCAGGGGGAGAGTGAAAAGCAGCAATAGCTTTCAGGACTGGCACCTTCCTTGTGGGAGAAGGAGCCGGACATTTGCCTTTTCGGAAAGGGGCTCTGCCGAGGACAGGCAGCATCAGCTGTAGCGTGTGTGTGGGAAAGCACAGATCCGCAGGGCTGTTGTGCCTGTGAATAGGCTGCACGGGGAGGTGAAGAGCAGCAAGAGCTTTCAGGGCTGGCAGCTTCCCTGTGGGAGAAGGAGCCGGACGTTTCCCTTTTCGGAAAGGGGCTCTGCCGAGGACAGGCAGCATCAGCTGTAGCGTCTGTGGGAAAGCACAGATCCGCAGGGCTGTTGTGCCTGTGAATAGGCTGCACGGGGAGGTGAAGAGCAGCAAGAGCTTTCAGGGCTGGCAGCTTCCCTGTGGGAGAAGGAGCCGGACGTTTCCCTTTTCGGAAAGGGGCTCTGCCGAGGACAGGCAGCCTGATCTGTAGCGTGTGTGGGAAAGCACAGATCCGCAGGGCTGTTGTGCCTGTGAATAAGCTGCACGAGAAAAGTCAAGAGCAGCAAGAGCTTTCAGGGCTGGCACCTTCCTTGTGGGAGAAGGAGCTGGACATTTGCCTTTTCCGAAAGGGGCTCTGCTGAGGACAGGCAGCATGATCTGTAGCGTCTCTGGGAAAGCACAGATCCGCAGGGCTGTTGTGCCTGTGAATAGGCTGCACGGGGAGGTGAAGAGCAGCAAGAGCTTTCAGGGCTGGCAGCTTTCTTGTGGGAGAAGGAGCCGGAGGTTTGCCTTTTCGGAAAGGGGCTCTGCCGAGGAAAGGCAGCATCAGCTGTAGCGTGTGTGGGAAAACACAGATCCGCAGGGCTGTTGTTCCTGTGAATAGGCTGCACGGGGAGGTGAAGAGCAGCAAGAGCTTTCAGGGCTGGCAGATCCCTTGTGGGACAAGGAGCCGAATGTTTCCATTTCAGGAAGAGGCACTGGCCGAGGACAGGCAGCATGCGGTGTAGCCTATGTGGGAAAGCACAGATCCGCAGGGCTGTTGTGCCTGTGAATAGGCTGCACGGGGAGGTGAAGAGCAGCAAGAGCTTTCAGGGCTGGCAGATCCCTTGTGGGACAAGGAGCCGAATGTTTTCCTTTCAGAAAGAGGCACTGGCCGAGGACAGGCAGCATGCGGTGTAGCGTCTGTGGGAAAGCACAGATCCGCAGGGCTGATGTTCCTGTGAATAGGCTGCACGGGGAGGTGAAGAGCAGCAAGAGCTTTCAGGGCTGGCAGCTTCCTTGTGAGACAAGGAGCTGGACGTTTGCTTTTTCCCAAAGCTGCTCTGCCAAGGACAGGCAGCATGATCTGTAGCGTGTGTGGGAAAGCACAGATCCGCAGGGCTGTTGTGCCTGTGAATAGGCTGCACGGGGAGGTGAAGAGCAGCAAGAGCTTTCAGGCCTGGCAGCTTCCTTGTGGGAGAAGGAGCTGGAGGTTTGCCTTTTCCCAAAGCTGCTCTGCCAAGGACAGGCAGCATGATCTGTAGCGTGTGTGGGAAAGCACAGATCCGCAGGGCTGTTGTGCCTGTGAATAGGCTGCACGGGGAGGTGAAGAGCAGCAAGAGCTTTCAGGCCTGGCAGCTTCCTTGTGGGAGAAGGAGCTGGAGGTTTGCCTTTTTGGAAAGGGGCTCTGCCAAGGACAGGCAGCATGATCTGTAGCGTGTGTGGGAAAGCACAGATCCGCAGGGCTGTTGTGCCTGTGAATAGGCTGCACGGGGAGGTGAAGAGCAGCAAGAGCTTTCAGGCCTGGCAGCTTCCTTGTGGGAGAAAGAGCCGAATGTTTCACTTTCATAGACATGCACTGGCTGAGGACAGGCAGCATGATCTGTAGCGTGTGTGGGAAAGCACAGATCCGCAGGGCTGTTGTGCCTGTGAATAGGCTGCACGGGGAGGTGAAGAGCAGCAAGAGCTTTCAGGGCTGGCAGCTTCCCTGTGGGAGAAGGAGCCGGAGGTTTGCCTTTTCGGAAAGGGGATCTGCCGAGGACAGGCAGCATTAGCTGTAGCTTCTCTGGGAAAGCACAGATCCGCAGGGCTGTTGTGCCTGTGAATAGGCTGCACGGGGAGGTGAAGAGCAGCAAGAGTTTTCAGGGCTGGCAGCTTCCCTGTGGGAGAAGGAGCCGGAGGTTTGCCTTTTCGGAAAGGGGCTCTGCCGAGGACAGGCAGCATGATCTGTAGCGTCTCTGGGAAAGCACAGATCCGCAGGGCTGTTGTGCCTGTGAATAGGCTGCACGGGGAGGTGAAGAGCAGGAATAGCTTTCAGGGCTGGCCGCTTCCTTGTGGGGGAAGGAGCCGGACGTTTCCCTTTTCGGAAAGGGGCTCTGCCGAGGACAGGCAGCATGCGGTGTAGCGTCTGTGGGAAAGCACAGATCCGCAGGGCTGTTGTGCCTGTGAATAGGCTGCATGGGGAGGTGAAGAGCAGCAAGAGCTTTCAGGGCTGGCAGCTTTTTTGTGGGGAGAAAGAGCCGGAGGTTTGCCTTTTCGGAAAGGGGCTCTGCCGAGGACAGGCAGCATCAGCTGTAGCGTGTGTGGGAAAGCACAGATCCGCAGGGCTGTTGTGCCTGTGAATAAGCTGCACGAGAAAAGTCAAGAGCAGCAAGAGCTTTCAGGGCTGGCACCTTAATTGTGGGAGAAGGAGCTGGACATTTGCCTTTTCGGAAAGGGGCTCTGCTGAGGACAGGCAGCATGATCTGTAGCGTCTCTGGGAAAGCACAGATCCGCAGGGCTGTTGTGCCTGTGAATAGGCTGCACGGGGAGGTGAAGAGCAGCAAGAGCTTTCAGGGCTGGCAGCTTGCCTGTGGGAGAAGGAGCCGGAGGTTTGCCTTTTCGGAAAGCGGCTCTGCTGAGGACAGGCAGCATGATCTGTAGCGTGTGTGGGAAAGCACAGATCCGCAGGGCTGTTGTGCCTGTGAATAGGCTGCAGGGGGAAAGTGAAAAGCAGCAATAGCTTTCAGGGCTGGCACCTTCCTTGTGGGAGAAGGAGCCGGACATTTGCCTTTTCGGAAAGGGGCTCTGCCGAGGACAGGCAGCATCAGCTGTAGCGTGTGTGTGGGAAAGCACAGATCCGCAGGGCTGTTGTGCCTGTGAATAGGCTGCACGGGGAGGTGAAGAGCAGCAAGAGCTTTCAGGGCTGGCAGCTTTCCTGTGGGAGAAGGAGCCGGACATTTGCCTCTTCGGAAAGGGGCTCTGCCGAGGACAGGCAGCATGATCTGTAGCGTCTGTGGGAAAGCACAGATCCGCAGGGCTGTTGTTCCTGTGAATAGGCTGCACGGGGAGGTGAAGAGCAGCAAGAGCTTTCAGGGCTGGCAGCTTTTTTGTGGGGAGAAAGAGCCGGAAGTTTGCCTTTTCGGAAAGGGGCTCTGGCGAGGACAGGCAGCATGATCTGTAGCGTGTGTGGGAAAGCACAGATCCGCAGGGCTGTTGTGCCTGTGAATAGGCTGCACGGGGAGGTGAAGAGCAGCAAGAGCTTTCAGGGCTGGCAGATCCCTTGTGGGACAAGGAGCCGAATGTTTCCCTTTCAGAAGGAGGCACTGGCCGAGGACAGGCAGCATGCGGTGTAGCGTCTGTGGAAAGCACAGATCCGCAGGGCTGTTGTGCCTGTGAATAGGCTGCACGGGGAGGTGAAGAGCAGCAAGAGCTTTCAGGGCTGGCAGCTTCCTTGTGAGACAAGGAGCCGGACGTTTGCCTTTTCGGAAAGGGGCACTGCCAAGGACAGGCAGCATTAGCTGTAGCGTGTGTGGGAAAGCACAGATCCGCAGGGCTGTTGTTCCTGTGAATAGGCTGCACGGGGAGGTGAAGAGCAGCAAGAGCTTTCAGGCCTGGCAGCTTCCTTGTGGGAGAAAGAGCCGAATGTTTCACTTTCAGAGACATGCACTGGCCGAGGTCAGGCAGCATGCGGTGTAGCCTATGTGGGAAAGCACAGATCCGCAGGGCTGTTGTGCCTGTGAATAGGCTGCACGGGGAGGTGAAGAGCAGCAAGAGCTTTCAGGGCTGGCAGCTTCCCTGTGGGAGAAGGAGCCGGAGGTTTGCCTTTTCGGAAAGGGGCTCTGCCGAGGACAGGCAGCATGATCTGTAGCGTGTGTGGGAAAGCACAGATCCGCAGGGCTGTTGTGCCTGTGAATAGGCTGCACGGGGAGGTGAAGAGCAGCAAGAGCTTTCAGGGCTGGCAGCTTCCCTGTGGGAGAAGGAGCCGGACATTTGCCTCTTCGGAAAGGGGCTCTGCCGAGGACAGGCAGCATGATCTGTAGCGTGTGTGGGAAAGCACAGATCCGCAGGGCTGTTGTGCCTGTGAATAGGCTGCACGGGGAGGTGAAGAGCAGCAAGAGCTTTCAGGGCTGGCAGATCCCTTGTGGGACAAGGAGCCGAATGTTTCCCTTTCAGAAAGAGGCACTGGCCGAGGACAGGCAGCATGCGGTGTAGCGTGTGTGGGAAAGCACAGATCCGCAGGGCTGTTGTTCCTGTGAATAGGCTGCACGGGGAGGTGAAGAGCAGCAAGAGCTTTCAGGGCTGGCAGCTTCCTTGTGAGACAAGGAGCCGGACGTTTGCCTTTTCGGAAAGGGGCACTGCCAAGGACAGGCAGCATTAGCTGTAGCGTGTGTGGGAAAGCACAGATCCGCAGGGCTGTTGTTCCTGTGAATAGGCTGCACGGGGAGGTGAAGAGCAGCAAGAGCTTTCAGGCCTGGCAGCTTCCTTGTGGGAGAAAGAGCCGAATGTTTCACTTTCAGAGACATGCACTGGCCGAGGTCAGGCAGCATGCGGTGTAGCCTATGTGGGAAAGCACAGATCCGCAGGGCTGTTGTGCCTGTGAATAGGCTGCACGGGGAGGTGAAGAGCAGCAAGAGTTTTCAGGGCTGGCAGCTTCCCTGTGGGAGAACGAGCCGGACGTTTCCATTTTCGGAAAGGGGCTCTGCCGAGGACAGGCAGCATGATCTGTAGCGTGTGTGGGAAAGCACAGATCCGCAGGGCTGTTGTGCCTGTGAATAGGCTGCAGGGGGAAAGTGAAAAGCAGCAATAGCTTTCAGGGCTGGCACCTTCCTTGTGGGAGAAGGAGCCGGACATTTGCCTTTTCGGAAAGGGGCTCTGCCGAGGACAGGCAGCATCAGCTGTAGCGTGTATGTGGGAAAGCACAGATCCGCAGGGCTGTTGTGCCTGTGAATAGGCTGCACGGGGAGGTGAAGAGCAGCAAGAGCTTTCAGGGCTGGCAGCTTTCCTGTGGGAGAAGGAGCCGGAGGTTTGCCTTTTCGGAAAGGGGCTCTGCCGAGGACAGGCAGCATCAGCTGTAGCGTGTGTGGGAAAGCACAGATCCGCAGGGCTGTTGTGCCTGTGAATAGGCTGCACGGGGAGGTGAAGAGCAGCAAGAGCTTTCAGGGCTGGCAGCTTCCTTGTGAGACAAGGAGCCGGACGTTTGCCTTTTCGGAAAGGGGCTCTGCTGAGGACAGGCAGCATGATCTGTAGCGTGTGTGGGAAAGCACAGATCCGCAGGGCTGTTGTGCCTGTGAATAGGCTGCACGCGGAAAGTGAAAATCAGCAAGAGCTTTCAGGGCTGGCAGCTTCCTTGTGGGAGAAGGAGCTGGACATTTGCCTTTTCGGAAAGGGGCTCTGCTGAGGACAGGCAGCATGATCTGTAGCGTCTCTGGGAAAGCACAGATCCGCAGGGCTGTTGTGCCTGTGAATAGGCTGCACGGGGAGGTGAAGAGCAGCAAGAGCTTTCAAGGCTGGCAGCTTCCCTGTGGGAGAAGGAGCCGGAGGTTTGCCTTTTCGGAAAGCGGCTCTGCTGAGGACAGGCAGCATGATCTGTAGCGTGTGTGGGAAAGCACAGATCCGCAGGGCTGTTGTGCCTGTGAATAGGCTGCAGGGGGAAAGTGAAAAGCAGCAATAGCTTTCAGGGCTGGCACCTTCCTTGTGGGAGAAGGAGCCGGACATTTGCCTTTTCGGAAAGGGGCTCTGCCGAGGACAGGCAGCATCAGCTGTAGCGTGTGTGTGGGAAAGCACAGATCCGCAGGGCTGTTGTGCCTGTGAATAGGCTGCACGGGGAGGTGAAGAGCAGCAAGAGCTTTCAGGGCTGGCAGCTTTCCTGTGGGAGAAGGAGCCGGAGGTTTGCCTTTTCGGAAAGGGGCTCTGCCGAGGACAGGCAGCATCAGCTGTAGCGTGTGTGGGAAAGCACAGATCCGCAGGGCTGTTGTGCCTGTGAATAGGCTGCACGGGGAGGTGAAGAGCAGCAAGAGCTTTCAGGGCTGGCAGCTTCCCTGTGGGAGAAGGAGCCGGACATTTGCCTCTTCGGAAAGGGGCTCTGCCGAGGACAGGCAGCATGATCTGTAGCGTCTGTGGGAAAGCACAGATCCGCAGGGCTGTTGTTCCTGTGAATAGGCTGCACGGGGAGGTGAAGAGCAGCAAGAGCTTTCAGGGCTGGCAGCTTCCTTGTGAGACAAGGAGCCGGACGTTTGCCTTTTCGGAAAGGGGCTCTGCTGAGGACAGGCAGCATGATCTGTAGCGTGTGTGGGAAAGCACAGATCCGCAGGGCTGTTGTTCCTGTGAATAGGCTGCACGCGGAAAGTGAAAATCAGCAAGAGCTTTCAGGGCTGGCAGCTTCCTTGTGGGAGAAGGAGCTGGACGTTTGCCTTTTCCCAAAGCTGCTCTGCCAAGGACAGGCAGCATGATCTGTAGCGTGTGTGGGAAAGCACAGATCCGCAGGGCTGTTGTTCCTGTGAATAGGCTGCACGGGGAGGTGAAGAGCAGCAAGAGCTTTCAGGGCTGGCAGATCCCTTGTGGGACAAGGAGCCGAATGTTTCCCTTTCAGAAAGAGGCACTGGCCGAGGACAGGCACCATGCGGTGTAGCGTGTGTGGGAAAGCGCAGATCCGCAGGGCTGTTGTTCCTGTGAATAGGCTGCACGGGGAGGTGAAGAGCAGCAAGAGCTTTCAGGCCTGGCAGCTTCCTTGTGGGAGAAAGAGCCGAATGTTTCACTTTCAGAGACATGCACTGGCCGAGGTCAGGCAGCATGCGGTGTAGCCTATGTGGGAAAGCACAGATCCGCAGGGCTGTTGTGCCTGTGAATAGGCTGCACGGGGAGGTGAAGAGCAGCAAGAGTTTTCAGGGCTGGCAGCTTCCCTGTGGGAGAAGGAGCCGGACGTTTCCCTTTTCGGAAAGGGGCTCTGCCGAGGACAGGCAGCATGATCTGTAGCGTCTCTGGGAAAGCACAGATCCGCAGGGCTGTTGTGCCTGTGAATAGGCTGCACGGGGAGGTGAAGAGCAGCAAGAGCTTTCAAGGCTGGCAGCTTCCCTGTGTGAGAAGGAGCCGGAGGTTTGCCTTTTCGGAAAGGGGCTCTGCCGAGGACAGGCAGCATGATCTGTAGCGTGTGTGGGAAAGCACAGATCCGCAGGGCTGTTGCGCCTGTGAATAGGCTGCACGGGGAGGTGAAGAGCAGCAAGAGCTTTCAAGGCTGGCAGCTTTCTTGTGGGACAAGGAGCCGGACGTTTGCCTTTTTGGAAAGGGGCTCTGCCGAGGACAGGCAGCATCAGCTGTAGCGTGTGTGGGAAAGCACAGATCCGCAGGGCTGTTGTGCCTGTGAATAGGCTGCACGGGGAGGTGAAGAGCAGCAAGAGCTTTCAGGGCTGGCAGCTTCCCTGTTGGAGAAGGAGCTGGAGGTTTGCCTTTTCGGAAAGGGGCACTGCCAAGGACAGGCAGCATGATCTGTAGCGTGTGTGGGAAAGCACAGATCCGCAGGGCTGTTGTGCCTGTGAATAGGCTGCACGGGGAGGTGAAGAGCAGCAAGAGCTTTCAGGGCTGGCCGCTTCCTTGTGGGAGAAGGAGCCGGACGTTTCGCTTTTCGGAAAGGGGCACTGGCCGAGGACAGGCAGCATGATCTGTAGCGTCTGTGGGAAAGCACAGATCCGCAGGGCTGTTGTTCCTGTGAATAGGCTGCACGGGGAGGTGAAGAGCAGCAAGAGCTTTCAGGGCTGGCAGCTTCCCTGTGGGAGAAGGAGCCGGACATTTGCCTCTTCGGAAAGGGGCTCTGCCGAGGACAGGCAGCATGATCTGTAGCGTGTGTGGGAAAGCACAGATCCGCAGGGCTGTTGTGCCTGTGAATAGGCTGCACGGGGAGGTGAAGAGCAGCAAGAGCTTTCAGGGCTGGCAGATCCCTTGTGGGACAAGGAGCCGAATGTTTCCCTTTCAGAAAGAGGCACTGGCCGAGGACAGGCAGCATGCGGTGTAGCGTGTGTGGGAAAGCACAGATCCGCAGGGCTGTTGTTCCTGTGAATAGGCTGCACGGGGAGGTGAAGAGCAGCAAGAGCTTTCAGGGCTGGCAGCTTCCTTGTGAGACAAGGAGCCGGACGTTTGCCTTTTCGGAAAGGGGCACTGCCAAGGACAGGCAGCATTAGCTGTAGCGTGTGTGGGAAAGCACAGATCCGCAGGGCTGTTGTTCCTGTGAATAGGCTGCACGGGGAGGTGAAGAGCAGCAAGAGCTTTCAGGCCTGGCAGCTTCCTTGTGGGAGAAAGAGCCGAATGTTTCACTTTCAGAGACATGCACTGGCCGAGGTCAGGCAGCATGCGGTGTAGCCTATGTGGGAAAGCACAGATCCACAGGGCTGTTGTGCCTGTGAATAGGCTGCACGGGGAGGTGAAGAGCAGCAAGAGTTTTCAGGGCTGGCAGCTTCCCTGTGGGAGAACGAGCCGGACGTTTCCATTTTCGGAAAGGGGCTCTGCCGAGGACAGGCAGCATGATCTGTAGCGTGTGTGGGAAAGCACAGATCCGCAGGGCTGTTGTGCCTGTGAATAGGCTGCAGGGGGAAAGTGAAAAGCAGCAATAGCTTTCAGGGCTGGCACCTTCCTTGTGGGAGAAGGAGCCGGACATTTGCCTTTTCGGAAAGGGGCTCTGCCGAGGACAGGCAGCATCAGCTGTAGCGTGTGTGTGGGAAAGCACAGATCCGCAGGGCTGTTGTGCCTGTGAATAGGCTGCACGGGGAGGTGAAGAGCAGCAAGAGCTTTCAGGGCTGGCAGCTTTCCTGTGGGAGAAGGAGCCGGAGGTTTGCCTTTTCGGAAAGGGGCTCTGCCGAGGACAGGCAGCATCAGCTGTAGCGTGTGTGGGAAAGCACAGATCCGCAGGGCTGTTGTGCCTGTGAATAGGCTGCACGGGGAGGTGAAGAGCAGCAAGAGCTTTCAGGGCTGGCAGCTTCCCTGTGGGAGAAGGAGCCGGACTTTTGCCTCTTCGGAAAGGGGCTCTGCCGAGGACAGGCAGCATTAGCTGTAGCGTGTGTGGGAAAGCACAGATCCGCAGGGCTGTTGTTCCTGTGAATAGGCTGCACAGGGAGGTGAAGAGCAGCAAGAGCTTTCAGGCCTGGCAGCTTCCTTGTGGGAGAAAGAGCCGAATGTTTCACTTTCAGAGACATGCACTGTCCGAGGTCAGGCAGCATGCGGTGTAGCCTATGTGGGAAAGCACAGATCCGCAGGGCTGTTGTGCCTGTGAATAGGCTGCACGGGGAGGTGAAGAGCAGCAAGAGTTTTCAGGGCTGGCAGCTTCCCTGTGGGAGAAGGAGCCGGACGTTTCCCTTTTCGGAAAGGGGCTCTGCCGAGGACAGGCAGCATGATCTGTAGCGTGTGTGGGAAAGCACAGATCCGCAGGGCTGTTGTGCCTGTGAATAGGCTGCACGGGGAGGTGAAGAGCAGCAAGAGCTTTCAGGGCTGGCAGCTTCCCTGTGGGAGAAGGAGCCGGACATTTGCCTTTTCGGAAAGGGGCTCTGCCGAGGACAGGCAGCATGATCTGTAGCGTGTGTGGGAAAGCACAGATCCGCAGGGCTGTTGTGCCTGTGAATAGGCTGCACGGGGAGGTGAAGAGCAGCAAGAGCTTTAAGGGCTGGCAGATCCCTTGTGGGACAAGGAGCCGAATGTTTCCCTTTCAGAAGGAGGCACTGGACGAGGACAGGCAGCATGCGGTGTAGCGTCTGTGGGAAAGCACAGATCCGCAGGGCTGTTGTGCCTGTGAATAGGCTGCACGGGGAGGTGAAGAGCAGCAAGAGCTTTCAGGGCTGGCAGCTTCCTTGTGAGACAAGGAGCCGGACGTTTGCCTTTTCGGAAAGGGGCACTGCCAAGGACAGGCAGCATTAGCTGTAGCGTGTGTGGGAAAGCACAGATCCGCAGGGCTGTTGTTCCTGTGAATAGGCTGCACAGGGAGGTGAAGAGCAGCAAGAGCTTTCAGGCCTGGCAGCTTCCTTGTGGGAGAAAGAGCCGAATGTTTCACTTTCAGAGACATGCACTGTCCGAGGTCAGGCAGCATGCGGTGTAGCCTATGTGGGAAAGCACAGATCCGCAGGGCTGTTGTGCCTGTGAATAGGCTGCACGGGGAGGTGAAGAGCAGCAAGAGTTTTCAGGGCTGGCAGCTTCCCTGTGGGAGAAGGAGCCGGACGTTTCCCTTTTCGGAAAGGGGCTCTGCCGAGGACAGGCAGCATGATCTGTAGCGTGTGTGGGAAAGCACAGATCCGCAGGGCTGTTGTGCCTGTGAATAAGCTGCATGAGAAAAGTCAAGAGCAGCAAGAGCTTTCAGGGCTGGCACCTTCCTTGTGGGAGAAGGAGCTGGACATTTGCCTTTTCGGAAAGGGGCTCTGCTGAGGACAGGCAGCATGATCTGTAGCGTGTGTGGGAAAGCACAGATCCGCAGGGGTGTTGTGCCTGTGAATAGGCTGCACGGGGAGGTGAAGAGCAGCAAGAGCTTTCAGGGCTGGCAGCTTGCCTGTGGGAGAAGGAGCCGGAGGTTTGCCTTTTCGGAAAGGGGCTCTGCCGAGGACAGGCAGCATGATCTGTAGCGTGTGTGGGAAAGCACAGATCCGCAGGGCTGTTGTGCCTGTGAATAGGCTGCAGGGGGAAAGTGAAAAGCAGCAATAGCTTTCAGGGCTGGCACCTTCCTTGTGGGAGAAGGAGCCGGAGGTTTGCCTTTTCGGAAAGGGGCTCTGCCGAGGACAGGCAGCATGATCTGTAGCGTCTGTGGGAAAGCACAGATCCGCAGGGCTGTTGTGCCTGTGAATAGGCTGCACGGGGAGGTGAAGAGCAGCAAGAGCTTTCAGGGCTGGCAGATCCCTTGTGGGACAAGGAGCCGAATGTTTCCCTTTCAGAAAGAGGCACTGGCCGAGGACAGGCAGCATGCGGTGTAGCGTCTGTGGGAAAGCACATATCCGCAGGGCTGTTGTTCCTGTGAATAGGCTGCACGGGGACGTGAAGAGCAGCAAGAGCTTTCAGGGCTGGCAGCTTCCTTGTGAGACAAGGAGCCGGACGTTTGCCTTTTCGGAAAGGGGCTCTGCTGAGGACAGGCAGCATCAGCTGTAGCGTGTGTGGGAAAGCACAGATCCGCAGGGCTGTTGTTCCTATGAATAGGCTGCACGCGGAAAGTGAAAATCAGCAAGAGCTTTCAGGGCTGGCAGCTTCCTTGTGGGAGAAGGAGCTGGACGTTTGCCTTTTCCCAAAGCTGCTCTGCCAAGGACAGGCAGCATGATCTGTAGCGTGTGTGGGAAAGCACAGATCCGCAGGGCTGTTGTTCCTGTGAATAGGCTGCACGGGGAGGTGAAGAGCAGCAAGAGCTTTCAGGGCTGGCAGATCCCTTGTGGGACAAGGAGCCGAATGTTTCCCTTTCAGAAAGAGGCACTGGCCGAGGACACGCACCATGCGGTGTAGCGTGTGTGGGAAAGCGCAGATCCGCAGGGCTGTTGTTCCTGTGAATAGGCTGCACGGGGAGGTGAAGAGCAGCAAGAGCTTTCAGGCCTGGCAGCTTCCTTGTGGGAGAAAGAGCCGAATGTTTCACTTTCAGAGACATGCACTGGCCGAGGTCAGGCAGCATGCGGTGTAGCCTATGTGGGAAAGCACAGATCCGCAGGGCTGTTGTGCCTGTGAATAGGCTGCACGAGAAAAGTCAAGAGCAGCAAGAGCTTTCAGGGCTGGCACCTTCCTTGTGGGAGAAGGAGCTGGACATTTGCCTTTTCCGAAAGGGGCTCTGCTGAGGACAGGCAGCATGATCTGTAGCGTCTCTGGGAAAGCACAGATCCGCAGGGCTGTTGTGCCTGTGAATAGGCTGCACGGGGAGGTGAAGAGCAGCAAGAGCTTTCAGGGCTGGCAGCTTTCTTGTGGGAGAAGGAGCCGGAGGTTTGCCTTTTCGGAAAGGGGCTCTGCCGAGGAAAGGCACCATCAGCTGTAGCGTGTGTGGGAAAACACAGATCCGCAGGGCTGTTGTGCCTGTGAATAGGCTGCACGGGGAGGTGAAGAGCAGCAAGAGCTTTAAGGGCTGGCAGCTTCCTTGTGAGAGAAGGAGCCGAATGTTTCCATTTCAGAAAGAGGCACTGGCCGAGGACAGGCAGCATGCGGTGTAGCCTATGTGGGAAAGCACAGATCCGCAGGGCTGTTGTGCCTGTGAATAGGCTGCACGGGGAGGTGAAGAGCAGCAAGAGCTTTCAGGGCTGGCAGATCCCTTGTGGGACAAGGAGCCGAATGTTTCCCTTTCAGAAAGAGGCACTGGCCGAGGACAGGCAGCATGATCTGTAGCGTGTGTGGGAAAGCACAGATCCGCAGGGCTGTTGTGCCTGTGAATAGGCTGCACGGGGAGGTGAAGAGCAGCAAGAGCTTTCAGGCCTGGCAGCTTCCTTGTGGGAGAAGGAGCTGGAGGTTTGCCTTTTTGGAAAGGGGCTCTGCCAAGGACAGGCAGCATGATCTGTAGCGTGTGTGGGAAAGCACAGATCCGCAGGGCTGTTGTGCCTGTGAATAGGCTGCACGGGGAGGTGAAGAGCAGCAAGAGCTTTCAGGGCTGGCAGCTTCCCTGTGGGAGAAGGAGCCGGACATTTGCCTCTTCGGAAAGGGGCTCTGCCGAGGACAGGCAGCATGATCTGTAGCGTGTGTGGGAAAGCACAGATCCGCAGGGCTGTTGTGCCTGTGAATAGGCTGCACGGGGAGGTGAAGAGCAGCAAGAGCTTTCAGGGCTGGCAGATCCCTTGTGGGACAAGGAGCCGAATGTTTCCCTTTCAGAAGGAGGCACTGGCCGAGGACAGGCAGCATGCTGTGTAGCGTCTGTGGGAAAGCACAGATCCGCAGGGCTGTTGTGCCTGTGAATAGGCTGCACGGGGAGGTGAAGAGCAGCAAGAGCTTTCAGGGCTGGCAGCTTCCTTGTGAGACAAGGAGCCGGACATTTGCCTTTTCAGAAAGGGGCACTGCCAAGGACAGGCAGCATTAGCTGTAGCGTGTGTGGGAAAGCACAGATCCGCAGGGCTGTTGTTCCTGTGAATAGGCTGCACGGGGAGGTGAAGAGCAGCAAGAGCTTTCAGGCCTGGCAGCTTCCTTGTGGGAGAAAGAGCCGAATGTTTCAATTTCAGAGACATGCACTGGCCGAGGTCAGGCAGCATGCGGTGTAGCCTATGTGGGAAAGCACAGATCCGCAGGGCTGTTGTGCCTGTGAATAGGCTGCACGGGGAGGTGAAGAGCAGCAAGAGTTTTCAGGGCTGGCAGCTTCCCTGTGGGAGAACGAGCCGGAGGTTTGCCTTTCGGAAAGGGGCTCTGCCGAGGACAGGCAGCATCAGCTGTAGCGTGTGTGGGAAAGCACATATCCGCAGGGCTGTTGTGCCTGTGAATAGGCTGCACGGGGAGGTGAAGAGCAGCAAGAGCTTTCAGGGCTGGCAGTTTCCCTGTGGGAGAAGGAGCCGGACATTTGCCTCTTCGGAAAGGGGCTCTGCCGAGGACAGGCAGCATGATCTGTAGCGTGTGTGGGAAAGCACAGATCCGCAGGGCTGTTGTGCCTGTGAATAGGCTGCACGGGGAGGTGAAGAGCAGCAAGAGCTTTCAGGGCTGGCAGATCCCTTGTGGGACAAGGAGCCGAATGTTTCCCTTTCAGAAAGAGGCACTGGCCGAGGTCAGGCAGCATGCGGTGTAGCCTATGTGGGAAAGCACAGATCCGCAGGGCTGTTGTGCCTGTGAATAGGCTGCACGGGGAGGTGAAGAGCAGCAAGAGTTTTCAGGGCTGGCAGCTTCCCTGTGGGAGAAGGAGCCGGACGTTTGCCTTTTCGGAAAGGGGCTCTGCCGAGGACAGGCAGCATGATCTGTAGCGTGTGTGGGAAAGCACAGATCCGCAGGGCTGTTGTGCCTGTGAATAAGCTGCACGAGAAAAGTCAAGAGCAGCAAGAGCTTTCAGGGCTGGCACCTTCCTTGTGGGAGAAGGAGCTGGACATTTGCCTTTTCGGAAAGGGGCTCTGCTGAGGACAGGCAGCATGATCTGTAGCGTCTCTGGGAAAGCACAGATCCGCAGGGCTGTTGTGCCTGTGAATAGGCTGCACGGGGAGGTGAAGAGCAGCAAGAGCTTTCAAGGCTGGCAGCTTCCCTGTGGGAGAAGGAGCCGGACGTTTGCCTTTTCGGAAAGCGGCTCTGCTGAAGACAGGCAGCATGATCTGTAGCGTGTGTGGGAAAGCACAGATCCGCAGGGGTGTTGTGCCTGTGAATAGGCTGCACGGGGAGGTGAAGAGCAGCAAGAGCTTTCAGGGCTGGCAGCTTGCCTGTGGGAGAAGGAGCCGGAGGTTTGCCTTTTCGGAAAGGGGCTCTGCTGAGGACAGGCAGCATGATCTGTAGCGTCTCTGGGAAAGCACAGATCCGCAGGGCTGTTGTGCCTGTGAATAGGCTGCACGGGGAGGTGAAGAGCAGCAAGAGCTTTCAAGGCTGGCAGCTTCCCTGTGGGAGAAGGAGCCGGACGTTTGCCTTTTCGGAAAGCGGCTCTGCTGAAGACAGGCAGCATGATCTGTAGCGTCTCTGGGAAAGCACAGATCCGCAGGGCTGTTGTGCCTGTGAATAGGCTGCACGGGGAGGTGAAGAGCAGCAAGAGCTTTCAGGGCTGGCAGCTTGCCTGTGGGAGAAGGAGCCGGAGGTTTGCCTTTTCGGAAAGGGGCTCTGCTGAGGACAGGCAGCATGATCTGTAGCGTGTGTGGGAAAGCACAGATCCGCAGGGCTGTTGTGCCTGTGAATAGGCTGCACGGGGAGGTGAAGAGCAGCAAGAGTTTTCAGGGCTGGCAGCTTCCCTGTGGGAGAAGGAGCCGGAGGTTTGCCTTTTCGGAAAGGGGCTCTGCCGAGGACAGGCAGCATGATCTGTAGCGTGTGTGGGAAAGCACAGATCCGCAGGGCTGTTGTGCCTGTGAATAGGCTGCACGGGGAGGTGAAGAGCAGGAATAGCTTTCAGGGCTGGCCGCTTCCTTGTGGGGGAAGGAGCCGGACGTTTCCCTTTTCGGAAAGGGGCTCTGCCGAGGACAGGCAGCATGCGGTGTAGCGTCTGTGGGAAAGCACAGATCCGCAGGGCTGTTGTGCCTGTGAATAGGCTGCATGGGGAGGTGAAGAGCAGCAAGAGCTTTCAGGGCTGGCAGCTTTTTTGTGGGGAGAAAGAGCCGGAGGTTTGCCTTTTCGGAAAGGGGCTCTGCCGAGGACAGGCAGCATCAGCTGTAGCGTGTGTGGGAAAGCACAGATCCGCAGGGCTGTTGTGCCTGTGAATAAGCTGCACGAGAAAAGTCAAGAGCAGCAAGAGCTTTCAGGGCTGGCACCTTAATTGTGGGAGAAGGAGCTGGACATTTGCCTTTTCGGAAAGGGGCTCTGCTGAGGACAGGCAGCATGATCTGTAGCGTCTCTGGGAAAGCACAGATCCGCAGGGCTGTTGTGCCTGTGAATAGGCTGCACGGGGAGGTGAAGAGCAGCAAGAGCTTTCAGGGCTGGCAGCTTGCCTGTGGGAGAAGGAGCCGGAGGTTTGCCTTTTCGGAAAGCGGCTCTGCTGAGGACAGGCAGCATGATCTGTAGCGTGTGTGGGAAAGCACAGATCCGCAGGGCTGTTGTGCCTGTGAATAGGCTGCAGGGGGAAAGTGAAAAGCAGCAATAGCTTTCAGGGCTGGCACCTTCCTTGTGGGAGAAGGAGCCGGACATTTGCCTTTTCGGAAAGGGGCTCTGCCGAGGACAGGCAGCATCAGCTGTAGCGTGTGTGTGGGAAAGCACAGATCCGCAGGGCTGTTGTGCCTGTGAATAGGCTGCACGGGGAGGTGAAGAGCAGCAAGAGCTTTCAGGGCTGGCAGCTTTCCTGTGGGAGAAGGAGCCGGAGGTTTGCCTTTTCGGAAAGGGGCTCTGCCGAGGACAGGCAGCATCAGCTGTAGCGTGTGTGGGAAAGCACAGATCCGCAGGGCTGTTGTGCCTGTGAATAGGCTGCACGGGGAGGTGAAGAGCAGCAAGAGCTTTCAGGGCTGGCAGCTTCCCTGTGGGAGAAGGAGCCGGACATTTGCCTCTTCGGAAAGGGGCTCTGCCGAGGACAGGCAGCATGATCTGTAGCGTCTGTGGGAAAGCACAGATCCGCAGGGCTGTTGTTCCTGTGAATAGGCTGCACGGGGAGGTGAAGAGCAGCAAGAGCTTTCAGGGCTGGCAGCTTTTTTGTGGGGAGAAAGAGCCGGAAGTTTGCCTTTTCGGAAAGGGGCTCTGGCGAGGACAGGCAGCATGATCTGTAGCGTGTGTGGGAAAGCACAGATCCGCAGGGCTGTTGTGCCTGTGAATAGGCTGCACGGGGAGGTGAAGAGCAGCAAGAGCTTTCAGGGCTGGCAGATCCCTTGTGGGACAAGGAGCCGAATGTTTCCCTTTCAGAAGGAGGCACTGGCCGAGGACAGGCAGCATGCGGTGTAGCCTATGTGGGAAAGCACAGATCCGCAGGGCTGTTGTGCCTGTGAATAGGCTGCACGGGGAGGTGAAGAGCAGCAAGAGCTTTCAGGGCTGGCAGCTTCCCTGTGGGAGAAGGAGCCGGAGGTTTGCCTTTTCGGAAAGGGGCTCTGCCGAGGACAGGCAGCATGATCTGTAGCGTGTGTGGGAAAGCACAGATCCGCAGGGCTGTTGTGCCTGTGAATAGGCTGCACGGGGAGGTGAAGAGCAGCAAGAGCTTTCAGGGCTGGCAGCTTCCCTGTGGGAGAAGGAGCCGGACATTTGCCTCTTCGGAAAGGGGCTCTGCCGAGGACAGGCAGCATGATCTGTAGCGTGTGTGGGAAAGCACAGATCCGCAGGGCTGTTGTGCCTGTGAATAGGCTGCACGGGGAGGTGAAGAGCAGCAAGAGCTTTCAGGGCTGGCAGATCCCTTGTGGGACAAGGAGCCGAATGTTTCCCTTTCAGAAAGAGGCACTGGCCGAGGACAGGCAGCATGCGGTGTAGCGTGTGTGGGAAAGCACAGATCCGCAGGGCTGTTGTTCCTGTGAATAGGCTGCACGGGGAGGTGAAGAGCAGCAAGAGCTTTCAGGGCTGGCAGCTTCCTTGTGAGACAAGGAGCCGGACGTTTGCCTTTTCGGAAAGGGGCACTGCCAAGGACAGGCAGCATTAGCTGTAGCGTGTGTGGGAAAGCACAGATCCGCAGGGCTGTTGTTCCTGTGAATAGGCTGCACGGGGAGGTGAAGAGCAGCAAGAGCTTTCAGGCCTGGCAGCTTCCTTGTGGGAGAAAGAGCCGAATGTTTCACTTTCAGAGACATGCACTGGCCGAGGTCAGGCAGCATGCGGTGTAGCCTATGTGGGAAAGCACAGATCCGCAGGGCTGTTGTGCCTGTGAATAGGCTGCACGGGGAGGTGAAGAGCAGCAAGAGTTTTCAGGGCTGGCAGCTTCCCTGTGGGAGAACGAGCCGGACGTTTCCATTTTCGGAAAGGGGCTCTGCCGAGGACAGGCAGCATGATCTGTAGCGTGTGTGGGAAAGCACAGATCCGCAGGGCTGTTGTGCCTGTGAATAGGCTGCAGGGGGAAAGTGAAAAGCAGCAATAGCTTTCAGGGCTGGCACCTTCCTTGTGGGAGAAGGAGCCGGACATTTGCCTTTTCGGAAAGGGGCTCTGCCGAGGACAGGCAGCATCAGCTGTAGCGTGTGTGTGGGAAAGCACAGATCCGCAGGGCTGTTGTGCCTGTGAATAGGCTGCACGGGGAGGTGAAGAGCAGCAAGAGCTTTCAGGGCTGGCAGCTTTCCTGTGGGAGAAGGAGCCGGAGGTTTGCCTTTTCGGAAAGGGGCTCTGCCGAGGACAGGCAGCATCAGCTGTAGCGTGTGTGGGAAAGCACAGATCCGCAGGGCTGTTGTGCCTGTGAATAGGCTGCACGGGGAGGTGAAGAGCAGCAAGAGCTTTCAGGGCTGGCAGCTTCCCTGTGGGAGAAGGAGCCGGACTTTTGCCTCTTCGGAAAGGGGCTCTGCCGAGGACAGGCAGCATGATCTGTAGCGTCTGTGGGAAAGCACAGATCCGCAGGGCTGTTGTTCCTGTGAATAGGCTGCACGGGGAGGTGAAGAGCAGCAAGAGCTTTCAGGGCTGGCAGCTTCCTTGTGAGACAAGGAGCCGGACGTTTGCCTTTTCGGAAAGGGGCTCTGCTGAGGACAGGCAGCATGATCTGTAGCGTGTGTGGGAAAGCACAGATCCGCAGGGCTGTTGTGCCTGTGAATAGGCTGCACGCGGAAAGTGAAAATCAGCAAGAGCTTTCAGGGCTGGCAGCTTCCTTGTGGGAGAAGGAGCTGGACATTTGCCTTTTCGGAAAGGGGCTCTGCTGAGGACAGGCAGCATGATCTGTAGCGTCTCTGGGAAAGCACAGATCCGCAGGGCTGTTGTGCCTGTGAATAGGCTGCACGGGGAGGTGAAGAGCAGCAAGAGCTTTCAAGGCTGGCAGCTTCCCTGTGGGAGAAGGAGCCGGAGGTTTGCCTTTTCGGAAAGCGGCTCTGCTGAGGACAGGCAGCATGATCTGTAGCGTGTGTGGGAAAGCACAGATCCGCAGGGCTGTTGTGCCTGTGAATAGGCTGCAGGGGGAAAGTGAAAAGCAGCAATAGCTTTCAGGGCTGGCACCTTCCTTGTGGGAGAAGGAGCCGGACATTTGCCTTTTCGGAAAGGGGCTCTGCCGAGGACAGGCAGCATCAGCTGTAGCGTGTGTGTGGGAAAGCACAGATCCGCAGGGCTGTTGTGCCTGTGAATAGGCTGCACGGGGAGGTGAAGAGCAGCAAGAGCTTTCAGGGCTGGCAGCTTTCCTGTGGGAGAAGGAGCCGGAGGTTTGCCTTTTCGGAAAGGGGCTCTGCCGAGGACAGGCAGCATCAGCTGTAGCGTGTGTGGGAAAGCACAGATCCGCAGGGCTGTTGTGCCTGTGAATAGGCTGCACGGGGAGGTGAAGAGCAGCAAGAGCTTTCAGGGCTGGCAGCTTCCCTGTGGGAGAAGGAGCCGGACATTTGCCTCTTCGGAAAGGGGCTCTGCCGAGGACAGGCAGCATGATCTGTAGCGTCTGTGGGAAAGCACAGATCCGCAGGGCTGTTGTTCCTGTGAATAGGCTGCACGGGGAGGTGAAGAGCAGCAAGAGCTTTCAGGGCTGGCAGCTTCCTTGTGAGACAAGGAGCCGGACGTTTGCCTTTTCGGAAAGGGGCTCTGCTGAGGACAGGCAGCATGATCTGTAGCGTGTGTGGGAAAGCACAGATCCGCAGGGCTGTTGTTCCTGTGAATAGGCTGCACGCGGAAAGTGAAAATCAGCAAGAGCTTTCAGGGCTGGCAGCTTCCTTGTGGGAGAAGGAGCTGGACGTTTGCCTTTTCCCAAAGCTGCTCTGCCAAGGACAGGCAGCATGATCTGTAGCGTGTGTGGGAAAGCACAGATCCGCAGGGCTGTTGTTCCTGTGAATAGGCTGCACGGGGAGGTGAAGAGCAGCAAGAGCTTTCAGGGCTGGCAGATCCCTTGTGGGACAAGGAGCCGAATGTTTCCCTTTCAGAAAGAGGCACTGGCCGAGGACAGGCACCATGCGGTGTAGCGTGTGTGGGAAAGCGCAGATCCGCAGGGCTGTTGTTCCTGTGAATAGGCTGCACGGGGAGGTGAAGAGCAGCAAGAGCTTTCAGGCCTGGCAGCTTCCTTGTGGGAGAAAGAGCCGAATGTTTCACTTTCAGAGACATGCACTGGCCGAGGTCAGGCAGCATGCGGTGTAGCCTATGTGGGAAAGCACAGATCCGCAGGGCTGTTGTGCCTGTGAATAGGCTGCACGGGGAGGTGAAGAGCAGCAAGAGTTTTCAGGGCTGGCAGCTTCCCTGTGGGAGAAGGAGCCGGACGTTTCCCTTTTCGGAAAGGGGCTCTGCCGAGGACAGGCAGCATGATCTGTAGCGTGTGTGGGAAAGCACAGATCCGCAGGGCTGTTGTGCCTGTGAATAAGCTGCACGAGAAAAGTCAAGAGCAGCAAGAGCTTTCAGGGCTGGCACCTTCCTTGTGGGAGAAGGAGCTGGACATTTGCCTTTTCCGAAAGGGGCTCTGCTGAGGACAGGCAGCATGATCTGTAGCGTCTCTGGGAAAGCACAGATCCGCAGGGCTGTTGTGCCTGTGAATAGGCTGCACGGGGAGGTGAAGAGCAGCAAGAGCTTTCAAGGCTGGCAGCTTCCCTGTGTGAGAAGGAGCCGGAGGTTTGCCTTTTCGGAAAGGGGCTCTGCCGAGGACAGGCAGCATGATCTGTAGCGTGTGTGGGAAAGCACAGATCCGCAGGGCTGTTGCGCCTGTGAATAGGCTGCACGGGGAGGTGAAGAGCAGCAAGAGCTTTCAAGGCTGGCAGCTTTCTTGTGGGACAAGGAGCCGGACGTTTGCCTTTTTGGAAAGGGGCTCTGCCGAGGACAGGCAGCATCAGCTGTAGCGTGTGTGGGAAAGCACAGATCCGCAGGGCTGTTGTGCCTGTGAATAGGCTGCACGGGGAGGTGAAGAGCAGCAAGAGCTTTCAGGGCTGGCAGCTTCCCTGTTGGAGAAGGAGCTGGAGGTTTGCCTTTTCGGAAAGGGGCACTGCCAAGGACAGGCAGCATGATCTGTAGCGTGTGTGGGAAAGCACAGATCCGCAGGGCTGTTGTGCCTGTGAATAGGCTGCACGGGGAGGTGAAGAGCAGCAAGAGCTTTCAGGGCTGGCCGCTTCCTTGTGGGAGAAGGAGCCGGACGTTTCGCTTTTCGGAAAGGGGCACTGGCCGAGGACAGGCAGCATGATCTGTAGCGTCTGTGGGAAAGCACAGATCCGCAGGGCTGTTGTTCCTGTGAATAGGCTGCACGGGGAGGTGAAGAGCAGCAAGAGCTTTCAGGGCTGGCAGCTTCCCTGTGGGAGAAGGAGCCGGACATTTGCCTCTTCGGAAAGGGGCTCTGCCGAGGACAGGCAGCATGATCTGTAGCGTGTGTGGGAAAGCACAGATCCGCAGGGCTGTTGTGCCTGTGAATAGGCTGCACGGGGAGGTGAAGAGCAGCAAGAGCTTTCAGGGCTGGCAGATCCCTTGTGGGACAAGGAGCCGAATGTTTCCCTTTCAGAAATAGGCACTGGCCGAGGACAGGCAGCATGCGGTGTAGCGTGTGTGGGAAAGCACAGATCCGCAGGGCTGTTGTTCCTGTGAATAGGCTGCACGGGGAGGTGAAGAGCAGCAAGAGCTTTCAGGGCTGGCAGCTTCCTTGTGAGACAAGGAGCCGGACGTTTGCCTTTTCGGAAAGGGGCACTGCCAAGGACAGGCAGCATTAGCTGTAGCGTGTGTGGGAAAGCACAGATCCGCAGGGCTGTTGTTCCTGTGAATAGGCTGCACGGGGAGGTGAAGAGCAGCAAGAGCTTTCAGGCCTGGCAGCTTCCTTGTGGGAGAAAGAGCCGAATGTTTCACTTTCAGAGACATGCACTGGCCGAGGTCAGGCAGCATGCGGTGTAGCCTATGTGGGAAAGCACAGATCCACAGGGCTGTTGTGCCTGTGAATAGGCTGCACGGGGAGGTGAAGAGCAGCAAGAGTTTTCAGGGCTGGCAGCTTCCCTGTGGGAGAACGAGCCGGACGTTTCCATTTTCGGAAAGGGGCTCTGCCGAGGACAGGCAGCATGATCTGTAGCGTGTGTGGGAAAGCACAGATCCGCAGGGCTGTTGTGCCTGTGAATAGGCTGCAGGGGGAAAGTGAAAAGCAGCAATAGCTTTCAGGGCTGGCACCTTCCTTGTGGGAGAAGGAGCCGGACATTTGCCTTTTCGGAAAGGGGCTCTGCCGAGGACAGGCAGCATCAGCTGTAGCGTGTGTGTGGGAAAGCACAGATCCGCAGGGCTGTTGTGCCTGTGAATAGGCTGCACGGGGAGGTGAAGAGCAGCAAGAGCTTTCAGGGCTGGCAGCTTTCCTGTGGGAGAAGGAGCCGGAGGTTTGCCTTTTCGGAAAGGGGCTCTGCCGAGGACAGGCAGCATCAGCTGTAGCGTGTGTGGGAAAGCACAGATCCGCAGGGCTGTTGTGCCTGTGAATAGGCTGCACGGGGAGGTGAAGAGCAGCAAGAGCTTTCAGGGCTGGCAGCTTCCCTGTGGGAGAAGGAGCCGGACTTTTGCCTCTTCGGAAAGGGGCTCTGCCGAGGACAGGCAGCATGATCTGTAGCGTGTGTGGGAAAGCACAGATCCGCAGGGCTGTTGTTCCTGTGAATAGGCTGCACGGGGAGGTGAAGAGCAGCAAGAGCTTTCAGGCCTGGCAGCTTCCTTGTGGGAGAAAGAGCCGAATGTTTCACTTTCAGAGACATGCACTGTCCGAGGTCAGGCAGCATGCGGTGTAGCCTATGTGGGAAAGCACAGATCCGCAGGGCTGTTGTGCCTGTGAATAGGCTGCACGGGGAGGTGAAGAGCAGCAAGAGTTTTCAGGGCTGGCAGCTTCCCTGTGGGAGAAGGAGCCGGACGTTTCCCTTTTCGGAAAGGGGCTCTGCCGAGGACAGGCAGCATGATCTGTAGCGTGTGTGGGAAAGCACAGATCCGCAGGGCTGTTGTGCCTGTGAATAAGCTGCACGAGAAAAGTCAAGAGCAGCAAGAGCTTTCAGGGCTGGCACCTTCCTTGTGGGAGAAGGAGCTGGACATTTGCCTTTTCCGAAAGGGGCTCTGCTGAGGACAGGCAGCATGATCTGTAGCGTCTCTGGGAAAGCACAGATCCGCAGGGCTGTTGTGCCTGTGAATAGGCTGCACGGGGAGGTGAAGAGCAGCAAGAGCTTTCAAGGCTGGCAGCTTCCCTGTGGGAGAAGGAGCCGTACGTTTGCCTCTTCGGAAAGGGGCTCTGCCGAGGACAGGCAGCATGATCTGTAGCGTGTGTGGGAAAGCACAGATCCGCAGGGCTGTTGTGCCTGTGAATAGGCTGCACGGGGAGGTGAAGAGCAGCAAGAGCTTTCAGGGCTGGCCGCTTCCTTGTGGGAGAAGGAGCCGGACGTTTCCCTTTTCGGAAAGGGGCACTGCCGAGGACAGGCAGCATCAGCTGTAGCGTGTGTGGGAAAGCACAGATCCGCAGGGCTGTTGTGCCTGTGGATAGGCTGCACGGGGAGGTGAAGAGCAGCAAGAGCTTTCAGGGCTGGCAGCTTCCTTGTGGGAGAAGGATCAGAATGTTTCCCTTTCAGAAAGAGGCACTGGCCGAGGACAGGCACCATGCGGTGTAGCCTATGTGGGAAAGCACAGATCCGCAGGGCTGTTGTTCCTGTGAATAGGCTGCACGGGGAGGTGAAGAGCAGCAAGAGCTTTCAGGCCTGGCAGCTTCCTTGTGGGAGAAAGAGCCGAATGTTTCACTTTCAGAGACATGCACTGGCCGAGGTCAGGCAGCATGCGGTGTAGCCTATGTGGGAAAGCACAGATCCGCAGGGCTGTTGTGCCTGTGAATAGGCTGCACGGGGAGGTGAAGAGCAGCAAGAGCTTTCAGGCCTGGCAGCTGCCTTGTGGGAGAAAGAGCCGAATGTTTCACTTTCAGAGACATGCACTGGCCGAGGTCAGGCAGCATGCGGTGTAGCCTATGTGGGAAAGCACAGATCCGCAGGGCTGTTGTGCCTGTGAATAGGCTGCACGGGGAGGTGAAGAGCAGCAAGAGTTTTCAGGGCTGGCAGCTTCCCTGTGGGAGAAGGAGCCGGACGTTTCCCTTTTCGGAAAGGGGCTCTGCCGAGGACAGGCAGCATGATCTGTAGCGTGTGTGGGAAAGCACAGATCCGCAGGGCTGTTGTGCCTGTGAATAAGCTGCACGAGAAAAGTCAAGAGCAGCAAGAGCTTTCAGGGCTGGCACCTTCCCTGTGGGAGAAGGAGCTGGACATTTGCCTTTTCCGAAAGGGGCTCTGCTGAGGACAGGCAGCATGATCTGTAGCGTCTCTGGGAAAGCACAGATCCGCAGGGCTGTTGTGCCTGTGAATAGGCTGCACGGGGAGGTGAAGAGCAGCAAGAGCTTTCAAGGCTGGCAGCTTCCCTGTGGGAGAAGGAGCCGGAGGTTTGCCTTTTCGGAAAGGGGCTCTGCCGAGGACAGGCAGCATGATCTGTAGCGTGTGTGGGAAAGCACAGATCCGCAGGGCTGTTGTGCCTGTGAATAGGCTGCACGGGGAGGTGAAGAGCAGCAAGAGCTTTCAAGGCTGGCAGCTTTCTTGTGGGACAAGGAGCCGGACGTTTGCCTTTTTGGAAAGGGGCTCTGCCGAGGACAGGCAGCATCAGCTGTAGCGTGTGTGGGAAAGCACAGATCCGCAGGGCTGTTGTGCCTGTGAATAGGCTGCACGGGGAGGTGAAGAGCAGCAAGAGCTTTCAAGGCAGGCAGCTTCCCTGTGGGAGAAGGAGCCGGAGGTTTGCCTTTTCGGAAAGGGGCTCTGCCGAAGGAAAGCCTCGTTAGGTGTAGCGTGTGTGGGAAAGCACAGATCCGCAGGGGTGTTGTGCCTGTGAATAGGCTGCACGGGGAGGTGAAAATCAGCAAGAGCTTTCAGGGCTGGCAGCTTCCTTGAGGGAGAAGGAGCCGAATGTTTCCATTTCAGAAATAGGCACTGGCCGAGGACAGGCAGCATGCGGTGTAGCCTATGTGGGAAAGCACAGATCCGCAGGGCTGTTGTGCCTGTGAATAGGCTGCACGGGGAGGTGAAGAGCAGCAAGAGCTTTCAGGGCTGGCAGCTTCCCTGTTGGAGAAGGAGCTGGAGGTTTGCCTTTTCGGAAAGGGGCACTGCCAAGGACAGGCAGCATGATCTGTAGCGTGTGTGGGAAAGCACAGATCCGCAGGGCTGTTGTGCCTGTGAATAGGCTGCACGGGGAGGTGAAGAGCAGCAAGAGCTTTCAGGGCTGGCAGATCCCTTGTGGGACAAGGAGCCGAATGTTTCCCTTTCAGAAGGAGGCACTGGCCGAGGACAGGCAGCATGCGGTGTAGCGTCTGTGGGAAAGCACAGATCCGCAGGGCTGTTGTGCCTGTGAATAGGCTGCACGGGGAGGTGAAGAGCAGCAAGAGCTTTCAGGGCTGGCAGCTTCCTTGTGAGACAAGGAGCCGGACGTTTGCCTTTTCGGAAAGGGGCACTGCCAAGGACAGGCAGCATTAGCTGTAGCGTGTGTGGGAAAGCACAGATCCGCAGGGCTGTTGTTCCTGTTGAATAGGCTGCACGGGGAGGTGAAGAGCAGCAAGAGCTTTCAGGCCTGGCAGCTTCCTTGTGGGAGAAAGAGCCGAATGTTTCACTTTCAGAGACATGCACTGGCCGAGGTCAGGCAGCATGCGGTGTAGCCTATGTGGGAAAGCACAGATCCGCAGGGCTGTTGTGCCTGTGAATAGGCTGCACGGGGAGGTGAAGAGCAGCAAGAGTTTTCAGGGCTGGCAGCTTCCCTGTGGGAGAAGGAGCCGGACGTTTCCCTTTTCGGAAAGGGGCTCTGCCGAGGACAGGCAGCATGATCTGTAGCGTGTGTGGGAAAGCACAGATCCGCAGGGCTGTTGTGCCTGTGAATAAGCTGCATGAGAAAAGTCAAGAGCAGCAAGAGCTTTCAGGGCTGGCACCTTCCTTGTGGGAGAAGGAGCTGGACATTTGCCTTTTCGGAAAGGGGCTCTGCTGAGGACAGGCAGCATGATCTGTAGCGTCTCTGGGAAAGCACAGATCCGCAGGGCTGTTGTGCCTGTGAATAGGCTGCACGGGGAGGTGAAGAGCAGCAAGAGCTTTCAAGGCTGGCAGCTTCCCTGTGGGAGAAGGAGCCGGAGGTTTGCCTTTTCGGAAAGCGGCTCTGCTGAGGACAGGCAGCATGATCTGTAGCGTGTGTGGGAAAGCACAGATCCGCAGGGGTGTTGTGCCTGTGAATAGGCTGCACGGGGAGGTGAAGAGCAGCAAGAGCTTTCAGGGCTGGCAGCTTGCCTGTGGGAGAAGGAGCCGGAGGTTTGCCTTTTCGGAAAGGGGCTCTGCCGAGGACAGGCAGCATGATCTGTAGCGTGTGTGGGAAAGCACAGATCCGCAGGGCTGTTGTGCCTGTGAATAGGCTGCAGGGGGAAAGTGAAAAGCAGCAATAGCTTTCAGGGCTGGCACCTTCCTTGTGGGAGAAGGAGCCGGAGGTTTGCCTTTTCGGAAAGGGGCTCTGCCGAGGACAGGCAGCATCAGCTGTAGCGTCTGTGGGAAAGCACAGATCCGCAGGGCTGTTGTGCCTGTGAATAGGCTGCACGGGGAGGTGAAGAGCAGCAAGAGCTTTCAGGGCTGGCAGATCCCTTGTGGGACAAGGAGCCGAATGTTTCCCTTTCAGAAAGAGGCACTGGCCGAGGACAGGCAGCATGCGGTGTAGCGTCTGTGGGAAAGCACAGATCCGCAGGGCTGTTGTTCCTGTGAATAGGCTGCACGGGGAGGTGAAGAGCAGCAAGAGCTTTCAGGGCTGGCAGCTTCCTTGTGAGACAAGGAGCCGGACGTTTGCCTTTTCGGAAAGGGGCTCTGCTGAGGACAGGCAGCATCAGCTGTAGCGTGTGTGGGAAAGCACAGATCCGCAGGGCTGTTGTTCCTGTGAATAGGCTGCACGCGGAAAGTGAAAATCAGCAAGAGCTTTCAGGGCTGGCAGCTTCCTTGTGGGAGAAGGAGCTGGACGTTTGCCTTTTCCCAAAGCTGCTCTGCCAAGGACAGGCAGCATGATCTGTAGCGTGTGTGGGAAAGCACAGATCCGCAGGGCTGTTGTTCCTGTGAATAGGCTGCACGGGGAGGTGAAGAGCAGCAAGAGCTTTCAGGGCTGGCAGATCCCTTGTGGGACAAGGAGCCGAATGTTTCCCTTTCAGAAAGAGGCACTGGCCGAGGACACGCACCATGCGGTGTAGCGTGTGTGGGAAAGCGCAGATCCGCAGGGCTGTTGTTCCTGTGAATAGGCTGCACGGGGAGGTGAAGAGCAGCAAGAGCTTTCAGGCCTGGCAGCTTCCTTGTGGGAGAAAGAGCCGAATGTTTCACTTTCAGAGACATGCACTGGCCGAGGTCAGGCAGCATGCGGTGTAGCCTATGTGGGAAAGCACAGATCCGCAGGGCTGTTGTGCCTGTGAATAGGCTGCACGAGAAAAGTCAAGAGCAGCAAGAGCTTTCAGGGCTGGCACCTTCCTTGTGGGAGAAGGAGCTGGACATTTGCCTTTTCGGAAAGGGGCTCTGCTGAGGACAGGCAGCATGATCTGTAGCGTCTCTGGGAAAGCACAGATCCGCAGGGCTGTTGTGCCTGTGAATAGGCTGCACGGGGAGGTGAAGAGCAGCAAGAGCTTTCAGGGCTGGCAGCTTTCTTGTGGGAGAAGGAGCCGGAGGTTTGCCTTTTCGGAAAGGGGCTCTGCCGAGGAAAGGCACCATCAGCTGTAGCGTGTGTGGGAAAACACAGATCCGCAGGGCTGTTGTGCCTGTGAATAGGCTGCACGGGGAGGTGAAGAGCAGCAAGAGCTTTAAGGGCTGGCAGCTTCCTTGTGAGAGAAGGAGCCGAATGTTTCCATTTCAGAAAGAGGCACTGGCCGAGGACAGGCAGCATGCGGTGTAGCCTATGTGGGAAAGCACAGATCCGCAGGGCTGTTGTGCCTGTGAATAGGCTGCACGGGGAGGTGAAGAGCAGCAAGAGCTTTCAGGGCTGGCAGATCCCTTGTGGGACAAGGAGCCGAATGTTTCCCTTTCAGAAAGAGGCACTGGCCGAGGACAGGCAGCATGATCTGTAGCGTGTGTGGGAAAGCACAGATCCGCAGGGCTGTTGTGCCTGTGAATAGGCTGCACGGGGAGGTGAAGAGCAGCAAGAGCTTTCAGGCCTGGCAGCTTCCTTGTGGGAGAAGGAGCTGGAGGTTTGCCTTTTTGGAAAGGGGCTCTGCCAAGGACAGGCAGCATGATCTGTAGCGTGTGTGGGAAAGCACAGATCCGCAAGGCTGTTGTGCCTGTGAATAGGCTGCACGGGGAGGTGAAGAGCAGCAAGAGCTTTCAGGCCTGGCAGCTTCCTTGTGGGAGAAAGAGCCGAATGTTTCACTTTCATAGACATGCACTGGCCGAGGACAGGCAGCATGATCTGTAGCGTGTGTGGGAAAGCACAGATCCGCAGGGCTGTTGTGCCTGTGAATAGGCTGCACGGGGAGGTGAAGAGCAGCAAGAGCTTTCAGGGCTGGCAGCTTCCCTGTGGGAGAAGGAGCCGGAGGTTTGCCTTTTCGGAAAGGGGCTCTGCTGAGGACAGGCAGCATCAGCTGTAGCATGTGTGGGAAAGCACAGATCCGCATGGCTGTTGTGCCTGTGAATAGGCTGCACGGGGAGGTGAAGAGCAGCAAGAGCTTTCAGGGCTGGCAGCTTCCTTGTGGGAGAAGGAGCTGGACGTTTGCCTTTTTGGAAAGGGGCTCTGCCAAGGACAGGCAGCATGATCTGTAGCGTGTGTGGGAAAGCACAGATCCGCATGGCTGTTGTGCCTGTGAATAGGCTGCACGGGGAGGTGAAGAGCAGCAAGAGCTTTCAGGGCTGGCATCTTCTTTGTGGGTAGAAAGAGCCGGAGGTTTGCCTTTTCGGAAAGGGGCTCTGCCGAGGACAGGCAGCATGCGGTGTAGCGTGTGTGGGAAAGGACAGATCCGCAGGGCTGTTGTGCCTGTGAATAGGCTGCACGGGGAGGTGAAGAGCAGCAAGAGCTTTCAGGGCTGGCAGATCCCTTGTGGGACAAGGAGCCGAATGTTTCCCTTTCAGAAAGAGGCACTGGCCGAGGACAGGCAGCATGCGGTGTAGCGTGTGTGGGAAAGCACAGATCCGCAGGGCTGATGTTCCTGTGAATAGGCTGCACGGGGAGGTGAAGAGCAGCAAGAGCTTTCAGGACTGGCAGCTTCCTTGTGAGACAAGGAGCTGGACGTATGCCTTTTCCCAAAGCTGCTCTGCCAAGGACAGGCAGCATCAGCTGTAGCGTCTGTGGGAAAGCACAGATCCGCAGGGCTGTTGTGCCTGTGAATAGGCTGCACGGGGAGGTGAAGAGCAGCAAGAGCTTTCAGGCCTGGCAGCTTCCTTGTGGGAGAAGGAGCTGGAGGTTTGCCTTTTTGGAAAGGGTCTCTGCCAAGGACAGGCAGCATGATCTGTAGCGTGTGTGGGAAAGCACAGATCCGCAGGGCTGTTGTGCCTGTGAATAGGCTGCACGGGGAGGTGAAGAGCAGCAAGAGCTTTCAGGCCTGGCAGCTTCCTTGTGGGAGAAAGAGCCGAATGTTTCACTTTCATAGACATGCACTGGCCGAGGACAGGCAGCATGATCTGTAGCGTCTGTGGGAAAGCACAGATCCGCAGGGCTGTTGTTCCTGTGAATAGGCTGCACGGGGAGGTGAAGAGCAGCAAGAGCTTTCAGGGCTGGCAGCTTTTTTGTGGGGAGAAAGAGCCGGAAGTTTGCCTTTTCGGAAAGGGGCTCTGCCAAGGACAGGCAGCATCAGCTGTAGCGTGTGTGGGAAAGCACAGATCCGCAGGGCTGTTGTGCCTGTGAATAGGCTGCACGGGGAGGTGAAGAGCAGCAAGAGCTTTCAGGGCTGGCAGCTTCCCTGTGGGAGAAGGAGCCGGACATTTGCCTCTTCGGAAAGGGGCTCTGCCGAGGACAGGCAGCATGATCTGTAGCGTCTGTGGGAAAGCACAGATCCGCAGGGCTGTTGTGCCTGTGAATAGGCTGCACGGGGAGGTGAAGAGCAGCAAGAGCTTTCAGGGCTGGCAGATCCCTTGTGGTACAAGGAGCCGAATGTTTCCCTTTCAGAAGGAGGCACTGGCCGAGGACAGGCAGCATGCGGTGTAGCGTCTGTGGGAAAGCACAGATCCGCAGGGCTGTTGTGCCTGTGAATAGGCTGCACAGGGAGGTGAAGAGCAGCAAGAGCTTTCAGGGCTAGCAGCTTCCTTGTGAGACAAGGAGCCGGACGTTTGCCTTTTCGGAAAGGGGCACTGCCAAGGACAGGCAGCATGATCTGTAGCGTGTGTGGGAAAGCACAGATCCGCAGGGCTGTTGTTCCTGTGAATAGGCTGCACGGGGAGGTGAAGAGCAGCAAGAGCTTTCAGGGCTGGCAGCTTGCCTGTGGGAGAAGGAGCCGGAGGTTTGCCTTTTCGGAAAGGGGCTCTGCCGAGGACAGGCAGCATCAGCTGTAGTGTGTGTGGGAAAGCACAGATCCGCAGGGCTGTTGTGCCTGTGAATAGGCTGCACGGGGAGGTGAAGAGCAGCAAGAGCTTTCAGGGCTGGCAGCTTCCCTGTGGGAGAAGGAGCCGGACATTTGCCTGTTCGGAAAGGGGCTCTGCCGAGGACAGGCAGCATGATCTGTAGCGTGTGTGGGAAAGCACAGATCCGCAGGGCTGTTGTGCCTGTGAATAGGCTGCACGGGGAGGTGAAGAGCAGCAAGAGCTTTCAGGGCTGGCAGATCCCTTGTGGGACAAGGAGCCGAATGTTTCCCTTTCAGAAAGAGGCACTGGCCGAGGACAGGCAGCATGCGGTGTAGCGTGTGTGGGAAAGCACAGATCCGCAGGGCTGTTGTGCCTGTGAATAGGCTGCACGGGGAGGTGAAGAGCAGCAAGAGCTTTCAGGGCTGGCAGCTTCCTTGTGAGACAAGGAGCCGGACGTTTGCCTTTTCGGAAAGGGGCTCTGCCGAGGACAGGCAGCATGATCTGTAGCGTGTGTGGGAAAGCACAGATCCGCAGGGCTGTTGTGCCTGTGAATAGGCTGCACGGGGAGGTGAAGAGCAGCAAGAGCTTTCAGGGCTGGCAGATCCCTTGTGGGACAAGGAGCCGAATGTTTCCCTTTCAGAAAGAGGCACTGGCCGAGGACAGGCAGCATGCGGTGTAGCGTGTGTGGGAAAGCACAGATCCGCAGGGCTGTTGTGCCTGTGAATAGGCTGCACGGGGAGGTGAAGAGCAGCAAGAGCTTTCAGGGCTGGCAGCTTCCTTGTGAGACAAGGAGCCGGACGTTTGCCTTTTCGGAAAGGGGCTCTGCTGAGGACAGGCAGCATCAGCTGTAGCGTGTGTGGGAAAGCACAGATCCGCAGGGCTGTTGTTCCTGTGAATAGGCTGCACGCGGAAAGTGAAAATCAGCAAGAGCTTTCAGGGCTGGCAGCTTCCCTGTGGGAGAAGGAGCCGGACATTTGCCTGTTCGGAAAGGGGCTCTGCCGAGGACAGGCAGCATGATCTGTAGCGTGTGTGGGAAAGCACAGATCCGCAGGGCTGTTGTGCCTGTGAATAGGCTGCACGGGGAGGTGAAGAGCAGCAAGAGCTTTCAGGGCTGGCAGATCCCTTGTGGGACAAGGAGCCGAATGTTTCCCTTTCAGAAAGAGGCACTGGCCGAGGACAGGCAGCATGCGGTGTAGCGTGTGTGGGAAAGCACAGATCCGCAGGGCTGTTGTGCCTGTGAATAGGCTGCACGGGGAGGTGAAGAGCAGCAAGAGCTTTCAGGGCTGGCAGCTTCCTTGTGAGACAAGGAGCCGGACGTTTGCCTTTTCGGAAAGGGGCTCTGCCGAGGACAGGCAGCATGATCTCTAGCGTGTGTGGGAAAGCACAGATCCGCAGGGCTGTTGTGCCTGTGAATAGGCTGCACGGGGAGGTGAAGAGCAGCAAGAGCTTTCAGGGCTGGCAGATCCCTTGTGGGACAAGGAGCCGAATGTTTCCCTTTCAGAAAGAGGCACTGGCCGAGGACAGGCAGCATGCGGTGTAGCGTGTGTGGGAAAGCACAGATCCGCAGGGCTGTTGTGCCTGTGAATAGGCTGCACGGGGAGGTGAAGAGCAGCAAGAGCTTTCAGGGCTGGCAGCTTCCTTGTGAGACAAGGAGCCGGACGTTTGCCTTTTCGGAAAGGGGCTCTGCTGAGGACAGGCAGCATCAGCTGTAGCGTGTGTGGGAAAGCACAGATCCGCAGGGCTGTTGTTCCTGTGAATAGGCTGCACGCGGAAAGTGAAAATCAGCAAGAGCTTTCAGGGCTGGCAGCTTCCTTGTGGGAGAAGGAGCTGGACGTTTGCCTTTTCCCAAAGCTGCTCTGCCAAGGACAGGCAGCATGATCTGTAGCGTGTGTGGGAAAGCACAGATCCGCAGGGCTGTTGTTCCTGTGAATAGGCTGCACGGGGAGGTGAAGAGCAGCAAGAGCTTTCAGGGCTGGCAGATCCCTTGTGGGACAAGGAGCCGAATGTTTCCCTTTCAGAAAGAGGCACTGGCCGAGGACAGGCACCATGCGGTGTAGCGTGTGTGGGAAAGCACAGATCCGCAGGGCTGTTGTGCCTGTGAATAGGCTGCACGGGGAGGTGAAGAGCAGCAAGAGTTTTCAGGGCTGGCAGATCCCTTGTGGGAGAAAGAGCCGAATGTTTCACTTTCAGAGACATGCACTGGCCGAGGTCAGGCAGCATGCGGTGTAGCCTATGTGGGAAAGCACAGATCCGCAGGGCTGTTGTGCCTGTGAATAGGCTGCACGGGGAGGTGAAGAGCAGCAAGAGTTTTCAGGGCTGGCAGCTTCCCTGTGGGAGAAGGAGCCGGACGTTTCCCTTTTCGGAAAGGGGTTCTGCCGAGGACAGGCAGCATGATCTGTAGCGTGTGTGGGAAAGCACAGATCCGCAGGGCTGTTGTGCCTGTGAATAAGCTGCACGAGAAAAGTCAAGAGCAGCAAGAGCTTTCAGGGCTGGCACCTTCCTTGTGGGAGAAGGAGCTGGACATTTGCCTTTTCCGAAAGGGGCTCTGCTGAGGACAGGCAGCATGATCTGTAGCGTCTCTGGGAAAGCACAGATCCGCAGGGCTGTTGTGCCTGTGAATAGGCTGCACGGGGAGGTGAAGAGCAGCAAGAGCTTTCAAGGCTGGCAGCTTCCCTGTGGGAGAAGGAGCCGTACGTTTGCCTCTTCGGAAAGGGGCTCTGCCGAGGACAGGCAGCATGATCTGTAGCGTGTGTGGGAAAGCACAGATCCGCAGGGCTGTTGTGCCTGTGAATAGGCTGCACGGGGAGGTGAAGAGCAGCAAGAGCTTTCAGGGCTGGCCGCTTCCTTGTGGGAGAAGGAGCCGGACGTTTCCCTTTTCGGAAAGGGGCTCTGCCGAGGACAGGCAGCATCAGCTGTAGCGTGTGTGGGAAAGCACAGATCCGCAGGGCTGTTGTGCCTGTGGATAGGCTGCACGGGGAGGTGAAGAGCAGCAAGAGCTTTCAGGGCTGGCAGCTTCCTTGTGGGAGAAGGATCAGACGTTTCCATGTCAGAAAGAGGCACTGGCCGAGGACAGGCACCATGCGGTGTAGCCTATGTGGGAAAGCACAGATCCGCAGGGCTGTTGTGCCTGTGAATAGGCTGCACGGGGAGGTGAAGAGCAGCAAGAGCTTTCAGGGCTGGCACCTTCTCTGTTGGAGAAGGAGCTACACGTTTGCCTTTTCGGAAAGGGGCTCTGCTGAGGACAGGCAGCATGATCTGTAGCGTGTGTGGGAAAGCACAGATCCGCAGGGCTGTTGTGCCTGTGAATAGGCTGCAGGGGGAAAGTGAAAAGCAGCAATAGCTTTCAGGGCTGGCACCTTCCTTGTGGGAGAAGGAGCCGGACATTTGCCTTTTCGGAAAGGGGCTCTGCCGAGGACAGGCAGCATCAGCTGTAGCGTGTGTGTGGGAAAGCACAGATCCGCAGGGCTGTTGTTCCTGTGAATAGGCTGCACGGGGAGGTGAAGAGCAGCAAGAGCTTTCAGGCCTGGCAGCTTCCTTGTGGGAGAAAGAGCCGAATGTTTCACTTTCAGAGACATGCACTGGCCGAGGTCAGGCAGCATGCGGTGTAGCCTATGTGGGAAAGCACAGATCCGCAGGGCTGTTGTGCCTGTGAATAGGCTGCACGGGGAGGTGAAGAGCAGCAAGAGTTTTCAGGGCTGGCAGCTTCCCTGTGGGAGAAGGAGCCGGACGTTTCCCTTTTCGGAAAGGGGCTCTGCCGAGGACAGGCAGCATGATCTGTAGCGTGTGTGGGAAAGCACAGATCCGCAGGGCTGTTGTGCCTGTGAATAGGCTGCACGGGGAGGTGAAGAGCAGCAAGAGCTTTCAAGGCAGGCAGCTTCCCTGTGGGAGAAGGAGCCGGAGGTTTGCCTTTTCGGAAAGGGGCTCTGCCGAAGGAAAGCCTCGTTAGCTGTAGCGTGTGTGGGAAAGCACAGATCCGCAGGGGTGTTGTGCCTGTGAATAGGCTGCACGGGGAGGTGAAAATCAGCAAGAGCTTTCAGGGCTGGCAGCTTCCTTGAGGGAGAAGGAGCCGAATGTTTCCATTTCAGAAATAGGCACTGGCCGAGGACAGGCAGCATGCGGTGTAGCCTATGTGGGAAAGCACAGATCCGCAGGGCTGTTGTGCCTGTGAATAGGCTGCACGGGGAGGTGAAGAGCAGCAAGAGCTTTCAGGGCTGGCAGCTTCCCTGTTGGAGAAGGAGCTGGAGGTTTGCCTTTTCGGAAAGGGGCACTGCCAAGGACAGGCAGCATGATCTGTAGCGTGTGTGGGAAAGCACAGATCCGCAGGGCTGTTGTGCCTGTGAATAGGCTGCACGGGGAGGTGAAGAGCAGCAAGAGCTTTCAGGGCTGGCAGATCCCTTGTGGGACAAGGAGCCGAATGTTTCCCTTTCAGAAAGAGGCACTGGCCGAGGACAGGCAGCATGCGGTGTAGCGTGTGTGGGAAAGCACAGATCCGCAGGGCTGTTGTGCCTGTGAATAGGCTGCACGGGGAGGTGAAGAGCAGCAAGAGCTTTCAGGGCTGGCAGCTTCCTTGTGAGACAAGGAGCCGGACGTTTGCCTTTTCGGAAAGGGGCTCTGCCGAGGACAGGCAGCATGATCTCTAGCGTGTGTGGGAAAGCACAGATCCGCAGGGCTGTTGTGCCTGTGAATAGGCTGCACGGGGAGGTGAAGAGCAGCAAGAGCTTTCAGGGCTGGCAGATCCCTTGTGGGACAAGGAGCCGAATGTTTCCCTTTCAGAAAGAGGCACTGGCCGAGGACAGGCAGCATGCGGTGTAGCGTGTGTGGGAAAGCACAGATCCGCAGGGCTGTTGTGCCTGTGAATAGGCTGCACGGGGAGGTGAAGAGCAGCAAGAGCTTTCAGGGCTGGCAGCTTCCTTGTGAGACAAGGAGCCGGACGTTTGCCTTTTCGGAAAGGGGCTCTGCCGAGGACAGGCAGCATGATCTGTAGCGTGTGTGGGAAAGCACAGATCCGCAGGGCTGTTGTGCCTGTGAATAGGCTGCACGGGGAGGTGAAGAGCAGCAAGAGCTTTCAGGGCTGGCAGATCCCTTGTGGGACAAGGAGCCGAATGTTTCCCTTTCAGAAAGAGGCACTGGCCGAGGACAGGCAGCATGCGGTGTAGCGTGTGTGGGAAAGCACAGATCCGCAGGGCTGTTGTGCCTGTGAATAGGCTGCACGGGGAGGTGAAGAGCAGCAAGAGCTTTCAGGGCTGGCAGATCCCTTGTGGGACAAGGAGCCGAATGTTTCCCTTTCAGAAAGAGGCACTGGCCGAGGACAGGCAGCATGCGGTGTAGCGTGTGTGGGAAAGCACAGATCCGCAGGGCTGTTGTGCCTGTGAATAGGCTGCACGGGGAGGTGAAGAGCAGCAAGAGCTTTCAGGGCTGGCAGCTTCCTTGTGGGAGAAGGAGCTGGAGGTTTGCCTTTTCGGAAAGGGGCTCTGCCGAGGACAGGCAGCATGATCTGTAGCGTGTGTGGGAAAGCACAGATCCGCAGGGCTGTTGTGCCTGTGAATAGGCTGCACGGGGAGGTGAAGAGCAGCAAGAGCTTTCAGGGCTGGCAGATCCCTTGTGGGACAAGGAGCCGAATGTTTCCCTTTCAGAAAGAGGCACTGGCCGAGGACAGGCAGCATGCGGTGTAGCGTGTGTGGGAAAGCACAGATCCGCAGGGCTGTTGTGCCTGTGAATAGGCTGCACGGGGAGGTGAAGAGCAGCAAGAGCTTTCAGGGCTGGCAGCTTCCTTGTGAGACAACGAGCCGGACGTTTGCCTTTTCGGAAAGGGGCTCTGCCGAGGACAGGCAGCATGATCTGTAGCGTGTGTGGGAAAGCACAGATCCGCAGGGCTGTTGTGCCTGTGAATAGGCTGCACGGGGAGGTGAAGAGCAGCAAGAGCTTTCAGGGCTGGCAGCTTCCTTGTGGGAGAAGGAGCTGGAGGTTTGCCTTTTCGGAAAGGGGCTCTGCCGAGGACAGGCAGCATGATCTGTAGCGTGTGTGGGAAAGCACAGATCCGCAGGGCTGTTGTGCCTGTGAATAGGCTGCACGGGGAGGTGAAGAGCAGCAAGAGCTTTCAGGGCTGGCAGATCCCTTGTGGGACAAGGAGCCGAATGTTTCCCTTTCAGAAAGAGGCACTGGCCGAGGACAGGCAGCATGCGGTGTAGCGTGTGTGGGAAAGCACAGATCCGCAGGGCTGTTGTGCCTGTGAATAGGCTGCACGGGGAGGTGAAGAGCAGCAAGAGCTTTCAGGGCTGGCAGCTTCCTTGTGAGACAAGGAGCCGGACGTTTGCCTTTTCGGAAAGGGGCTCTGCCGAGGACAGGCAGCATGATCTGTAGCGTGTGTGGGAAAGCACAGATCCGCAGGGCTGTTGTGCCTGTGAATAGGCTGCACGGGGAGGTGAAGAGCAGCAAGAGCTTTCAGGGCTGGCAGATCCCTTGTGGGACAAGGAGCCGAATGTTTCCCTTTCAGAAAGAGGCACTGGCCGAGGACAGGCAGCATGCGGTGTAGCGTGTGTGGGAAAGCACAGATCCGCAGGGCTGTTGTGCCTGTGAATAGGCTGCACGGGGAGGTGAAGAGCAGCAAGAGCTTTCAGGGCTGGCAGCTTCCTTGTGAGACAAGGAGCCGGACGTTTGCCTTTTCGGAAAGGGGCTCTGCTGAGGACAGGCAGCATCAGCTGTAGCGTGTGTGGGAAAGCACAGATCCGCAGGGCTGTTGTTCCTGTGAATAGGCTGCACGCGGAAAGTGAAAATCAGCAAGAGCTTTCAGGGCTGGCAGCTTCCCTGTGGGAGAAGGAGCCGGACATTTGCCTGTTCGGAAAGGGGCTCTGCCGAGGACAGGCAGCATCAGCTGTAGCGTCTGTGGGAAAGCACAGATCCGCAGGGCTGTTGTGCCTGTGAATAGGCTGCACGGGGAGGTGAAGAGCAGCAAGAGCTTTCAGGGCTGGCAGATCCCTTGTGGGACAAGGAGCCGAATGTTTCCCTTTCAGAAAGAGGCACTGGCCGAGGACAGGCACCATGCGGTGTAGCGTGTGTGGGAAAGCACAGATCCGCAGGGCTGTTGTGCCTGTGAATAGGCTGCACGGGGAGGTGAAGAGCAGCAAGAGTTTTCAGGGCTGGCAGATCCCTTGTGGGAGAAAGAGCCGAATGTTTCACTTTCAGAGACATGCACTGGCCGAGGTCAGGCAGCATGCGGTGTAGCCTATGTGGGAAAGCACAGATCCGCAGGGCTGTTGTGCCTGTGAATAGGCTGCACGGGGAGGTGAAGAGCAGCAAGAGTTTTCAGGGCTGGCAGCTTCCCTGTGGGAGAAGGAGCCGGACGTTTCCCTTTTCGGAAAGGGGCTCTGCCGAGGACAGGCAGCATGATCTGTAGCGTGTGTGGGAAAGCACAGATCCGCAGGGCTGTTGTGCCTGTGAATAAGCTGCACGAGAAAAGTCAAGAGCAGCAAGAGCTTTCAGGGCTGGCACCTTCCTTGTGGGAGAAGGAGCTGGACATTTGCCTTTTCGGAAAGGGGCTCTGCTGAGGACAGGCAGCATGATCTGTAGCGTCTCTGGGAAAGCACAGATCCGCAGGGCTGTTGTGCCTGTGAATAGGCTGCACGGGGAGGTGAAGAGCAGCAAGAGCTTTCAAGGCTGGCAGCTTCCCTGTGGGAGAAGGAGCCGTACGTTTGCCTCTTCGGAAAGGGGCTCTGCCGAGGACAGGCAGCATGATCTGTAGCGTGTGTGGGAAAGCACAGATCCGCAGGGCTGTTGTGCCTGTGAATAGGCTGCACGGGGAGGTGAAGAGCAGCAAGAGCTTTCAGGGCTGGCCGCTTCCTTGTGGGAGAAGGAGCCGGACGTTTCCCTTTTCGGAAAGGGGCACTGCCGAGGACAGGCAGCATCAGCTGTAGCGTGTGTGGGAAAGCACAGATCCGCAGGGCTGTTGTGCCTGTGGATAGGCTGCACGGGGAGGTGAAGAGCAGCAAGAGCTTTCAGGGCTGGCACCTTCTCTGTTGGAGAAGGAGCTACACGTTTGCCTTTTCGGAAAGGGGCTCTGCTGAGGACAGGCAGCATGATCTGTAGCGTGTGTGGGAAAGCACAGATCCGCAGGGCTGTTGTGCCTGTGAATAGGCTGCAGGGGGAAAGTGAAAAGCAGCAATAGCTTTCAGGGCTGGCACCTTCCTTGTGGGAGAAGGAGCCGGACATTTGCCTTTTCGGAAAGGGGCTCTGCCGAGGACAGGCAGCATCAGCTGTAGCGTGTGTGTGGGAAAGCACAGATCCGCAGGGCTGTTGTTCCTGTGAATAGGCTGCACGGGGAGGTGAAGAGCAGCAAGAGCTTTCAGGCCTGGCAGCTTCCTTGTGGGAGAAAGAGCCGAATGTTTCACTTTCAGAGACATGCACTGGCCGAGGTCAGGCAGCATGCGGTGTAGCCTATGTGGGAAAGCACAGATCCGCAGGGCTGTTGTGCCTGTGAATAGGCTGCACGGGGAGGTGAAGAGCAGCAAGAGTTTTCAGGGCTGGCAGCTTCCCTGTGGGAGAAGGAGCCGGACGTTTCCCTTTTCGGAAAGGGGTTCTGCCGAGGACAGGCAGCATGATCTGTAGCGTGTGTGGGAAAGCACAGATCCGCAGGGCTGTTGTGCCTGTGAATAGGCTGCACGGGGAGGTGAAGAGCAGCAAGAGCTTTCAAGGCAGGCAGCTTCCCTGTGGGAGAAGGAGCCGGAGGTTTGCCTTTTCGGAAAGGGGCTCTGCCGAAGGAAAGCCTCGTTAGCTGTAGCGTGTGTGGGAAAGCACAGATCCGCAGGGGTGTTGTGCCTGTGAATAGGCTGCACGGGGAGGTGAAAATCAGCAAGAGCTTTCAGGGCTGGCAGCTTCCTTGAGGGAGAAGGAGCCGAATGTTTCCATTTCAGAAATAGGCACTGGCCGAGGACAGGCAGCATGCGGTGTAGCCTATGTGGGAAAGCACAGATCCGCAGGGCTGTTGTGCCTGTGAATAGGCTGCACGGGGAGGTGAAGAGCAGCAAGAGCTTTCAGGGCTGGCAGCTTCCCTGTGGGAGAAGGAGCCGGACATTTGCCTTTTCGGAAAGGGGCTCTGCCGAGGACAGGCAGCATGATCTGTAGCGTGTGTGGGAAAGCACAGATCCGCAGGGCTGTTGTGCCTGTGAATAGGCTGCACGGGGAGGTGAAGAGCAGCAAGAGCTTTCAGGGCTGGCAGATCCCTTGTGGGACAAGGAGCCGAATGTTTCCCTTTCAGAAGGAGGCACTGGCCGAGGACAGGCAGCATGCGGTGTAGCGTGTGTGGGAAAGCACAGATCCGCAGGGCTGTTGTGCCTGTGAATAGGCTGCACGGGGAGGTGAAGAGCAGCAAGAGCTTTCAGGGCTGGCAGCTTCCTTGTGAGACAAGGAGCCGGACGTTTGCCTTTTCGGAAAGGGGCACTGCCAAGGACAGGCAGCATTAGCTGTAGCGTGTGTGGGAAAGCACAGATCCGCAGGGCTGTTGTTCCTGTGAATAGGCTGCACGGGGAGGTGAAGAGCAGCAAGAGCTTTCAGGCCTGGCAGCTTCCTTGTGGGAGAAAGAGCCGAATGTTTCACTTTCAGAGACATGCACTGTCCGAGGTCAGGCAGCATGCGGTGTAGCCTATGTGGGAAAGCACAGATCCGCAGGGCTGTTGTGCCTGTGAATAGGCTGCACGGGGAGGTGAAGAGCAGCAAGAGCTTTCAGGGCTGGCAGCTTCCCTGTGGGAGAAGGAGCCGGAGGTTTGCCTTTTCGGAAAGGGGCTCTGCCGAGGACAGGCAGCATGATCTGTAGCGTGTGTGGGAAAGCACAGATCCGCAGGGCTGTTGTGCCTGTGAATAGGCTGCACGGGGAGGTGAAGAGCAGCAAGAGCTTTCAGGGCTGGCAGATCCCTTGTGGGACAAGGAGCCGAATGTTTCCCTTTCAGAAAGAGGCACTGGCCGAGGACAGGCAGCATGCGGTGTAGCGTGTGTGGGAAAGCACAGATCCGCAGGGCTGTTGTTCCTGTGAATAGGCTGCACGGGGAGGTGAAGAGCAGCAAGAGCTTTCAGGCCTGGCAGCTTCCTTGTGGGAGAAAGAGCCGAATGTTTCACTTTCAGAGACATGCACTGGCCGAGGTCAGGCAGCATGCGGTGTAGCCTATGTGGGAAAGCACAGATCCGCAGGGCTGTTGTGCCTGTGAATAGGCTGCACGGGGAGGTGAAGAGCAGCAAGAGTTTTCAGGGCTGGCAGCTTCCCTGTGGGAGAAGGAGCCGTACGTTTGCCTCTTCGGAAAGGGGCTCTGCCGAGGACAGGCAGCATGATCTGTAGCGTGTGTGGGAAAGCACAGATCCGCAGGGCTGTTGTGCCTGTGAATAGGCTGCACGGGGAGGTGAAGAGCAGCAAGAGCTTTCAGGGCTGGCCGCTTCCTTGTGGGAGAAGGAGCCGGACGTTTCCCTTTTCGGAAAGGGGCACTGCCGAGGACAGGCAGCATCAGCTGTAGCGTGTGTGGGAAAGCACAGATCCGCAGGGCTGTTGTGCCTGTGGATAGGCTGCACGGGGAGGTGAAGAGCAGCAAGAGCTTTCAGGGCTGGCAGCTTCCTTGTGGGAGAAGGATCAGACGTTTCCATGTCAGAAAGAGGCACTGGCCGAGGACAGGCACCATGCGGTGTAGACTATGTGGGAAAGCACAGATCCGCAGGGCTGTTGTGCCTGTGAATAGGCTGCACGGGGAGGTGAAGAGCAGCAAGAGCTTTCAGGGCTGGCACCTTCTCTGTTGGAGAAGGAGCTACACGTTTGCCTTTTCGGAAAGGGGCTCTGCTGAGGACAGGCAGCATGATCTGTAGCGTGTGTGGGAAAGCACAGATCCGCAGGGCTGTTGTGCCTGTGAATAGGCTGCAGGGGGAAAGTGAAAAGCAGCAATAGCTTTCAGGGCTGGCACCTTCCTTGTGGGAGAAGGAGCCGGACATTTGCCTTTTCGGAAAGGGGCTCTGCCGAGGACAGGCAGCATCAGCTGTAGCGTGTGTGTGGGAAAGCACAGATCCGCAGGGCTGTTGTTCCTGTGAATAGGCTGCACGGGGAGGTGAAGAGCAGCAAGAGCTTTCAGGCCTGGCAGCTTCCTTGTGGGAGAAAGAGCCGAATGTTTCACTTTCAGAGACATGCACTGGCCGAGGTCAGGCAGCATGCGGTGTAGCCTATGTGGGAAAGCACAGATCCGCAGGGCTGTTGTGCCTGTGAATAGGCTGCACGGGGAGGTGAAGAGCAGCAAGAGTTTTCAGGGCTGGCAGCTTCCCTGTGGGAGAAGGAGCCGGACGTTTCCCTTTTCGGAAAGGGGTTCTGCCGAGGACAGGCAGCATGATCTGTAGCGTGTGTGGGAAAGCACAGATCCGCAGGGCTGTTGTGCCTGTGAATAGGCTGCACGGGGAGGTGAAGAGCAGCAAGAGCTTTCAAGGCAGGCAGCTTCCCTGTGGGAGAAGGAGCCGGAGGTTTGCCTTTTCGGAAAGGGGCTCTGCCGAAGGAAAGCCTCGTTAGCTGTAGCGTGTGTGGGAAAGCACAGATCCGCAGGGGTGTTGTGCCTGTGAATAGGCTGCACGGGGAGGTGAAAATCAGCAAGAGCTTTCAGGGCTGGCAGCTTCCTTGAGGGAGAAGGAGCCGAATGTTTCCATTTCAGAAATAGGCACTGGCCGAGGACAGGCAGCATGCGGTGTAGCCTATGTGGGAAAGCACAGATCCGCAGGGCTGTTGTGCCTGTGAATAGGCTGCACGGGGAGGTGAAGAGCAGCAAGAGCTTTCAGGGCTGGCAGCTTCCCTGTGGGAGAAGGAGCCGGACATTTGCCTTTTCGGAAAGGGGCTCTGCCGAGGACAGGCAGCATGATCTGTAGCGTGTGTGGGAAAGCACAGATCCGCAGGGCTGTTGTGCCTGTGAATAGGCTGCACGGGGAGGTGAAGAGCAGCAAGAGCTTTCAGGGCTGGCAGATCCCTTGTGGGACAAGGAGCCGAATGTTTCCCTTTCAGAAGGAGGCACTGGCCGAGGACAGGCAGCATGCGGTGTAGCGTGTGTGGGAAAGCACAGATCCGCAGGGCTGTTGTGCCTGTGAATAGGCTGCACGGGGAGGTGAAGAGCAGCAAGAGCTTTCAGGGCTGGCAGCTTCCTTGTGAGACAAGGAGCCGGACGTTTGCCTTTTCGGAAAGGGGCACTGCCAAGGACAGGCAGCATTAGCTGTAGCGTGTGTGGGAAAGCACAGATCCGCAGGGCTGTTGTTCCTGTGAATAGGCTGCACGGGGAGGTGAAGAGCAGCAAGAGCTTTCAGGCCTGGCAGCTTCCTTGTGGGAGAAAGAGCCGAATGTTTCACTTTCAGAGACATGCACTGTCCGAGGTCAGGCAGCATGCGGTGTAGCCTATGTGGGAAAGCACAGATCCGCAGGGCTGTTGTGCCTGTGAATAGGCTGCACGGGGAGGTGAAGAGCAGCAAGAGCTTTCAGGGCTGGCAGCTTCCCTGTGGGAGAAGGAGCCGGAGGTTTGCCTTTTCGGAAAGGGGCTCTGCCGAGGACAGGCAGCATGATCTGTAGCGTGTGTGGGAAAGCACAGATCCGCAGGGCTGTTGTGCCTGTGAATAGGCTGCACGGGGAGGTGAAGAGCAGCAAGAGCTTTCAGGGCTGGCAGATCCCTTGTGGGACAAGGAGCCGAATGTTTCCCTTTCAGAAAGAGGCACTGGCCGAGGACAGGCAGCATGCGGTGTAGCGTGTGTGGGAAAGCACAGATCCGCAGGGCTGTTGTTCCTGTGAATAGGCTGCACGGGGAGGTGAAGAGCAGCAAGAGCTTTCAGGCCTGGCAGCTTCCTTGTGGGAGAAAGAGCCGAATGTTTCACTTTCAGAGACATGCACTGGCCGAGGTCAGGCAGCATGCGGTGTAGCCTATGTGGGAAAGCACAGATCCGCAGGGCTGTTGTGCCTGTGAATAGGCTGCACGGGGAGGTGAAGAGCAGCAAGAGTTTTCAGGGCTGGCAGCTTCCCTGTGGGAGAAGGAGCCGGACGTTTCCCTTTTCGGAAAGGGGCTCTGCCGAGGACAGGCAGCATGATCTGTAGCGTGTGTGGGAAAGCACAGATCCGCAGGGCTGTTGTGCCTGTGAATAAGCTGCATGAGAAAAGTCAAGAGCAGCAAGAGCTTTCAGGGCTGGCACCTTCCTTGTGGGAGAAGGAGCTGGACATTTGCCTTTTCGGAAAGGGGCTCTGCTGAGGACAGGCAGCATGATCTGTAGCGTCTCTGGGAAAGCACAGATCCGCAGGGCTGTTGTGCCTGTGAATAGGCTGCACGGGGAGGTGAAGAGCAGCAAGAGCTTTCAAGGCTGGCAGCTTCCCTGTGGGAGAAGGAGCCGGACGTTTGCCTTTTCGGAAAGCGGCTCTGCTGAGGACAGGCAGCATGATCTGTAGCGTGTGTGGGAAAGCACAGATCCGCAGGGGTGTTGTGCCTGTGAATAGGCTGCACGTGGAGGTGAAGAGCAGCAAGAGCTTTCAGGGCTGGCAGCTTGCCTGTGGGAGAAGGAGCCGGAGGTTTGCCTTTTCGGAAAGGGGCTCTGCCGAGGACAGGCAGCATGATCTGTAGCGTGTGTGGGAAAGCACAGATCCGCAGGGCTGTTGTGCCTGTGAATAGGCTGCAGGGGGAAAGTGAAAAGCAGCAATAGCTTTCAGGGCTGGCACCTTCCTTGTGGGAGAAGGAGCCGGAGGTTTGCCTTTTCGGAAAGGGGCTCTGCCGAGGACAGGCAGCATCAGCTGTAGCGTCTGTGGGAAAGCACAGATCCGCAGGGCTGTTGTGCCTGTGAATAGGCTGCACGGGGAGGTGAAGAGCAGCAAGAGCTTTCAGGGCTGGCAGATCCCTTGTGGGACAAGGAGCCGAATGTTTCCCTTTCAGAAAGAGGCACTGGCCGAGGACAGGCAGCATGCGGTGTAGCGTCTGTGGGAAAGCACAGATCCGCAGGGCTGTTGTTCCTGTGAATAGGCTGCACGGGGAGGTGAAGAGCAGCAAGAGCTTTCAGGGCTGGCAGCTTCCCTGTGAGACAAGGAGCCGGACGTTTGCCTTTTCGGAAAGGGGCTCTGCTGAGGACAGGCAGCATCAGCTGTAGCGTGTGTGGGAAAGCACAGATCCGCAGGGCTGTTGTTCCTGTGAATAGGCTGCACGCGGAAAGTGAAAATCAGCAAGAGCTTTCAGGGCTGGCAGCTTCCTTGTGGGAGAAGGAGCTGGACGTTTGCCTTTTCCCAAAGCTGCTCTGCCAAGGACAGGCAGCATGATCTGTAGCGTGTGTGGGAAAGCACAGATCCGCAGGGCTGTTGTTCCTGTGAATAGGCTGCACGGGGAGGTGAAGAGCAGCAAGAGCTTTCAGGGCTGGCAGATCCCTTGTGGGACAAGGAGCCGAATGTTTCCCTTTCAGAAAGAGGCACTGGCCGAGGACAGGCACCATGCGGTGTAGCGTGTGTGGGAAAGCGCAGATCCGCAGGGCTGTTGTTCCTGTGAATAGGCTGCACGGGGAGGTGAAGAGCAGCAAGAGCTTTCAGGCCTGGCAGCTTCCTTGTGGGAGAAAGAGCCGAATGTTTCACTTTCAGAGACATGCACTGGCCGAGGTCAGGCAGCATGCGGTGTAGCCTATGTGGGAAAGCACAGATCCGCAGGGCTGTTGTGCCTGTGAATAGGCTGCACGGGGAGGTGAAGAGCAGCAAGAGTTTTCAGGGCTGGCAGCTTCCCTGTGGGAGAAGGAGCCGGACGTTTCCCTTTTCGGAAAGGGGTTCTGCCGAGGACAGGCAGCATGATCTGTAGCGTGTGTGGGAAAGCACAGATCCGCAGGGCTGTTGTGCCTGTGAATAAGCTGCACGAGAAAAGTCAAGAGCAGCAAGAGCTTTCAGGGCTGGCACCTTCCTTGTGGGAGAAGGAGCTGGACATTTGCCTTTTCCGAAAGGGGCTCTGCTGAGGACAGGCAGCATGATCTGTAGCGTCTCTGGGAAAGCACAGATCCGCAGGGCTGTTGTGCCTGTGAATAGGCTGCACGGGGAGGTGAAGAGCAGCAAGAGCTTTCAAGGCTGGCAGCTTCCCTGTGGGAGAAGGAGCCGTACGTTTGCCTCTTCGGAAAGGGGCTCTGCCGAGGACAGGCAGCATGATCTGTAGCGTGTGTGGGAAAGCACAGATCCGCAGGGCTGTTGTGCCTGTGAATAGGCTGCACGGGGAGGTGAAGAGCAGCAAGAGCTTTCAGGGCTGGCCGCTTCCTTGTGGGAGAAGGAGCCGGACGTTTCCCTTTTCAGAAAGGGGCTCTGCCGAGGACAGGCAGCATCAGCTGTAGCGTGTGTGGGAAAGCACAGATCCGCAGGGCTGTTGTGCCTGTGGATAGGCTGCACGGGGAGGTGAAGAGCAGCAAGAGCTTTCAGGGCTGGCAGCTTCCTTGTGGGAGAAGGATCAGACGTTTCCATGTCAGAAAGAGGCACTGGCCGAGGACAGGCACCATGCGGTGTAGCCTATGTGGGAAAGCACAGATCCGCAGGGCTGTTGTGCCTGTGAATAGGCTGCACGGGGAGGTGAAGAGCAGCAAGAGCTTTCAGGGCTGGCACCTTCTCTGTTGGAGAAGGAGCTACACGTTTGCCTTTTCGGAAAGGGGCTCTGCTGAGGACAGGCAGCATGATCTGTAGCGTGTGTGGGAAAGCACAGATCCGCAGGGCTGTTGTGCCTGTGAATAGGCTGCAGGGGGAAAGTGAAAAGCAGCAATAGCTTTCAGGGCTGGCACCTTCCTTGTGGGAGAAGGAGCCGGACATTTGCCTTTTCGGAAAGGGGCTCTGCCGAGGACAGGCAGCATCAGCTGTAGCGTGTGTGTGGGAAAGCACAGATCCGCAGGGCTGTTGTTCCTGTGAATAGGCTGCACGGGGAGGTGAAGAGCAGCAAGAGCTTTCAGGCCTGGCAGCTTCCTTGTGGGAGAAAGAGCCGAATGTTTCACTTTCAGAGACATGCACTGGCCGAGGTCAGGCAGCATGCGGTGTAGCCTATGTGGGAAAGCACAGATCCGCAGGGCTGTTGTGCCTGTGAATAGGCTGCACGGGGAGGTGAAGAGCAGCAAGAGTTTTCAGGGCTGGCAGCTTCCCTGTGGGAGAAGGAGCCGGACGTTTCCCTTTTCGGAAAGGGGCTCTGCCGAGGACAGGCAGCATGATCTGTAGCGTGTGTGGGAAAGCACAGATCCGCAGGGCTGTTGTGCCTGTGAATAGGCTGCACGGGGAGGTGAAGAGCAGCAAGAGCTTTCAAGGCAGGCAGCTTCCCTGTGGGAGAAGGAGCCGGAGGTTTGCCTTTTCGGAAAGGGGCTCTGCCGAAGGAAAGCCTCGTTAGCTGTAGCGTGTGTGGGAAAGCACAGATCCGCAGGGCTGTTGTGCCTGTGAATAGGCTGCACGGGGAGGTGAAAATCAGCAAGAGCTTTCAGGGCTGGCAGCTTCCTTGAGGGAGAAGGAGCCGAATGTTTCCATTTCAGAAATAGGCACTGGCCGAGGACAGGCAGCATGCGGTGTAGCCTATGTGGGAAAGCACAGATCCGCAGGGCTGTTGTGCCTGTGAATAGGCTGCACGGGGAGGTGAAGAGCAGCAAGAGCTTTCAGGGCTGGCAGCTTCCCTGTTGGAGAAGGAGCTGGAGGTTTGCCTTTTCGGAAAGGGGCACTGCCAAGGACAGGCAGCATGATCTGTAGCGTGTGTGGGAAAGCACAGATCCGCAGGGCTGTTGTGCCTGTGAATAGGCTGCACGGGGAGGTGAAGAGCAGCAAGAGCTTTCAGGGCTGGCAGATCCCTTGTGGGACAAGGAGCCGAATGTTTCCCTTTCAGAAAGAGGCACTGGCCGAGGACAGGCAGCATGCGGTGTAGCGTGTGTGGGAAAGCACAGATCCGCAGGGCTGTTGTGCCTGTGAATAGGCTGCACGGGGAGGTGAAGAGCAGCAAGAGCTTTCAGGGCTGGCAGCTTCCTTGTGAGACAAGGAGCCGGACGTTTGCCTTTTCGGAAAGGGGCTCTGCCGAGGACAGGCAGCATGATCTCTAGCGTGTGTGGGAAAGCACAGATCCGCAGGGCTGTTGTGCCTGTGAATAGGCTGCACGGGGAGGTGAAGAGCAGCAAGAGCTTTCAGGGCTGGCAGATCCCTTGTGGGACAAGGAGCCGAATGTTTCCCTTTCAGAAAGAGGCACTGGCCGAGGACAGGCAGCATGCGGTGTAGCGTGTGTGGGAAAGCACAGATCCGCAGGGCTGTTGTGCCTGTGAATAGGCTGCACGGGGAGGTGAAGAGCAGCAAGAGCTTTCAGGGCTGGCAGCTTCCTTGTGAGACAAGGAGCCGGACGTTTGCCTTTTCGGAAAGGGGCTCTGCCGAGGACAGGCAGCATGATCTGTAGCGTGTGTGGGAAAGCACAGATCCGCAGGGCTGTTGTGCCTGTGAATAGGCTGCACGGGGAGGTGAAGAGCAGCAAGAGCTTTCAGGGCTGGCAGATCCCTTGTGGGACAAGGAGCCGAATGTTTCCCTTTCAGAAAGAGGCACTGGCCGAGGACAGGCAGCATGCGGTGTAGCGTGTGTGGGAAAGCACAGATCCGCAGGGCTGTTGTGCCTGTGAATAGGCTGCACGGGGAGGTGAAGAGCAGCAAGAGCTTTCAGGGCTGGCAGCTTCCCTGTGGGAGAAGGAGCCGGACATTTGCCTGTTCGGAAAGGGGCTCTGCCGAGGACAGGCAGCATGATCTGTAGCGTGTGTGGGAAAGCACAGATCCGCAGGGCTGTTGTGCCTGTGAATAGGCTGCACGGGGAGGTGAAGAGCAGCAAGAGCTTTCAGGGCTGGCAGATCCCTTGTGGGACAAGGAGCCGAATGTTTCCCTTTCAGAAAGAGGCACTGGCCGAGGACAGGCAGCATGCGGTGTAGCGTGTGTGGGAAAGCACAGATCCGCAGGGCTGTTGTGCCTGTGAATAGGCTGCACGGGGAGGTGAAGAGCAGCAAGAGCTTTCAGGGCTGCAGCTTCCTTGTGGGAGAAGGAGCTGGAGGTTTGCCTTTTCGGAAAGGGGCTCTGCCGAGGACAGGCAGCATGATCTGTAGCGTGTGTGGGAAAGCACAGATCCGCAGGGCTGTTGTGCCTGTGAATAGGCTGCACGGGGAGGTGAAGAGCAGCAAGAGCTTTCAGGGCTGGCAGATCCCTTGTGGGACAAGGAGCCGAATGTTTCCCTTTCAGAAAGAGGCACTGGCCGAGGACAGGCAGCATGCGGTGTAGCGTGTGTGGGAAAGCACAGATCCGCAGGGCTGTTGTGCCTGTGAATAGGCTGCACGGGGAGGTGAAGAGCAGCAAGAGCTTTCAGGGCTGGCAGCTTCCTTGTGAGACAAGGAGCCGGACGTTTGCCTTTTCGGAAAGGGGCTCTGCCGAGGACAGGCAGCATGATCTGTAGCGTGTGTGGGAAAGCACAGATCCGCAGGGCTGTTGTGCCTGTGAATAGGCTGCACGGGGAGGTGAAGAGCAGCAAGAGCTTTCAGGGCTGGCAGCTTCCTTGTGGGAGAAGGAGCTGGAGGTTTGCCTTTTCGGAAAGGGGCTCTGCCGAGGACAGGCAGCATGATCTGTAGCGTGTGTGGGAAAGCACAGATCCGCAGGGCTGTTGTGCCTGTGAATAGGCTGCACGGGGAGGTGAAGAGCAGCAAGAGCTTTCAGGGCTGGCAGATCCCTTGTGGGACAAGGAGCCGAATGTTTCCCTTTCAGAAAGAGGCACTGGCCGAGGACAGGCAGCATGCGGTGTAGCGTGTGTGGGAAAGCACAGATCCGCAGGGCTGTTGTGCCTGTGAATAGGCTGCACGGGGAGGTGAAGAGCAGCAAGAGCTTTCAGGGCTGGCAGCTTCCTTGTGAGACAAGGAGCCGGACGTTTGCCTTTTCGGAAAGGGGCTCTGCCGAGGACAGGCAGCATGATCTGTAGCGTGTGTGGGAAAGCACAGATCCGCAGGGCTGTTGTGCCTGTGAATAGGCTGCACGGGGAGGTGAAGAGCAGCAAGAGCTTTCAGGGCTGGCAGATCCCTTGTGGGACAAGGAGCCGAATGTTTCCCTTTCAGAAAGAGGCACTGGCCGAGGACAGGCAGCATGCGGTGTAGCGTGTGTGGGAAAGCACAGATCCGCAGGGCTGTTGTGCCTGTGAATAGGCTGCACGGGGAGGTGAAGAGCAGCAAGAGCTTTCAGGGCTGGCAGCTTCCTTGTGAGACAAGGAGCCGGACGTTTGCCTTTTCGGAAAGGGGCTCTGCTGAGGACAGGCAGCATCAGCTGTAGCGTGTGTGGGAAAGCACAGATCCGCAGGGCTGTTGTTCCTGTGAATAGGCTGCACGCGGAAAGTGAAAATCAGCAAGAGCTTTCAGGGCTGGCAGCTTCCCTGTGGGAGAAGGAGCCGGACATTTGCCTGTTCGGAAAGGGGCTCTGCCGAGGACAGGCAGCATGATCTGTAGCGTGTGTGGGAAAGCACAGATCCGCAGGGCTGTTGTGCCTGTGAATAGGCTGCACGGGGAGGTGAAGAGCAGCAAGAGCTTTCAGGGCTGGCAGATCCCTTGTGGGACAAGGAGCCGAATGTTTCCCTTTCAGAAAGAGGCACTGGCCGAGGACAGGCACCATGCGGTGTAGCGTGTGTGGGAAAGCACAGATCCGCAGGGCTGTTGTGCCTGTGAATAGGCTGCAGGGGGAAAGTGAAAAGCAGCAATAGCTTTCAGGGCTGGCACCTTCCTTGTGGGAGAAGGAGCCGGACATTTGCCTTTTCGGAAAGGGGCTCTGCCGAGGACAGGCAGCATCAGCTGTAGCGTGTGTGTGGGAAAGCACAGATCCGCAGGGCTGTTGTTCCTGTGAATAGGCTGCACGGGGAGGTGAAGAGCAGCAAGAGCTTTCAGGCCTGGCAGCTTCCTTGTGGGAGAAAGAGCCGAATGTTTCACTTTCAGAGACATGCACTGGCCGAGGTCAGGCAGCATGCGGTGTAGCCTATGTGGGAAAGCACAGATCCGCAGGGCTGTTGTGCCTGTGAATAGGCTGCACGGGGAGGTGAAGAGCAGCAAGAGTTTTCAGGGCTGGCAGCTTCCCTGTGGGAGAAGGAGCCGGACGTTTCCCTTTTCGGAAAGGGGCTCTGCCGAGGACAGGCAGCATGATCTGTAGCGTGTGTGGGAAAGCACAGATCCGCAGGGCTGTTGTGCCTGTGAATAGGCTGCACGGGGAGGTGAAGAGCAGCAAGAGCTTTCAAGGCAGGCAGCTTCCCTGTGGGAGAAGGAGCCGGAGGTTTGCCTTTTCGGAAAGGGGCTCTGCCGAAGGAAAGCCTCGTTAGCTGTAGCGTGTGTGGGAAAGCACAGATCCGCAGGGCTGTTGTTCCTGTGAATAGGCTGCACGGGGAGGTGAAGAGCAGCAAGAGCTTTCAGGGCTGGCAGCTTTTTTGTGGGGAGAAAGAGCCGGAAGTTTGCATTTTCGGAAAGGGGCTCTGGCGAGGACAGGCAGCATGATCTGTAGCGTGTGTGGGAAAGCACAGATCCGCAGGGCTGTTGTGCCTGTGAATAGGCTGCACGGGGAGGTGAAGAGCAGCAAGAGCTTTCAGGGCTGGCAGCTTCCCTGTGGGAGAAGGAGCCGGACATTTGCCTTTTCGGAAAGGGGCTCTGCCGAGGACAGGCAGCATGATCTGTAGCGTGTGTGGGAAAGCACAGATCCGCAGGGCTGTTGTGCCTGTGAATAGGCTGCACGGGGAGGTGAAGAGCAGCAAGAGCTTTCAGGGCTGGCAGATCCCTTGTGGGACAAGGAGCCGAATGTTTCCCTTTCAGAAGGAGGCACTGGCCGAGGACAGGCAGCATGCGGTGTAGCGTGTGTGGGAAAGCACAGATCCGCAGGGCTGTTGTGCCTGTGAATAGGCTGCACGGGGAGGTGAAGAGCAGCAAGAGCTTTCAGGGCTGGCAGCTTCCTTGTGAGACAAGGAGCCGGACGTTTGCCTTTTCGGAAAGGGGCACTGCCAAGGACAGGCAGCATTAGCTGTAGCGTGTGTGGGAAAGCACAGATCCGCAGGGCTGTTGTTCCTGTGAATAGGCTGCACGGGGAGGTGAAGAGCAGCAAGAGCTTTCAGGCCTGGCAGCTTCCTTGTGGGAGAAAGAGCCGAATGTTTCACTTTCAGAGACATGCACTGTCCGAGGTCAGGCAGCATGCGGTGTAGCCTATGTGGGAAAGCACAGATCCGCAGGGCTGTTGTGCCTGTGAATAGGCTGCACGGGGAGGTGAAGAGCAGCAAGAGCTTTCAGGGCTGGCAGCTTCCCTGTGGGAGAAGGAGCCGGAGGTTTGCCTTTTCGGAAAGGGGCTCTGCCGAGGACAGGCAGCATGATCTGTAGCGTGTGTGGGAAAGCACAGATCCGCAGGGCTGTTGTGCCTGTGAATAGGCTGCACGGGGAGGTGAAGAGCAGCAAGAGCTTTCAGGGCTGGCAGATCCCTTGTGGGACAAGGAGCCGAATGTTTCCCTTTCAGAAAGAGGCACTGGCCGAGGACAGGCAGCATGCGGTGTAGCGTGTGTGGGAAAGCACAGATCCGCAGGGCTGTTGTTCCTGTGAATAGGCTGCACGGGGAGGTGAAGAGCAGCAAGAGCTTTCAGGCCTGGCAGCTTCCTTGTGGGAGAAAGAGCCGAATGTTTCACTTTCAGAGACATGCACTGGCCGAGGTCAGGCAGCATGCGGTGTAGCCTATGTGGGAAAGCACAGATCCGCAGGGCTGTTGTGCCTGTGAATAGGCTGCACGGGGAGGTGAAGAGCAGCAAGAGTTTTCAGGGCTGGCAGCTTCCCTGTGGGAGAAGGAGCCGGACGTTTCCCTTTTCGGAAAGGGGCTCTGCCGAGGACAGGCAGCATGATCTGTAGCGTGTGTGGGAAAGCACAGATCCGCAGGGCTGTTGTGCCTGTGAATAAGCTGCATGAGAAAAGTCAAGAGCAGCAAGAGCTTTCAGGGCTGGCACCTTCCTTGTGGGAGAAGGAGCTGGACATTTGCCTTTTCGGAAAGGGGCTCTGCTGAGGACAGGCAGCATGATCTGTAGCGTCTCTGGGAAAGCACAGATCCGCAGGGCTGTTGTGCCTGTGAATAGGCTGCACGGGGAGGTGAAGAGCAGCAAGAGCTTTCAAGGCTGGCAGCTTCCCTGTGGGAGAAGGAGCCGGACGTTTGCCTTTTCGGAAAGCGGCTCTGCTGAGGACAGGCAGCATGATCTGTAGCGTGTGTGGGAAAGCACAGATCCGCAGGGGTGTTGTGCCTGTGAATAGGCTGCACGTGGAGGTGAAGAGCAGCAAGAGCTTTCAGGGCTGGCAGCTTGCCTGTGGGAGAAGGAGCCGGAGGTTTGCCTTTTCGGAAAGGGGCTCTGCCGAGGACAGGCAGCATGATCTGTAGCGTGTGTGGGAAAGCACAGATCCGCAGGGCTGTTGTGCCTGTGAATAGGCTGCAGGGGGAAAGTGAAAAGCAGCAATAGCTTTCAGGGCTGGCACCTTCCTTGTGGGAGAAGGAGCCGGACGTTTGCCTTTTCGGAAAGGGGCTCTGCTGAGGACAGGCAGCATCAGCTGTAGCGTGTGTGGGAAAGCACAGATCCGCAGGGCTGTTGTTCCTGTGAATAGGCTGCACGCGGAAAGTGAAAATCAGCAAGAGCTTTCAGGGCTGGCAGCTTCCTTGTGGGAGAAGGAGCTGGACGTTTGCCTTTTCCCAAAGCTGCTCTGCCAAGGACAGGCAGCATGATCTGTAGCGTGTGTGGGAAAGCACAGATCCGCAGGGCTGTTGTTCCTGTGAATAGGCTGCACGGGGAGGTGAAGAGCAGCAAGAGCTTTCAGGGCTGGCAGATCCCTTGTGGGACAAGGAGCCGAATGTTTCCCTTTCAGAAAGAGGCACTGGCCGAGGACAGGCACCATGCGGTGTAGCGTGTGTGGGAAAGCGCAGATCCGCAGGGCTGTTGTTCCTGTGAATAGGCTGCACGGGGAGGTGAAGAGCAGCAAGAGCTTTCAGGCCTGGCAGCTTCCTTGTGGGAGAAAGAGCCGAATGTTTCACTTTCAGAGACATGCACTGGCCGAGGTCAGGCAGCATGCGGTGTAGCCTATGTGGGAAAGCACAGATCCGCAGGGCTGTTGTGCCTGTGAATAGGCTGCACGGGGAGGTGAAGAGCAGCAAGAGTTTTCAGGGCTGGCAGCTTCCCTGTGGGAGAAGGAGCCGGACGTTTCCCTTTTCGGAAAGGGGCTCTGCCGAGGACAGGCAGCATGATCTGTAGCGTGTGTGGGAAAGCACAGATCCGCAGGGCTGTTGTGCCTGTGAATAGGCTGCACGGGGAGGTGAAGAGCAGCAAGAGCTTTCAGGGCTGGCCGCTTCCTTGTGGGAGAAGGAGCCGGACGTTTCCCTTTTCGGAAAGGGGCACTGCCGAGGACAGGCAGCATCAGCTGTAGCGTGTGTGGGAAAGCACAGATCCGCAGGGCTGTTGTGCCTGTGGATAGGCTGCACGGGGAGGTGAAGAGCAGCAAGAGCTTTCAGGGCTGGCAGCTTCCTTGTGGGAGAAGGATCAGACGTTTCCATGTCAGAAAGAGGCACTGGCCGAGGACAGGCACCATGCGGTGTAGCCTATGTGGGAAAGCACAGATCCGCAGGGCTGTTGTGCCTGTGAATAGGCTGCACGGGGAGGTGAAGAGCAGCAAGAGCTTTCAGGGCTGGCACCTTTTCTGTTGGAGAAGGAGCTACACGTTTGCCTTTTCGGAAAGGGGCTCTGCTGAGGACAGGCAGCATGATCTGTAGCGTGTGTGGGAAAGCACAGATCCGCAGGGCTGTTGTGCCTGTGAATAGGCTGCAGGGGGAAAGTGAAAAGCAGCAGTAGCTTTCAGGGCTGGCACCTTCCTTGTGGGAGAAGGAGCCGGACATTTGCCTTTTCGGAAAGGGGCTCTGCCGAGGACAGGCAGCATCAGCTGTAGTGTGTGTGTGGGAAAGCACAGATCCGCAGGGCTGTTGTGCCTGTGAATAGGCTGCACGGGGAGGTGAAGAGCAGCAAGAGCTTTCAGGCCTGGCAGCTTCCTTGTGGGAGAAAGAGCCGAATGTTTCACTTTCAGAGACATGCACTGGCCGAGGTCAGGCAGCATGCGGTGTAGCCTATGTGGGAAAGCACAGATCCGCAGGGCTGTTGTGCCTGTGAATAGGCTGCAGGGGAAAGTGAAAAGCAGCAATAGCTTTCAGGGCTGGCAGCTTCCTTGTGGGAGAAGGAGCCGGACGTTTCCCTTTTCGGAAAGGGGCTCTGCCGAGGACAGGCAGCATCAGCTGTAGCGTGTGTGGGAAAGCACAGATCCGCAGGGCTGTTGTGCCTGTGAATAGGCTGCACGAGAAAAGTCAAGAGCAGCAAGAGCTTTCAGGGCTGGCACCTTCCTTGTGGGAGAAGGAGCTGGACGTTTGCCTTTTCCCAAAGCTGCTCTGCCAAGGACAGGCAGCATGATCTGTAGCGTGTGTGGGAAAGCACAGATCCGCAGGGCTGTTGTGCCTGTGAATAGGCTGCACGGGGAGGTGAAGAGCAGCAAGAGCTTTCAGGGCTGGCAGCTTCCCTGTGGGAGAAGGAGCCGGACGTTTGCCTTTTCGGAAAGGGGCACTGGCCGAGGACAGGCAGCATGATCTGTAGCGTGTGTGGGAAAGCACAGATCCGCAGGGCTGTTGTGCCTGTGAATAGGCTGCACGGGGAGGTGAAGAGCAGCAAGAGCTTTCAGGGCTGGCAGCTTCCCTGTGGGAGAAGGAGCCGGACGTTTGCCTTTTCGGAAAGGGGCACTGGCCGAGGACAGGCAGCATGATCTGTAGCGTGTGTGGGAAAGCACAGATCCGCAGGGCTGTTGTGCCTGTGAATAGGCTGCACGGGGAGGTGAAGAGCAGCAAGAGCTTTCAGGGCTGGCAGCTTCCTTGTGGGAGAAGGAGCCGGACGTTTCCCTTTTCGGAAAGGGGCAGTGGCCGATGACAGGCAGCATGATCTGTAGCGTGTGTGGGAAAGCACAGATCCGCAGGGCTGTTGTTCCTGTGAATAGGCTGCACGGGGAGGTGAAGAGCAGCAAGAGCTTTCAGGGCTGGCAGCTTCCTTGTTGGAGAAAGAGCTGAATGTTTCCGTTTCAGAAAGAGGCACTGCCCGAAGACAGGCAGCATGCGGTGTAGCCTATGTGGGAAAGCACAGATCCGCAGGGCTGTTGTGCCTGTGAATAGGCTGCACGGGGAGGTGAAGAGCAGCAAGAGCTTTCAAGGCTGGCAGCTTCCTTGTGAGAGAAGGAGCCGGACGTTTCCCTTTTCGGAAAGGGGCTCTGCCGAGGACAGGCAGCATCAGCTGTAGCGTGTGTGGGAAAACACAGATCCGCAGGGCTGTTGTGCCTGTGAATAGGCTGCACGGGGAGGTGAAGAGCAGCAAGAGCTTTAAGGGCTGGCAGCTTCCTTGTGAGAGAAGGAGCCGAATGTTTCCATTTCAGAAAGAGGCACTGGCCGAGGACAGGCAGCATGCGGTGTAGCCTATGTGGGAAAGCACAGATCCGCAGGGCTGTTGTGCCTGTGAATAGGCTGCACGGGGAGGTGAAGAGCAGCAAGAGCTTTCAAGGCTGGCAGCTTCCCTGTGGGAGAAGGAGCCGGACGTTTGCCTTTTCGGAAAGCGGCTCTGCCGAGGACAGGCAGCATGATCTGTAGCGTGTGTGGGAAAGCACAGATCCGCAGGGCTGTTGTGCCTGTGAATAGGCTGCACGTGGAGGTCAAAATCAGCAAGAGCTTTCAGGGCTGGCCACTTCCTTGTGGGGAGAAAGACCCGGAGGTTTGCCTTTTCGGAAAGGGGCACTGACGAGGACAGGCAGCATCAGCTGTAGCGTCTGTGGGAAAGCACAGATCCGCAGGGGTGTTGTGCCTGTGAATAGGCTGCACGGGGAGGTGAAGAGCAGCAAGAGCTTTCAGGGCTGGCAGCTTCCCTGTGGGAGAAAGAGCCGGACATTTGCCTTTTCGGAAAGGGGCTCTGCCGAGGACAGGCAGCATGACCTGTAGCGTCTGTGGGAAAGCACAGATCCGCAGGGCTGTTGTGCTTGTGAAGAGGCTGCACAGGGAGGTGTAGACCAGCAAGAGCTTTCAGGGCTGGCAGCTTCCTTGTGGGAGAAGGAGCCGGAGGTTTGCCTTTTCGGAAAGGGGCTCTGACGAGGACAGGCAGCATGATCTGTAGCGTGTGTGGGAAAGCACAGATCCGCAGGGCTGTTGTGCCTGTGAATAGGCTGCACGGGGAGGTGAAAAGCAGCAAGAGCTTTCAGGGCTGGCAGCTTCCCTGTGGGAGAAGGAGCCGGACGTTTGCCTTGTAGGAAAGGGGCACTGGCCGAGGACAGGCAGCATGATCTGTAGCGTGTGTGGGAAAGCACAGATCCGCAGGGCTGTTGTGCCTGTGAATAGGCTGCACGGGGAGGTGAAGAGCAGCAAGAGCTTTCAGGGCTGGCAGATCCCTTGTGGGACAAGGAGCCGAATGTTTCCCTTTCAGAAGGAGGCACTGGCCGAGGACAGGCAGCATGCTGTGTAGCGTCTGTTGGAAAGCACAGATCCGCAGGGCTGTTGTGCCTGTGAATAGGCTGCACGGGGAGGTGAAGAGCAGCAAGAGCTTTCAGGGCTGGCAGCTTCCTTGTGAGACAAGGAGCCGGACATTTGCCTTTTCAGAAAGGGGCACTGCCAAGGACAGGCAGCATTAGCTGTAGCGTGTGTGGGAAAGCACAGATCCGCAGGGCTGTTGTTCCTGTGAATAGGCTGCACGGGGAGGTGAAGAGCAGCAAGAGCTTTCAGGCCTGGCAGCTTCCTTGTGGGAGAAAGAGCCGAATGTTTCAATTTCAGAGACATGCACTGGCCGAGGTCAGGCAGCATGCGGTGTAGCCTATGTGGGAAAGCACAGATCCGCAGGGCTGTTGTGCCTGTGAATAGGCTGCACGGGGAGGTGAAGAGCAGCAAGAGTTTTCAGGGCTGGCAGCTTCCCTGTGGGAGAACGAGCCGGAGGTTTGCCTTTTCGGAAAGGGGCTCTGCCGAGGACAGGCAGCATCAGCTGTAGCGTGTGTGGGAAAGCACATATCCGCAGGGCTGTTGTGCCTGTGAATAGGCTGCACGGGGAGGTGAAGAGCAGCAAGAGCTTTCAGGGCTGGCAGTTTCCCTGTGGGAGAAGGAGCCGGACATTTGCCTCTTCGGAAAGGGGCTCTGCCGAGGACAGGCAGCATGATCTGTAGCGTGTGTGGGAAAGCACAGATCCGCAGGGCTGTTGTGCCTGTGAATAGGCTGCACGGGGAGGTGAAGAGCAGCAAGAGCTTTCAGGGCTGGCAGATCCCTTGTGGGACAAGGAGCCGAATGTTTCCCTTTCAGAAAGAGGCACTGGCCGAGGTCAGGCAGCATGCGGTGTAGCCTATGTGGGAAAGCACAGATCCGCAGGGCTGTTGTGCCTGTGAATAGGCTGCACGGGGAGGTGAAGAGCAGCAAGAGTTTTCAGGGCTGGCAGCTTCCCTGTGGGAGAAGGAGCCGGACGTTTGCCTTTTCGGAAAGGGGCTCTGCCGAGGACAGGCAGCATGATCTGTAGCGTGTGTGGGAAAGCACAGATCCGCAGGGCTGTTGTGCCTGTGAATAAGCTGCACGAGAAAAGTCAAGAGCAGCAAGAGCTTTCAGGGCTGGCACCTTCCTTGTGGGAGAAGGAGCTGGACATTTGCCTTTTCGGAAAGGGGCTCTGCTGAGGACAGGCAGCATGATCTGTAGCGTCTCTGGGAAAGCACAGATCCGCAGGGCTGTTGTGCCTGTGAATAGGCTGCACGGGGAGGTGAAGAGCAGCAAGAGCTTTCAAGGCTGGCAGCTTCCCTGTGGGAGAAGGAGCCGGACGTTTGCCTTTTCGGAAAGCGGCTCTGCTGAAGACAGGCAGCATGATCTGTAGCGTGTGTGGGAAAGCACAGATCCGCAGGGGTGTTGTGCCTGTGAATAGGCTGCACGGGGAGGTGAAGAGCAGCAAGAGCTTTCAGGGCTGGCAGCTTGCCTGTGGGAGAAGGAGCCGGAGGTTTGCCTTTTCGGAAAGGGGCTCTGCTGAGGACAGGCAGCATGATCTGTAGCGTGTGTGGGAAAGCACAGATCCGCAGGGCTGTTGTGCCTGTGAATAGGCTGCACGGGGAGGTGAAGAGCAGCAAGAGTTTTCAGGGCTGGCAGCTTCCCTGTGGGAGAAGGAGCCGGAGGTTTGCCTTTTCGGAAAGGGGCTCTGCCGAGGACAGGCAGCATGATCTGTAGCGTGTGTGGGAAAGCACAGATCCGCAGGGCTGTTGTGCCTGTGAATAGGCTGCACGGGGAGGTGAAGAGCAGGAATAGCTTTCAGGGCTGGCCGCTTCCTTGTGGGGGAAGGAGCCGGACGTTTCCCTTTTCGGAAAGGGGCTCTGCCGAGGACAGGCAGCATGCGGTGTAGCGTCTGTGGGAAAGCACAGATCCGCAGGGCTGTTGTGCCTGTGAATAGGCTGCATGGGGAGGTGAAGAGCAGCAAGAGCTTTCAGGGCTGGCAGCTTTTTTGTGGGGAGAAAGAGCCGGAGGTTTGCCTTTTCGGAAAGGGGCTCTGCCGAGGACAGGCAGCATCAGCTGTAGCGTGTGTGGGAAAGCACAGATCCGCAGGGCTGTTGTGCCTGTGAATAAGCTGCACGAGAAAAGTCAAGAGCAGCAAGAGCTTTCAGGGCTGGCACCTTAATTGTGGGAGAAGGAGCTGGACATTTGCCTTTTCGGAAAGGGGCTCTGCTGAGGACAGGCAGCATGATCTGTAGCGTCTCTGGGAAAGCACAGATCCGCAGGGCTGTTGTGCCTGTGAATAGGCTGCACGGGGAGGTGAAGAGCAGCAAGAGCTTTCAGGGCTGGCAGCTTGCCTGTGGGAGAAGGAGCCGGAGGTTTGCCTTTTCGGAAAGCGGCTCTGCTGAGGACAGGCAGCATGATCTGTAGCGTGTGTGGGAAAGCACAGATCCGCAGGGCTGTTGTGCCTGTGAATAGGCTGCAGGGGGAAAGTGAAAAGCAGCAATAGCTTTCAGGGCTGGCACCTTCCTTGTGGGAGAAGGAGCCGGACATTTGCCTTTTCGGAAAGGGGCTCTGCCGAGGACAGGCAGCATCAGCTGTAGCGTGTGTGTGGGAAAGCACAGATCCGCAGGGCTGTTGTGCCTGTGAATAGGCTGCACGGGGAGGTGAAGAGCAGCAAGAGCTTTCAGGGCTGGCAGCTTTCCTGTGGGAGAAGGAGCCGGAGGTTTGCCTTTTCGGAAAGGGGCTCTGCCGAGGACAGGCAGCATCAGCTGTAGCGTGTGTGGGAAAGCACAGATCCGCAGGGCTGTTGTGCCTGTGAATAGGCTGCACGGGGAGGTGAAGAGCAGCAAGAGCTTTCAGGGCTGGCAGCTTCCCTGTGGGAGAAGGAGCCGGACATTTGCCTCTTCGGAAAGGGGCTCTGCCGAGGACAGGCAGCATGATCTGTAGCGTCTGTGGGAAAGCACAGATCCGCAGGGCTGTTGTTCCTGTGAATAGGCTGCACGGGGAGGTGAAGAGCAGCAAGAGCTTTCAGGGCTGGCAGCTTTTTTGTGGGGAGAAAGAGCCGGAAGTTTGCCTTTTCGGAAAGGGGCTCTGGCGAGGACAGGCAGCATGATCTGTAGCGTGTGTGGGAAAGCACAGATCCGCAGGGCTGTTGTGCCTGTGAATAGGCTGCACGGGGAGGTGAAGAGCAGCAAGAGCTTTCAGGGCTGGCAGATCCCTTGTGGGACAAGGAGCCGAATGTTTCCCTTTCAGAAGGAGGCACTGGCCGAGGACAGGCAGCATGCGGTGTAGCCTATGTGGGAAAGCACAGATCCGCAGGGCTGTTGTGCCTGTGAATAGGCTGCACGGGGAGGTGAAGAGCAGCAAGAGCTTTCAGGGCTGGCAGCTTCCCTGTGGGAGAAGGAGCCGGAGGTTTGCCTTTTCGGAAAGGGGCTCTGCCGAGGACAGGCAGCATGATCTGTAGCGTGTGTGGGAAAGCACAGATCCGCAGGGCTGTTGTGCCTGTGAATAGGCTGCACGGGGAGGTGAAGAGCAGCAAGAGCTTTCAGGGCTGGCAGCTTCCCTGTGGGAGAAGGAGCCGGACATTTGCCTCTTCGGAAAGGGGCTCTGCCGAGGACAGGCAGCATGATCTGTAGCGTGTGTGGGAAAGCACAGATCCGCAGGGCTGTTGTGCCTGTGAATAGGCTGCACGGGGAGGTGAAGAGCAGCAAGAGCTTTCAGGGCTGGCAGATCCCTTGTGGGACAAGGAGCCGAATGTTTCCCTTTCAGAAAGAGGCACTGGCCGAGGACAGGCAGCATGCGGTGTAGCGTGTGTGGGAAAGCACAGATCCGCAGGGCTGTTGTTCCTGTGAATAGGCTGCACGGGGAGGTGAAGAGCAGCAAGAGCTTTCAGGGCTGGCAGCTTCCTTGTGAGACAAGGAGCCGGACGTTTGCCTTTTCGGAAAGGGGCACTGCCAAGGACAGGCAGCATTAGCTGTAGCGTGTGTGGGAAAGCACAGATCCGCAGGGCTGTTGTTCCTGTGAATAGGCTGCACGGGGAGGTGAAGAGCAGCAAGAGCTTTCAGGCCTGGCAGCTTCCTTGTGGGAGAAAGAGCCGAATGTTTCACTTTCAGAGACATGCACTGGCCGAGGTCAGGCAGCATGCGGTGTAGCCTATGTGGGAAAGCACAGATCCGCAGGGCTGTTGTGCCTGTGAATAGGCTGCACGGGGAGGTGAAGAGCAGCAAGAGTTTTCAGGGCTGGCAGCTTCCCTGTGGGAGAACGAGCCGGACGTTTCCATTTTCGGAAAGGGGCTCTGCCGAGGACAGGCAGCATGATCTGTAGCGTGTGTGGGAAAGCACAGATCCGCAGGGCTGTTGTGCCTGTGAATAGGCTGCAGGGGGAAAGTGAAAAGCAGCAATAGCTTTCAGGGCTGGCACCTTCCTTGTGGGAGAAGGAGCCGGACATTTGCCTTTTCGGAAAGGGGCTCTGCCGAGGACAGGCAGCATCAGCTGTAGCGTGTGTGTGGGAAAGCACAGATCCGCAGGGCTGTTGTGCCTGTGAATAGGCTGCACGGGGAGGTGAAGAGCAGCAAGAGCTTTCAGGGCTGGCAGCTTTCCTGTGGGAGAAGGAGCCGGAGGTTTGCCTTTTCGGAAAGGGGCTCTGCCGAGGACAGGCAGCATCAGCTGTAGCGTGTGTGGGAAAGCACAGATCCGCAGGGCTGTTGTGCCTGTGAATAGGCTGCACGGGGAGGTGAAGAGCAGCAAGAGCTTTCAGGGCTGGCAGCTTCCCTGTGGGAGAAGGAGCCGGACTTTTGCCTCTTCGGAAAGGGGCTCTGCCGAGGACAGGCAGCATGATCTGTAGCGTCTGTGGGAAAGCACAGATCCGCAGGGCTGTTGTTCCTGTGAATAGGCTGCACGGGGAGGTGAAGAGCAGCAAGAGCTTTCAGGGCTGGCAGCTTCCTTGTGAGACAAGGAGCCGGACGTTTGCCTTTTCGGAAAGGGGCTCTGCTGAGGACAGGCAGCATGATCTGTAGCGTGTGTGGGAAAGCACAGATCCGCAGGGCTGTTGTGCCTGTGAATAGGCTGCACGCGGAAAGTGAAAATCAGCAAGAGCTTTCAGGGCTGGCAGCTTCCTTGTGGGAGAAGGAGCTGGACATTTGCCTTTTCGGAAAGGGGCTCTGCTGAGGACAGGCAGCATGATCTGTAGCGTCTCTGGGAAAGCACAGATCCGCAGGGCTGTTGTGCCTGTGAATAGGCTGCACGGGGAGGTGAAGAGCAGCAAGAGCTTTCAAGGCTGGCAGCTTCCCTGTGGGAGAAGGAGCCGGAGGTTTGCCTTTTCGGAAAGCGGCTCTGCTGAGGACAGGCAGCATGATCTGTAGCGTGTGTGGGAAAGCACAGATCCGCAGGGCTGTTGTGCCTGTGAATAGGCTGCAGGGGGAAAGTGAAAAGCAGCAATAGCTTTCAGGGCTGGCACCTTCCTTGTGGGAGAAGGAGCCGGACATTTGCCTTTTCGGAAAGGGGCTCTGCCGAGGACAGGCAGCATCAGCTGTAGCGTGTGTGTGGGAAAGCACAGATCCGCAGGGCTGTTGTGCCTGTGAATAGGCTGCACGGGGAGGTGAAGAGCAGCAAGAGCTTTCAGGGCTGGCAGCTTTCCTGTGGGAGAAGGAGCCGGAGGTTTGCCTTTTCGGAAAGGGGCTCTGCCGAGGACAGGCAGCATCAGCTGTAGCGTGTGTGGGAAAGCACAGATCCGCAGGGCTGTTGTGCCTGTGAATAGGCTGCACGGGGAGGTGAAGAGCAGCAAGAGCTTTCAGGGCTGGCAGCTTCCCTGTGGGAGAAGGAGCCGGACATTTGCCTCTTCGGAAAGGGGCTCTGCCGAGGACAGGCAGCATGATCTGTAGCGTCTGTGGGAAAGCACAGATCCGCAGGGCTGTTGTTCCTGTGAATAGGCTGCACGGGGAGGTGAAGAGCAGCAAGAGCTTTCAGGGCTGGCAGCTTCCTTGTGAGACAAGGAGCCGGACGTTTGCCTTTTCGGAAAGGGGCTCTGCTGAGGACAGGCAGCATGATCTGTAGCGTGTGTGGGAAAGCACAGATCCGCAGGGCTGTTGTTCCTGTGAATAGGCTGCACGCGGAAAGTGAAAATCAGCAAGAGCTTTCAGGGCTGGCAGCTTCCTTGTGGGAGAAGGAGCTGGACGTTTGCCTTTTCCCAAAGCTGCTCTGCCAAGGACAGGCAGCATGATCTGTAGCGTGTGTGGGAAAGCACAGATCCGCAGGGCTGTTGTTCCTGTGAATAGGCTGCACGGGGAGGTGAAGAGCAGCAAGAGCTTTCAGGGCTGGCAGATCCCTTGTGGGACAAGGAGCCGAATGTTTCCCTTTCAGAAAGAGGCACTGGCCGAGGACAGGCACCATGCGGTGTAGCGTGTGTGGGAAAGCGCAGATCCGCAGGGCTGTTGTTCCTGTGAATAGGCTGCACGGGGAGGTGAAGAGCAGCAAGAGCTTTCAGGCCTGGCAGCTTCCTTGTGGGAGAAAGAGCCGAATGTTTCACTTTCAGAGACATGCACTGGCCGAGGTCAGGCAGCATGCGGTGTAGCCTATGTGGGAAAGCACAGATCCGCAGGGCTGTTGTGCCTGTGAATAGGCTGCACGGGGAGGTGAAGAGCAGCAAGAGTTTTCAGGGCTGGCAGCTTCCCTGTGGGAGAAGGAGCCGGACGTTTCCCTTTTCGGAAAGGGGCTCTGCCGAGGACAGGCAGCATGATCTGTAGCGTGTGTGGGAAAGCACAGATCCGCAGGGCTGTTGTGCCTGTGAATAAGCTGCACGAGAAAAGTCAAGAGCAGCAAGAGCTTTCAGGGCTGGCACCTTCCTTGTGGGAGAAGGAGCTGGACATTTGCCTTTTCCGAAAGGGGCTCTGCTGAGGACAGGCAGCATGATCTGTAGCGTCTCTGGGAAAGCACAGATCCGCAGGGCTGTTGTGCCTGTGAATAGGCTGCACGGGGAGGTGAAGAGCAGCAAGAGCTTTCAAGGCTGGCAGCTTCCCTGTGTGAGAAGGAGCCGGAGGTTTGCCTTTTCGGAAAGGGGCTCTGCCGAGGACAGGCAGCATGATCTGTAGCGTGTGTGGGAAAGCACAGATCCGCAGGGCTGTTGCGCCTGTGAATAGGCTGCACGGGGAGGTGAAGAGCAGCAAGAGCTTTCAAGGCTGGCAGCTTTCTTGTGGGACAAGGAGCCGGACGTTTGCCTTTTTGGAAAGGGGCTCTGCCGAGGACAGGCAGCATCAGCTGTAGCGTGTGTGGGAAAGCACAGATCCGCAGGGCTGTTGTGCCTGTGAATAGGCTGCACGGGGAGGTGAAGAGCAGCAAGAGCTTTCAGGGCTGGCAGCTTCCCTGTTGGAGAAGGAGCTGGAGGTTTGCCTTTTCGGAAAGGGGCACTGCCAAGGACAGGCAGCATGATCTGTAGCGTGTGTGGGAAAGCACAGATCCGCAGGGCTGTTGTGCCTGTGAATAGGCTGCACGGGGAGGTGAAGAGCAGCAAGAGCTTTCAGGGCTGGCAGATCCCTTGTGGGACAAGGAGCCGAATGTTTCCCTTTCAGAAAGAGGCACTGGCCGAGGACAGGCAGCATGCGGTGTAGCGTGTGTGGGAAAGCACAGATCCGCAGGGCTGTTGTTCCTGTGAATAGGCTGCACGGGGAGGTGAAGAGCAGCAAGAGCTTTCAGGGCTGGCAGCTTCCTTGTGAGACAAGGAGCCGGACGTTTGCCTTTTCGGAAAGGGGCACTGCCAAGGACAGGCAGCATTAGCTGTAGCGTGTGTGGGAAAGCACAGATCCGCAGGGCTGTTGTTCCTGTGAATAGGCTGCACGGGGAGGTGAAGAGCAGCAAGAGCTTTCAGGCCTGGCAGCTTCCTTGTGGGAGAAAGAGCCGAATGTTTCACTTTCAGAGACATGCACTGGCCGAGGTCAGGCAGCATGCGGTGTAGCCTATGTGGGAAAGCACAGATCCACAGGGCTGTTGTGCCTGTGAATAGGCTGCACGGGGAGGTGAAGAGCAGCAAGAGTTTTCAGGGCTGGCAGCTTCCCTGTGGGAGAACGAGCCGGACGTTTCCATTTTCGGAAAGGGGCTCTGCCGAGGACAGGCAGCATGATCTGTAGCGTGTGTGGGAAAGCACAGATCCGCAGGGCTGTTGTGCCTGTGAATAGGCTGCAGGGGGAAAGTGAAAAGCAGCAATAGCTTTCAGGGCTGGCACCTTCCTTGTGGGAGAAGGAGCCGGACATTTGCCTTTTCGGAAAGGGGCTCTGCCGAGGACAGGCAGCATCAGCTGTAGCGTGTGTGTGGGAAAGCACAGATCCGCAGGGCTGTTGTGCCTGTGAATAGGCTGCACGGGGAGGTGAAGAGCAGCAAGAGCTTTCAGGGCTGGCAGCTTTCCTGTGGGAGAAGGAGCCGGAGGTTTGCCTTTTCGGAAAGGGGCTCTGCCGAGGACAGGCAGCATCAGCTGTAGCGTGTGTGGGAAAGCACAGATCCGCAGGGCTGTTGTGCCTGTGAATAGGCTGCACGGGGAGGTGAAGAGCAGCAAGAGCTTTCAGGGCTGGCAGCTTCCCTGTGGGAGAAGGAGCCGGACTTTTGCCTCTTCGGAAAGGGGCTCTGCCGAGGACAGGCAGCATTAGCTGTAGCGTGTGTGGGAAAGCACAGATCCGCAGGGCTGTTGTTCCTGTGAATAGGCTGCACAGGGAGGTGAAGAGCAGCAAGAGCTTTCAGGCCTGGCAGCTTCCTTGTGGGAGAAAGAGCCGAATGTTTCACTTTCAGAGACATGCACTGTCCGAGGTCAGGCAGCATGCGGTGTAGCCTATGTGGGAAAGCACAGATCCGCAGGGCTGTTGTGCCTGTGAATAGGCTGCACGGGGAGGTGAAGAGCAGCAAGAGTTTTCAGGGCTGGCAGCTTCCCTGTGGGAGAAGGAGCCGGACGTTTCCCTTTTCGGAAAGGGGCTCTGCCGAGGACAGGCAGCATGATCTGTAGCGTGTGTGGGAAAGCACAGATCCGCAGGGCTGTTGTGCCTGTGAATAGGCTGCACGGGGAGGTGAAGAGCAGCAAGAGCTTTCAGGGCTGGCAGCTTCCCTGTGGGAGAAGGAGCCGGACATTTGCCTTTTCGGAAAGGGGCTCTGCCGAGGACAGGCAGCATGATCTGTAGCGTGTGTGGGAAAGCACAGATCCGCAGGGCTGTTGTGCCTGTGAATAGGCTGCACGGGGAGGTGAAGAGCAGCAAGAGCTTTAAGGGCTGGCAGATCCCTTGTGGGACAAGGAGCCGAATGTTTCCCTTTCAGAAGGAGGCACTGGACGAGGACAGGCAGCATGCGGTGTAGCGTCTGTGGGAAAGCACAGATCCGCAGGGCTGTTGTGCCTGTGAATAGGCTGCACGGGGAGGTGAAGAGCAGCAAGAGCTTTCAGGGCTGGCAGCTTCCTTGTGAGACAAGGAGCCGGACGTTTGCCTTTTCGGAAAGGGGCACTGCCAAGGACAGGCAGCATTAGCTGTAGCGTGTGTGGGAAAGCACAGATCCGCAGGGCTGTTGTTCCTGTGAATAGGCTGCACAGGGAGGTGAAGAGCAGCAAGAGCTTTCAGGCCTGGCAGCTTCCTTGTGGGAGAAAGAGCCGAATGTTTCACTTTCAGAGACATGCACTGTCCGAGGTCAGGCAGCATGCGGTGTAGCCTATGTGGGAAAGCACAGATCCGCAGGGCTGTTGTGCCTGTGAATAGGCTGCACGGGGAGGTGAAGAGCAGCAAGAGTTTTCAGGGCTGGCAGCTTCCCTGTGGGAGAAGGAGCCGGACGTTTCCCTTTTCGGAAAGGGGCTCTGCCGAGGACAGGCAGCATGATCTGTAGCGTGTGTGGGAAAGCACAGATCCGCAGGGCTGTTGTGCCTGTGAATAAGCTGCATGAGAAAAGTCAAGAGCAGCAAGAGCTTTCAGGGCTGGCACCTTCCTTGTGGGAGAAGGAGCTGGACATTTGCCTTTTCGGAAAGGGGCTCTGCTGAGGACAGGCAGCATGATCTGTAGCGTGTGTGGGAAAGCACAGATCCGCAGGGCTGTTGTGCCTGTGAATAGGCTGCACGGGGAGGTGAAGAGCAGCAAGAGCTTTCAGGCCTGGCAGCTTCCTTGTGGGAGAAAGAGCCGAATGTTTCACTTTCATAGACATGCACTGGCCGAGGACAGGCAGCATGATCTGTAGCGTGTGTGGGAAAGCACAGATCCGCAGGGCTGTTGTGCCTGTGAATAGGCTGCACGGGGAGGTGAAGAGCAGCAAGAGCTTTCAGGACTGGCAGCTTCCTTGTGAGACAAGGAGCCGGACGTTTGCCTTTTCGGAAAGGGGCACTGCCAAGGACAGGCAGCATGATCTGTAGCGTGTGTGGGAAAGCACAGATCCGCAGGGCTGTTGTTCCTGTGAATAGGCTGCACGGGGAAAGTGAAAATCAGCAAGAGCTTTCAGGGCTGGCTGCTTCCCTGTGGGAGAAGGAGCCGGACGTTTCCCTTTTCGGAAAGGGGCTCTGCTGAGGACAGGCAGCATCAGCTGTAGCATGTGTGGGAAAGCACAGATCCGCATGGCTGTTGTTCCTGTGAATAGGCTGCACGGGGAGGTGAAGAGCAGCAAGAGCTTTCAGGGCTGGCAGCTTCCTTGTGGGACAAGGAGCCGAATGTTTCCCTTTCAGAAAGAGGCACTGGCCGAGGACAGGCAGCATGCGGTGTAGCGTGTGTGGGAAAGCACAGATCCGCAGGGCTGATGTTCCTGTGAATAGGCTGCACGGGGAGGTGAAGAGCAGCAAGAGCTTTCAGGACTGGCAGCTTCCTTGTGAGACAAGGAGCTGGACGTATGCCTTTTCCCAAAGATGCTCTGCCAAGGACAGGCAGCATGATCTGTAGCGTGTGTGGGAAAGCACAGATCCGCAGGGCTGTTGTGCCTGTGAATAGGCTGCACGGGGAGGTGAAGAGCAGCAAGAGCTTTCAGGGCTGGCAGCTTCCTTGTGGGAGAAGGAGCTGGAGGTTTGCCTTTTCCCAAAGCTGCTCTGCCAAGGACAGGCAGCACGATCTGTAGCGTGTGTGGGAATGCACAGATCCGCAGGGCTGTTGTGCCTGTGAATAGGCTGCACGGGGAGGTGAAGAGCAGCAAGAGCTTTCAGGGCTGGCAGCTTCCCTGTGGGAGAAGGAGCCGGACATTTGCCTCTTCGGAAAGGGGCTCTGCCGAGGACAGGCAGCATGATCTGTAGCGTGTGTGGGAAAGCACAGATCCGCAGGGCTGTTGTGCCTGTGAATAGGCTGCACGGGGAGGTGAAGAGCAGCAAGAGCTTTCAGGGCTGGCAGATCCCTTGTGGGACAAGGAGCCGAATGTTTCCCTTTCAGAAAGAGGCACTGGCCGAGGACAGGCAGCATGCGGTGTAGCGTGTGTGGGAAAGCACAGATCCGCAGGGCTGTTGTGCCTGTGAATAGGCTGCACGGGGAGGTGAAGAGCAGCAAGAGCTTTCAGGCCTGGCAGCTTCCTTGTGGGAGAAAGAGCCGAATGTTTCACTTTCAGAGACATGCACTGGCCGAGGTCAGGCAGCATGCGGTGTAGCCTATGTGGGAAAGCACAGATCCGCAGGGCTGTTGTGCCTGTGAATAGGCTGCACGGGGAGGTGAAGAGCAGCAAGAGTTTTCAGGGCTGGCAGCTTCCCTGTGGGAGAAGGAGCCGGACGTTTCCCTTTTCGGAAAGGGGCTCTGCCGAGGACAGGCAGCATGATCTGTAGCGTGTGTGGGAAAGCACAGATCCGCAGGGCTGTTGTGCCTGTGAATAAGCTGCATGAGAAAAGTCAAGAGCAGCAAGAGCTTTCAGGGCTGGCACCTTCCTTGTGGGAGAAGGAGCTGGACATTTGCCTTTTCGGAAAGGGGCTCTGCTGAGGACAGGCAGCATGATCTGTAGCGTCTCTGGGAAAGCACAGATCCGCAGGGCTGTTGTGCCTGTGAATAGGCTGCACGGGGAGGTGAAGAGCAGCAAGAGCTTTCAAGGCTGGCAGCTTCCCTGTGGGAGAAGGAGCCGGAGGTTTGCCTTTTCGGAAAGCGGCTCTGCTGAGGACAGGCAGCATGATCTGTAGCGTGTGTGGGAAAGCACAGATCCGCAGGGGTGTTGTGCCTGTGAATAGGCTGCACGGGGAGGTGAAGAGCAGCAAGAGCTTTCAGGGCTGGCAGCTTGCCTGTGGGAGAAGGAGCCGGAGGTTTGCCTTTTCGGAAAGGGGCTCTGCCGAGGAGAGGCAGCATGATCTGTAGCGTGTGTGGGAAAGCACAGATCCGCAGGGCTGTTGTGCCTGTGAATAGGCTGCAGGGGGAAAGTGAAAAGCAGCAATAGCTTTCAGGGCTGGCACCTTCCTTGTGGGAGAAGGAGCCGGAGGTTTGCCTTTTCGGAAAGGGGCTCTGCCGAGGACAGGCAGCATCAGCTGTAGCGTCTGTGGGAAAGCACAGATCCGCAGGGCTGTTGTGCCTGTGAATAGGCTGCACGGGGAGGTGAAGAGCAGCAAGAGCTTTCAGGGCTGGCAGATCCCTTGTGGGACAAGGAGCCGAATGTTTCCCTTTCAGAAAGAGGCACTGGCCGAGGACAGGCAGCATGCGGTGTAGCGTCTGTGGGAAAGCACAGATCCGCAGGGCTGTTGTTCCTGTGAATAGGCTGCACGGGGAGGTGAAGAGCAGCAAGAGCTTTCAGGGCTGGCAGCTTCCTTGTGAGACAAGGAGCCGGACGTTTGCCTTTTCGGAAAGGGGCTCTGCTGAGGACAGGCAGCATCAGCTGTAGCGTGTGTGGGAAAGCACAGATCCGCAGGGCTGTTGTTCCTGTGAATAGGCTGCACGCGGAAAGTGAAAATCAGCAAGAGCTTTCAGGGCTGGCAGCTTCCTTGTGGGAGAAGGAGCTGGACGTTTGCCTTTTCCCAAAGCTGCTCTGCCAAGGACAGGCAGCATGATCTGTAGCGTGTGTGGGAAAGCACAGATCCGCAGGGCTGTTGTTCCTGTGAATAGGCTGCACGGGGAGGTGAAGAGCAGCAAGAGCTTTCAGGGCTGGCAGATCCCTTGTGGGACAAGGAGCCGAATGTTTCCCTTTCAGAAAGAGGCACTGGCCGAGGACACGCACCATGCGGTGTAGCGTGTGTGGGAAAGCGCAGATCCGCAGGGCTGTTGTTCCTGTGAATAGGCTGCACGGGGAGGTGAAGAGCAGCAAGAGCTTTCAGGCCTGGCAGCTTCCTTGTGGGAGAAAGAGCCGAATGTTTCACTTTCAGAGACATGCACTGGCCGAGGTCAGGCAGCATGCGGTGTAGCCTATGTGGGAAAGCACAGATCCGCAGGGCTGTTGTGCCTGTGAATAGGCTGCACGAGAAAAGTCAAGAGCAGCAAGAGCTTTCAGGGCTGGCACCTTCCTTGTGGGAGAAGGAGCTGGACATTTGCCTTTTCGGAAAGGGGCTCTGCTGAGGACAGGCAGCATGATCTGTAGCGTCTCTGGGAAAGCACAGATCCGCAGGGCTGTTGTGCCTGTGAATAGGCTGCACGGGGAGGTGAAGAGCAGCAAGAGCTTTCAGGGCTGGCAGCTTTCTTGTGGGAGAAGGAGCCGGAGGTTTGCCTTTTCGGAAAGGGGCTCTGCCGAGGAAAGGCACCATCAGCTGTAGCGTGTGTGGGAAAACACAGATCCGCAGGGCTGTTGTGCCTGTGAATAGGCTGCACGGGGAGGTGAAGAGCAGCAAGAGCTTTCAGGGCTGGCAGATCCCTTGTGGGACAAGGAGCCGAATGTTTCCCTTTCAGAAAGAGGCACTGGCCGAGGACAGGCAGCATGATCTGTAGCGTGTGTGGGAAAGCACAGATCCGCAGGGCTGTTGTGCCTGTGAATAGGCTGCACGGGGAGGTGAAGAGCAGCAAGAGCTTTCAGGGCTGGCAGCTTCCCTGTGGGAGAAGGAGCCGGAGGTTTGCCTTTTCGGAAAGGGGCTCTGCCGAGGACAGGCAGCATGCGGTGTAGCGTGTGTGGGAAAGCACAGATCCGCAGGGCTGTTGTTCCTGTGAATAGGCTGCACGGGGAAAGTGAAAATCAGCAAGAGCTTTCAGGGCTGGCTGCTTCCCTGTGGGAGAAGGTTCCGGACGTTTCCCTTTTCGGAAAGGGGCTCTGCTGAGGACAGGCAGCATCAGCTGTAGCATGTGTGGGAAAGCACAGATCCGCATGGCTGTTGTGCCTGTGAATAGGCTGCACGGGGAGGTGAAGAGCAGCAAGAGCTTTCAGGGCTGGCAGATCCCTTGTGGGAGAAGGAGCTGGACGTTTGCCTTTTTGGAAAGGGGCTCTGCCAAGGACAGGCAGCATGATCTGTAGCGTGTGTGGGAAAGCACAGATCCGCATGGCTGTTGTGCCTGTGAATAGGCTGCACGGGGAGGTGAAGAGCAGCAAGAGCTTTCAGGGCTGGCATCTTCTTTGTGGGTAGAAAGAGCCGGAGGTTTGCCTTTTCGGAAAGGGGCTCTGCCGAGGACAGGCAGCATGCGGTGTAGCGTGTGTGGGAAAGGACAGATCCGCAGGGCTGTTGTGCCTGTGAATAGGCTGCACGGGGAGGTGAAGAGCAGCAAGAGCTTTCAGGGCTGGCAGATCCCTTGTGGGACAAGGAGCCGAATGTTTCCCTTTCAGAAAGAGGCACTGGCCGAGGACAGGCAGCATGCGGTGTAGCGTGTGTGGGAAAGCACAGATCCGCAGGGCTGATGTTCCTGTGAATAGGCTGCACGGGGAGGTGAAGAGCAGCAAGAGCTTTCAGGACTGGCAGCTTCCTTGTGAGACAAGGAGCTGGACGTATGCCTTTTCCCAAAGCTGCTCTGCCAAGGACAGGCAGCATCAGCTGTAGCGTCTGTGGGAAAGCACAGATCCGCAGGGCTGTTGTGCCTGTGAATAGGCTGCACGGGGAGGTGAAGAGCAGCAAGAGCTTTCAGGCCTGGCAGCTTCCTTGTGGGAGAAGGAGCTGGAGGTTTGCCTTTTTGGAAAGGGTCTCTGCCAAGGACAGGCAGCATGATCTGTAGCGTGTGTGGGAAAGCACAGATCCGCAGGGCTGTTGTGCCTGTGAATAGGCTGCACGGGGAGGTGAAGAGCAGCAAGAGCTTTCAGGCCTGGCAGCTTCCTTGTGGGAGAAAGAGCCGAATGTTTCACTTTCATAGACATGCACTGGCCGAGGACAGGCAGCATGATCTGTAGCGTCTGTGGGAAAGCACAGATCCGCAGGGCTGTTGTTCCTGTGAATAGGCTGCACGGGGAGGTGAAGAGCAGCAAGAGCTTTCAGGGCTGGCAGCTTTTTTGTGGGGAGAAAGAGCCGGAAGTTTGCCTTTTCGGAAAGGGGCTCTGCCAAGGACAGGCAGCATCAGCTGTAGCGTGTGTGGGAAAGCACAGATCCGCAGGGCTGTTGTGCCTGTGAATAGGCTGCACGGGGAGGTGAAGAGCAGCAAGAGCTTTCAGGGCTGGCAGCTTCCCTGTGGGAGAAGGAGCCGGACATTTGCCTCTTCGGAAAGGGGCTCTGCCGAGGACAGGCAGCATGATCTGTAGCGTCTGTGGGAAAGCACAGATCCGCAGGGCTGTTGTGCCTGTGAATAGGCTGCACGGGGAGGTGAAGAGCAGCAAGAGCTTTCAGGGCTGGCAGATCCCTTGTGGTACAAGGAGCCGAATGTTTCCCTTTCAGAAGGAGGCACTGGCCGAGGACAGGCAGCATGCGGTGTAGCGTCTGTGGGAAAGCACAGATCCGCAGGGCTGTTGTGCCTGTGAATAGGCTGCACAGGGAGGTGAAGAGCAGCAAGAGCTTTCAGGGCTAGCAGCTTCCTTGTGAGACAAGGAGCCGGACGTTTGCCTTTTCGGAAAGGGGCACTGCCAAGGACAGGCAGCATGATCTGTAGCGTGTGTGGGAAAGCACAGATCCGCAGGGCTGTTGTTCCTGTGAATAGGCTGCACGGGGAGGTGAAGAGCAGCAAGAGCTTTCAGGGCTGGCAGCTTGCCTGTGGGAGAAGGAGCCGGAGGTTTGCCTTTCGGAAAGGGGCTCTGCCGAGGACAGGCAGCATCAGCTGTAGTGTGTGTGGGAAAGCACAGATCCGCAGGGCTGTTGTGCCTGTGAATAGGCTGCACGGGGAGGTGAAGAGCAGCAAGAGCTTTCAGGGCTGGCAGCTTCCCTGTGGGAGAAGGAGCCGGACATTTGCCTGTTCGGAAAGGGGCTCTGCCGAGGACAGGCAGCATGATCTGTAGCGTGTGTGGGAAAGCACAGATCCGCAGGGCTGTTGTGCCTGTGAATAGGCTGCACGGGGAGGTGAAGAGCAGCAAGAGCTTTCAGGGCTGGCAGATCCCTTGTGGGACAAGGAGCCGAATGTTTCCCTTTCAGAAAGAGGCACTGGCCGAGGACAGGCAGCATGCGGTGTAGCGTGTGTGGGAAAGCACAGATCCGCAGGGCTGTTGTGCCTGTGAATAGGCTGCACGGGGAGGTGAAGAGCAGCAAGAGCTTTCAGGGCTGGCAGCTTCCTTGTGAGACAAGGAGCCGGACGTTTGCCTTTTCGGAAAGGGGCTCTGCCGAGGACAGGCAGCATGATCTGTAGCGTGTGTGGGAAAGCACAGATCCGCAGGGCTGTTGTGCCTGTGAATAGGCTGCACGGGGAGGTGAAGAGCAGCAAGAGCTTTCAGGGCTGGCAGATCCCTTGTGGGACAAGGAGCCGAATGTTTCCCTTTCAGAAAGAGGCACTGGCCGAGGACAGGCAGCATGCGGTGTAGCGTGTGTGGGAAAGCACAGATCCGCAGGGCTGTTGTGCCTGTGAATAGGCTGCACGGGGAGGTGAAGAGCAGCAAGAGCTTTCAGGGCTGGCAGCTTCCTTGTGAGACAAGGAGCCGGACGTTTGCCTTTTCGGAAAGGGGCTCTGCTGAGGACAGGCAGCATCAGCTGTAGCGTGTGTGGGAAAGCACAGATCCGCAGGGCTGTTGTTCCTGTGAATAGGCTGCACGCGGAAAGTGAAAATCAGCAAGAGCTTTCAGGGCTGGCAGCTTCCCTGTGGGAGAAGGAGCCGGACATTTGCCTGTTCGGAAAGGGGCTCTGCCGAGGACAGGCAGCATGATCTGTAGCGTGTGTGGGAAAGCACAGATCCGCAGGGCTGTTGTGCCTGTGAATAGGCTGCACGGGGAGGTGAAGAGCAGCAAGAGCTTTCAGGGCTGGCAGATCCCTTGTGGGACAAGGAGCCGAATGTTTCCCTTTCAGAAAGAGGCACTGGCCGAGGACAGGCAGCATGCGGTGTAGCGTGTGTGGGAAAGCACAGATCCGCAGGGCTGTTGTGCCTGTGAATAGGCTGCACGGGGAGGTGAAGAGCAGCAAGAGCTTTCAGGGCTGGCAGCTTCCTTGTGAGACAAGGAGCCGGACGTTTGCCTTTTCGGAAAGGGGCTCTGCCGAGGACAGGCAGCATGATCTCTAGCGTGTGTGGGAAAGCACAGATCCGCAGGGCTGTTGTGCCTGTGAATAGGCTGCACGGGGAGGTGAAGAGCAGCAAGAGCTTTCAGGGCTGGCAGATCCCTTGTGGGACAAGGAGCCGAATGTTTCCCTTTCAGAAAGAGGCACTGGCCGAGGACAGGCAGCATGCGGTGTAGCGTGTGTGGGAAAGCACAGATCCGCAGGGCTGTTGTGCCTGTGAATAGGCTGCACGGGGAGGTGAAGAGCAGCAAGAGCTTTCAGGGCTGGCAGCTTCCTTGTGAGACAAGGAGCCGGACGTTTGCCTTTTCGGAAAGGGGCTCTGCTGAGGACAGGCAGCATCAGCTGTAGCGTGTGTGGGAAAGCACAGATCCGCAGGGCTGTTGTTCCTGTGAATAGGCTGCACGCGGAAAGTGAAAATCAGCAAGAGCTTTCAGGGCTGGCAGCTTCCTTGTGGGAGAAGGAGCTGGACGTTTGCCTTTTCCCAAAGCTGCTCTGCCAAGGACAGGCAGCATGATCTGTAGCGTGTGTGGGAAAGCACAGATCCGCAGGGCTGTTGTTCCTGTGAATAGGCTGCACGGGGAGGTGAAGAGCAGCAAGAGCTTTCAGGGCTGGCAGATCCCTTGTGGGACAAGGAGCCGAATGTTTCCCTTTCAGAAAGAGGCACTGGCCGAGGACAGGCACCATGCGGTGTAGCGTGTGTGGGAAAGCACAGATCCGCAGGGCTGTTGTGCCTGTGAATAGGCTGCACGGGGAGGTGAAGAGCAGCAAGAGTTTTCAGGGCTGGCAGATCCCTTGTGGGAGAAAGAGCCGAATGTTTCACTTTCAGAGACATGCACTGGCCGAGGTCAGGCAGCATGCGGTGTAGCCTATGTGGGAAAGCACAGATCCGCAGGGCTGTTGTGCCTGTGAATAGGCTGCACGGGGAGGTGAAGAGCAGCAAGAGTTTTCAGGGCTGGCAGCTTCCCTGTGGGAGAAGGAGCCGGACGTTTCCCTTTTCGGAAAGGGGTTCTGCCGAGGACAGGCAGCATGATCTGTAGCGTGTGTGGGAAAGCACAGATCCGCAGGGCTGTTGTGCCTGTGAATAAGCTGCACGAGAAAAGTCAAGAGCAGCAAGAGCTTTCAGGGCTGGCACCTTCCTTGTGGGAGAAGGAGCTGGACATTTGCCTTTTCCGAAAGGGGCTCTGCTGAGGACAGGCAGCATGATCTGTAGCGTCTCTGGGAAAGCACAGATCCGCAGGGCTGTTGTGCCTGTGAATAGGCTGCACGGGGAGGTGAAGAGCAGCAAGAGCTTTCAAGGCTGGCAGCTTCCCTGTGGGAGAAGGAGCCGTACGTTTGCCTCTTCGGAAAGGGGCTCTGCCGAGGACAGGCAGCATGATCTGTAGCGTGTGTGGGAAAGCACAGATCCGCAGGGCTGTTGTGCCTGTGAATAGGCTGCACGGGGAGGTGAAGAGCAGCAAGAGCTTTCAGGGCTGGCCGCTTCCTTGTGGGAGAAGGAGCCGGACGTTTCCCTTTTCGGAAAGGGGCTCTGCCGAGGACAGGCAGCATCAGCTGTAGCGTGTGTGGGAAAGCACAGATCCGCAGGGCTGTTGTGCCTGTGGATAGGCTGCACGGGGAGGTGAAGAGCAGCAAGAGCTTTCAGGGCTGGCAGCTTCCTTGTGGGAGAAGGATCAGACGTTTCCATGTCAGAAAGAGGCACTGGCCGAGGACAGGCACCATGCGGTGTAGCCTATGTGGGAAAGCACAGATCCGCAGGGCTGTTGTGCCTGTGAATAGGCTGCACGGGGAGGTGAAGAGCAGCAAGAGCTTTCAGGGCTGGCACCTTCTCTGTTGGAGAAGGAGCTACACGTTTGCCTTTTCGGAAAGGGGCTCTGCTGAGGACAGGCAGCATGATCTGTAGCGTGTGTGGGAAAGCACAGATCCGCAGGGCTGTTGTGCCTGTGAATAGGCTGCAGGGGGAAAGTGAAAAGCAGCAATAGCTTTCAGGGCTGGCACCTTCCTTGTGGGAGAAGGAGCCGGACATTTGCCTTTTCGGAAAGGGGCTCTGCCGAGGACAGGCAGCATCAGCTGTAGCGTGTGTGTGGGAAAGCACAGATCCGCAGGGCTGTTGTTCCTGTGAATAGGCTGCACGGGGAGGTGAAGAGCAGCAAGAGCTTTCAGGCCTGGCAGCTTCCTTGTGGGAGAAAGAGCCGAATGTTTCACTTTCAGAGACATGCACTGGCCGAGGTCAGGCAGCATGCGGTGTAGCCTATGTGGGAAAGCACAGATCCGCAGGGCTGTTGTGCCTGTGAATAGGCTGCACGGGGAGGTGAAGAGCAGCAAGAGTTTTCAGGGCTGGCAGCTTCCCTGTGGGAGAAGGAGCCGGACGTTTCCCTTTTCGGAAAGGGGCTCTGCCGAGGACAGGCAGCATGATCTGTAGCGTGTGTGGGAAAGCACAGATCCGCAGGGCTGTTGTGCCTGTGAATAGGCTGCACGGGGAGGTGAAGAGCAGCAAGAGCTTTCAAGGCAGGCAGCTTCCCTGTGGGAGAAGGAGCCGGAGGTTTGCCTTTTCGGAAAGGGGCTCTGCCGAAGGAAAGCCTCGTTAGCTGTAGCGTGTGTGGGAAAGCACAGATCCGCAGGGGTGTTGTGCCTGTGAATAGGCTGCACGGGGAGGTGAAAATCAGCAAGAGCTTTCAGGGCTGGCAGCTTCCTTGAGGGAGAAGGAGCCGAATGTTTCCATTTCAGAAATAGGCACTGGCCGAGGACAGGCAGCATGCGGTGTAGCCTATGTGGGAAAGCACAGATCCGCAGGGCTGTTGTGCCTGTGAATAGGCTGCACGGGGAGGTGAAGAGCAGCAAGAGCTTTCAGGGCTGGCAGCTTCCCTGTTGGAGAAGGAGCTGGAGGTTTGCCTTTTCGGAAAGGGGCACTGCCAAGGACAGGCAGCATGATCTGTAGCGTGTGTGGGAAAGCACAGATCCGCAGGGCTGTTGTGCCTGTGAATAGGCTGCACGGGGAGGTGAAGAGCAGCAAGAGCTTTCAGGGCTGGCAGATCCCTTGTGGGACAAGGAGCCGAATGTTTCCCTTTCAGAAAGAGGCACTGGCCGAGGACAGGCAGCATGCGGTGTAGCGTGTGTGGGAAAGCACAGATCCGCAGGGCTGTTGTGCCTGTGAATAGGCTGCACGGGGAGGTGAAGAGCAGCAAGAGCTTTCAGGGCTGGCAGCTTCCTTGTGAGACAAGGAGCCGGACGTTTGCCTTTTCGGAAAGGGGCTCTGCCGAGGACAGGCAGCATGATCTCTAGCGTGTGTGGGAAAGCACAGATCCGCAGGGCTGTTGTGCCTGTGAATAGGCTGCACGGGGAGGTGAAGAGCAGCAAGAGCTTTCAGGGCTGGCAGATCCCTTGTGGGACAAGGAGCCGAATGTTTCCCTTTCAGAAAGAGGCACTGGCCGAGGACAGGCAGCATGCGGTGTAGCGTGTGTGGGAAAGCACAGATCCGCAGGGCTGTTGTGCCTGTGAATAGGCTGCACGGGGAGGTGAAGAGCAGCAAGAGCTTTCAGGGCTGGCAGCTTCCTTGTGAGACAAGGAGCCGGACGTTTGCCTTTTCGGAAAGGGGCTCTGCCGAGGACAGGCAGCATGATCTGTAGCGTGTGTGGGAAAGCACAGATCCGCAGGGCTGTTGTGCCTGTGAATAGGCTGCACGGGGAGGTGAAGAGCAGCAAGAGCTTTCAGGGCTGGCAGATCCCTTGTGGGACAAGGAGCCGAATGTTTCCCTTTCAGAAAGAGGCACTGGCCGAGGACAGGCAGCATGCGGTGTAGCGTGTGTGGGAAAGCACAGATCCGCAGGGCTGTTGTGCCTGTGAATAGGCTGCACGGGGAGGTGAAGAGCAGCAAGAGCTTTCAGGGCTGGCAGATCCCTTGTGGGACAAGGAGCCGAATGTTTCCCTTTCAGAAAGAGGCACTGGCCGAGGACAGGCAGCATGCGGTGTAGCGTGTGTGGGAAAGCACAGATCCGCAGGGCTGTTGTGCCTGTGAATAGGCTGCACGGGGAGGTGAAGAGCAGCAAGAGCTTTCAGGGCTGGCAGCTTCCTTGTGGGAGAAGGAGCTGGAGGTTTGCCTTTTCGGAAAGGGGCTCTGCCGAGGACAGGCAGCATGATCTGTAGCGTGTGTGGGAAAGCACAGATCCGCAGGGCTGTTGTGCCTGTGAATAGGCTGCACGGGGAGGTGAAGAGCAGCAAGAGCTTTCAGGGCTGGCAGATCCCTTGTGGGACAAGGAGCCGAATGTTTCCCTTTCAGAAAGAGGCACTGGCCGAGGACAGGCAGCATGCGGTGTAGCGTGTGTGGGAAAGCACAGATCCGCAGGGCTGTTGTGCCTGTGAATAGGCTGCACGGGGAGGTGAAGAGCAGCAAGAGCTTTCAGGGCTGGCAGCTTCCTTGTGAGACAACGAGCCGGACGTTTGCCTTTTCGGAAAGGGGCTCTGCCGAGGACAGGCAGCATGATCTGTAGCGTGTGTGGGAAAGCACAGATCCGCAGGGCTGTTGTGCCTGTGAATAGGCTGCACGGGGAGGTGAAGAGCAGCAAGAGCTTTCAGGGCTGGCAGCTTCCTTGTGGGAGAAGGAGCTGGAGGTTTGCCTTTTCGGAAAGGGGCTCTGCCGAGGACAGGCAGCATGATCTGTAGCGTGTGTGGGAAAGCACAGATCCGCAGGGCTGTTGTGCCTGTGAATAGGCTGCACGGGGAGGTGAAGAGCAGCAAGAGCTTTCAGGGCTGGCAGATCCCTTGTGGGACAAGGAGCCGAATGTTTCCCTTTCAGAAAGAGGCACTGGCCGAGGACAGGCAGCATGCGGTGTAGCGTGTGTGGGAAAGCACAGATCCGCAGGGCTGTTGTGCCTGTGAATAGGCTGCACGGGGAGGTGAAGAGCAGCAAGAGCTTTCAGGGCTGGCAGCTTCCTTGTGAGACAAGGAGCCGGACGTTTGCCTTTTCGGAAAGGGGCTCTGCCGAGGACAGGCAGCATGATCTGTAGCGTGTGTGGGAAAGCACAGATCCGCAGGGCTGTTGTGCCTGTGAATAGGCTGCACGGGGAGGTGAAGAGCAGCAAGAGCTTTCAGGGCTGGCAGATCCCTTGTGGGACAAGGAGCCGAATGTTTCCCTTTCAGAAAGAGGCACTGGCCGAGGACAGGCAGCATGCGGTGTAGCGTGTGTGGGAAAGCACAGATCCGCAGGGCTGTTGTGCCTGTGAATAGGCTGCACGGGGAGGTGAAGAGCAGCAAGAGCTTTCAGGGCTGGCAGCTTCCTTGTGAGACAAGGAGCCGGACGTTTGCCTTTTCGGAAAGGGGCTCTGCTGAGGACAGGCAGCATCAGCTGTAGCGTGTGTGGGAAAGCACAGATCCGCAGGGCTGTTGTTCCTGTGAATAGGCTGCACGCGGAAAGTGAAAATCAGCAAGAGCTTTCAGGGCTGGCAGCTTCCCTGTGGGAGAAGGAGCCGGACATTTGCCTGTTCGGAAAGGGGCTCTGCCGAGGACAGGCAGCATCAGCTGTAGCGTCTGTGGGAAAGCACAGATCCGCAGGGCTGTTGTGCCTGTGAATAGGCTGCACGGGGAGGTGAAGAGCAGCAAGAGCTTTCAGGGCTGGCAGATCCCTTGTGGGACAAGGAGCCGAATGTTTCCCTTTCAGAAAGAGGCACTGGCCGAGGACAGGCACCATGCGGTGTAGCGTGTGTGGGAAAGCACAGATCCGCAGGGCTGTTGTGCCTGTGAATAGGCTGCACGGGGAGGTGAAGAGCAGCAAGAGTTTTCAGGGCTGGCAGATCCCTTGTGGGAGAAAGAGCCGAATGTTTCACTTTCAGAGACATGCACTGGCCGAGGTCAGGCAGCATGCGGTGTAGCCTATGTGGGAAAGCACAGATCCGCAGGGCTGTTGTGCCTGTGAATAGGCTGCACGGGGAGGTGAAGAGCAGCAAGAGTTTTCAGGGCTGGCAGCTTCCCTGTGGGAGAAGGAGCCGGACGTTTCCCTTTTCGGAAAGGGGCTCTGCCGAGGACAGGCAGCATGATCTGTAGCGTGTGTGGGAAAGCACAGATCCGCAGGGCTGTTGTGCCTGTGAATAAGCTGCACGAGAAAAGTCAAGAGCAGCAAGAGCTTTCAGGGCTGGCACCTTCCTTGTGGGAGAAGGAGCTGGACATTTGCCTTTTCCGAAAGGGGCTCTGCTGAGGACAGGCAGCATGATCTGTAGCGTCTCTGGGAAAGCACAGATCCGCAGGGCTGTTGTGCCTGTGAATAGGCTGCACGGGGAGGTGAAGAGCAGCAAGAGCTTTCAAGGCTGGCAGCTTCCCTGTGGGAGAAGGAGCCGTACGTTTGCCTCTTCGGAAAGGGGCTCTGCCGAGGACAGGCAGCATGATCTGTAGCGTGTGTGGGAAAGCACAGATCCGCAGGGCTGTTGTGCCTGTGAATAGGCTGCACGGGGAGGTGAAGAGCAGCAAGAGCTTTCAGGGCTGGCCGCTTCCTTGTGGGAGAAGGAGCCGGACGTTTCCCTTTTCGGAAAGGGGCACTGCCGAGGACAGGCAGCATCAGCTGTAGCGTGTGTGGGAAAGCACAGATCCGCAGGGCTGTTGTGCCTGTGGATAGGCTGCACGGGGAGGTGAAGAGCAGCAAGAGCTTTCAGGGCTGGCAGCTTCCTTGTGGGAGAAGGATCAGACGTTTCCATGTCAGAAAGAGGCACTGGCCGAGGACAGGCACCATGCGGTGTAGACTATGTGGGAAAGCACAGATCCGCAGGGCTGTTGTGCCTGTGAATAGGCTGCACGGGGAGGTGAAGAGCAGCAAGAGCTTTCAGGGCTGGCACCTTCTCTGTTGGAGAAGGAGCTACACGTTTGCCTTTTCGGAAAGGGGCTCTGCTGAGGACAGGCAGCATGATCTGTAGCGTGTGTGGGAAAGCACAGATCCGCAGGGCTGTTGTGCCTGTGAATAGGCTGCAGGGGGAAAGTGAAAAGCAGCAATAGCTTTCAGGGCTGGCACCTTCCTTGTGGGAGAAGGAGCCGGACATTTGCCTTTTCGGAAAGGGGCTCTGCCGAGGACAGGCAGCATCAGCTGTAGCGTGTGTGTGGGAAAGCACAGATCCGCAGGGCTGTTGTTCCTGTGAATAGGCTGCACGGGGAGGTGAAGAGCAGCAAGAGCTTTCAGGGCTGGCAGCTTCCCTGTGGGAGAAGGAGCCGGAGGTTTGCCTTTTCGGAAAGGGGCTCTGCCGAGGACAGGCAGCATGATCTGTAGCGTGTGTGGGAAAGCACAGATCCGCAGGGCTGTTGTGCCTGTGAATAGGCTGCACGGGGAGGTGAAGAGCAGCAAGAGCTTTCAGGGCTGGCAGATCCCTTGTGGGACAAGGAGCCGAATGTTTCCCTTTCAGAAAGAGGCACTGGCCGAGGACAGGCAGCATGCGGTGTAGCGTGTGTGGGAAAGCACAGATCCGCAGGGCTGTTGTTCCTGTGAATAGGCTGCACGGGGAGGTGAAGAGCAGCAAGAGCTTTCAGGCCTGGCAGCTTCCTTGTGGGAGAAAGAGCCGAATGTTTCACTTTCAGAGACATGCACTGGCCGAGGTCAGGCAGCATGCGGTGTAGCCTATGTGGGAAAGCACAGATCCGCAGGGCTGTTGTGCCTGTGAATAGGCTGCACGGGGAGGTGAAGAGCAGCAAGAGTTTTCAGGGCTGGCAGCTTCCCTGTGGGAGAAGGAGCCGGACGTTTCCCTTTTCGGAAAGGGGCTCTGCCGAGGACAGGCAGCATGATCTGTAGCGTGTGTGGGAAAGCACAGATCCGCAGGGCTGTTGTGCCTGTGAATAAGCTGCATGAGAAAAGTCAAGAGCAGCAAGAGCTTTCAGGGCTGGCACCTTCCTTGTGGGAGAAGGAGCTGGACATTTGCCTTTTCGGAAAGGGGCTCTGCTGAGGACAGGCAGCATGATCTGTAGCGTCTCTGGGAAAGCACAGATCCGCAGGGCTGTTGTGCCTGTGAATAGGCTGCACGGGGAGGTGAAGAGCAGCAAGAGCTTTCAAGGCTGGCAGCTTCCCTGTGGGAGAAGGAGCCGGACGTTTGCCTTTTCGGAAAGCGGCTCTGCTGAGGACAGGCAGCATGATCTGTAGCGTGTGTGGGAAAGCACAGATCCGCAGGGGTGTTGTGCCTGTGAATAGGCTGCACGTGGAGGTGAAGAGCAGCAAGAGCTTTCAGGGCTGGCAGCTTGCCTGTGGGAGAAGGAGCCGGAGGTTTGCCTTTTCGGAAAGGGGCTCTGCCGAGGACAGGCAGCATGATCTGTAGCGTGTGTGGGAAAGCACAGATCCGCAGGGCTGTTGTGCCTGTGAATAGGCTGCAGGGGGAAAGTGAAAAGCAGCAATAGCTTTCAGGGCTGGCACCTTCCTTGTGGGAGAAGGAGCCGGAGGTTTGCCTTTTCGGAAAGGGGCTCTGCCGAGGACAGGCAGCATCAGCTGTAGCGTGTGTGGGAAAGCACAGATCCGCAGGGCTGTTGTGCCTGTGAATAGGCTGCACGGGGAGGTGAAGAGCAGCAAGAGCTTTCAGGGCTGGCAGATCCCTTGTGGGACAAGGAGCCGAATGTTTCCCTTTCAGAAAGAGGCACTGGCCGAGGACAGGCAGCATGCGGTGTAGCGTCTGTGGGAAAGCACAGATCCGCAGGGCTGTTGTTCCTGTGAATAGGCTGCACGGGGAGGTGAAGAGCAGCAAGAGCTTTCAGGGCTGGCAGCTTCCCTGTGAGACAAGGAGCCGGACGTTTGCCTTTTCGGAAAGGGGCTCTGCTGAGGACAGGCAGCATCAGCTGTAGCGTGTGTGGGAAAGCACAGATCCGCAGGGCTGTTGTTCCTGTGAATAGGCTGCACGCGGAAAGTGAAAATCAGCAAGAGCTTTCAGGGCTGGCAGCTTCCTTGTGGGAGAAGGAGCTGGACGTTTGCCTTTTCCCAAAGCTGCTCTGCCAAGGACAGGCAGCATGATCTGTAGCGTGTGTGGGAAAGCACAGATCCGCAGGGCTGTTGTTCCTGTGAATAGGCTGCACGGGGAGGTGAAGAGCAGCAAGAGCTTTCAGGGCTGGCAGATCCCTTGTGGGACAAGGAGCCGAATGTTTCCCTTTCAGAAAGAGGCACTGGCCGAGGACAGGCACCATGCGGTGTAGCGTGTGTGGGAAAGCGCAGATCCGCAGGGCTGTTGTTCCTGTGAATAGGCTGCACGGGGAGGTGAAGAGCAGCAAGAGCTTTCAGGCCTGGCAGCTTCCTTGTGGGAGAAAGAGCCGAATGTTTCACTTTCAGAGACATGCACTGGCCGAGGTCAGGCAGCATGCGGTGTAGCCTATGTGGGAAAGCACAGATCCGCAGGGCTGTTGTGCCTGTGAATAGGCTGCACGGGGAGGTGAAGAGCAGCAAGAGTTTTCAGGGCTGGCAGCTTCCCTGTGGGAGAAGGAGCCGGACGTTTCCCTTTTCGGAAAGGGGTTCTGCCGAGGACAGGCAGCATGATCTGTAGCGTGTGTGGGAAAGCACAGATCCGCAGGGCTGTTGTGCCTGTGAATAAGCTGCACGAGAAAAGTCAAGAGCAGCAAGAGCTTTCAGGGCTGGCACCTTCCTTGTGGGAGAAGGAGCTGGACATTTGCCTTTTCCGAAAGGGGCTCTGCTGAGGACAGGCAGCATGATCTGTAGCGTCTCTGGGAAAGCACAGATCCGCAGGGCTGTTGTGCCTGTGAATAGGCTGCACGGGGAGGTGAAGAGCAGCAAGAGCTTTCAAGGCTGGCAGCTTCCCTGTGGGAGAAGGAGCCGTACGTTTGCCTCTTCGGAAAGGGGCTCTGCCGAGGACAGGCAGCATGATCTGTAGCGTGTGTGGGAAAGCACAGATCCGCAGGGCTGTTGTGCCTGTGAATAGGCTGCACGGGGAGGTGAAGAGCAGCAAGAGCTTTCAGGGCTGGCCGCTTCCTTGTGGGAGAAGGAGCCGGACGTTTCCCTTTTCAGAAAGGGGCTCTGCCGAGGACAGGCAGCATCAGCTGTAGCGTGTGTGGGAAAGCACAGATCCGCAGGGCTGTTGTGCCTGTGGATAGGCTGCACGGGGAGGTGAAGAGCAGCAAGAGCTTTCAGGGCTGGCAGCTTCCTTGTGGGAGAAGGATCAGACGTTTCCATGTCAGAAAGAGGCACTGGCCGAGGACAGGCACCATGCGGTGTAGCGTGTGTGGGAAAGCACAGATCCGCAGGGCTGTTGTGCCTGTGAATAGGCTGCACGGGGAGGTGAAGAGCAGCAAGAGCTTTCAGGGCTGGCACCTTCTCTGTTGGAGAAGGAGCTACACGTTTGCCTTTTCGGAAAGGGGCTCTGCTGAGGACAGGCAGCATGATCTGTAGCGTGTGTGGGAAAGCACAGATCCGCAGGGCTGTTGTGCCTGTGAATAGGCTGCAGGGGGAAAGTGAAAAGCAGCAATAGCTTTCAGGGCTGGCACCTTCCTTGTGGGAGAAGGAGCCGGACATTTGCCTTTTCGGAAAGGGGCTCTGCCGAGGACAGGCAGCATCAGCTGTAGCGTGTGTGTGGGAAAGCACAGATCCGCAGGGCTGTTGTTCCTGTGAATAGGCTGCACGGGGAGGTGAAGAGCAGCAAGAGCTTTCAGGCCTGGCAGCTTCCTTGTGGGAGAAAGAGCCGAATGTTTCACTTTCAGAGACATGCACTGGCCGAGGTCAGGCAGCATGCGGTGTAGCCTATGTGGGAAAGCACAGATCCGCAGGGCTGTTGTGCCTGTGAATAGGCTGCACGGGGAGGTGAAGAGCAGCAAGAGTTTTCAGGGCTGGCAGCTTCCCTGTGGGAGAAGGAGCCGGACGTTTCCCTTTTCGGAAAGGGGCTCTGCCGAGGACAGGCAGCATGATCTGTAGCGTGTGTGGGAAAGCACAGATCCGCAGGGCTGTTGTGCCTGTGAATAGGCTGCACGGGGAGGTGAAGAGCAGCAAGAGCTTTCAAGGCAGGCAGCTTCCCTGTGGGAGAAGGAGCCGGAGGTTTGCCTTTTCGGAAAGGGGCTCTGCCGAAGGAAAGCCTCGTTAGCTGTAGCGTGTGTGGGAAAGCACAGATCCGCAGGGCTGTTGTGCCTGTGAATAGGCTGCACGGGGAGGTGAAAATCAGCAAGAGCTTTCAGGGCTGGCAGCTTCCTTGAGGGAGAAGGAGCCGAATGTTTCCATTTCAGAAATAGGCACTGGCCGAGGACAGGCAGCATGCGGTGTAGCCTATGTGGGAAAGCACAGATCCGCAGGGCTGTTGTGCCTGTGAATAGGCTGCACGGGGAGGTGAAGAGCAGCAAGAGCTTTCAGGGCTGGCAGCTTCCCTGTTGGAGAAGGAGCTGGAGGTTTGCCTTTTCGGAAAGGGGCACTGCCAAGGACAGGCAGCATGATCTGTAGCGTGTGTGGGAAAGCACAGATCCGCAGGGCTGTTGTGCCTGTGAATAGGCTGCACGGGGAGGTGAAGAGCAGCAAGAGCTTTCAGGGCTGGCAGATCCCTTGTGGGACAAGGAGCCGAATGTTTCCCTTTCAGAAAGAGGCACTGGCCGAGGACAGGCAGCATGCGGTGTAGCGTGTGTGGGAAAGCACAGATCCGCAGGGCTGTTGTGCCTGTGAATAGGCTGCACGGGGAGGTGAAGAGCAGCAAGAGCTTTCAGGGCTGGCAGCTTCCTTGTGAGACAAGGAGCCGGACGTTTGCCTTTTCGGAAAGGGGCTCTGCCGAGGACAGGCAGCATGATCTCTAGCGTGTGTGGGAAAGCACAGATCCGCAGGGCTGTTGTGCCTGTGAATAGGCTGCACGGGGAGGTGAAGAGCAGCAAGAGCTTTCAGGGCTGGCAGATCCCTTGTGGGACAAGGAGCCGAATGTTTCCCTTTCAGAAAGAGGCACTGGCCGAGGACAGGCAGCATGCGGTGTAGCGTGTGTGGGAAAGCACAGATCCGCAGGGCTGTTGTGCCTGTGAATAGGCTGCACGGGGAGGTGAAGAGCAGCAAGAGCTTTCAGGGCTGGCAGCTTCCTTGTGAGACAAGGAGCCGGACGTTTGCCTTTTCGGAAAGGGGCTCTGCCGAGGACAGGCAGCATGATCTGTAGCGTGTGTGGGAAAGCACAGATCCGCAGGGCTGTTGTGCCTGTGAATAGGCTGCACGGGGAGGTGAAGAGCAGCAAGAGCTTTCAGGGCTGGCAGATCCCTTGTGGGACAAGGAGCCGAATGTTTCCCTTTCAGAAAGAGGCACTGGCCGAGGACAGGCAGCATGCGGTGTAGCGTGTGTGGGAAAGCACAGATCCGCAGGGCTGTTGTGCCTGTGAATAGGCTGCACGGGGAGGTGAAGAGCAGCAAGAGCTTTCAGGGCTGGCAGCTTCCCTGTGGGAGAAGGAGCCGGACATTTGCCTGTTCGGAAAGGGGCTCTGCCGAGGACAGGCAGCATGATCTGTAGCGTGTGTGGGAAAGCACAGATCCGCAGGGCTGTTGTGCCTGTGAATAGGCTGCACGGGGAGGTGAAGAGCAGCAAGAGCTTTCAGGGCTGGCAGATCCCTTGTGGGACAAGGAGCCGAATGTTTCCCTTTCAGAAAGAGGCACTGGCCGAGGACAGGCAGCATGCGGTGTAGCGTGTGTGGGAAAGCACAGATCCGCAGGGCTGTTGTGCCTGTGAATAGGCTGCACGGGGAGGTGAAGAGCAGCAAGAGCTTTCAGGGCTGCAGCTTCCTTGTGGGAGAAGGAGCTGGAGGTTTGCCTTTTCGGAAAGGGGCTCTGCCGAGGACAGGCAGCATGATCTGTAGCGTGTGTGGGAAAGCACAGATCCGCAGGGCTGTTGTGCCTGTGAATAGGCTGCACGGGGAGGTGAAGAGCAGCAAGAGCTTTCAGGGCTGGCAGATCCCTTGTGGGACAAGGAGCCGAATGTTTCCCTTTCAGAAAGAGGCACTGGCCGAGGACAGGCAGCATGCGGTGTAGCGTGTGTGGGAAAGCACAGATCCGCAGGGCTGTTGTGCCTGTGAATAGGCTGCACGGGGAGGTGAAGAGCAGCAAGAGCTTTCAGGGCTGGCAGCTTCCTTGTGAGACAAGGAGCCGGACGTTTGCCTTTTCGGAAAGGGGCTCTGCCGAGGACAGGCAGCATGATCTGTAGCGTGTGTGGGAAAGCACAGATCCGCAGGGCTGTTGTGCCTGTGAATAGGCTGCACGGGGAGGTGAAGAGCAGCAAGAGCTTTCAGGGCTGGCAGCTTCCTTGTGGGAGAAGGAGCTGGAGGTTTGCCTTTTCGGAAAGGGGCTCTGCCGAGGACAGGCAGCATGATCTGTAGCGTGTGTGGGAAAGCACAGATCCGCAGGGCTGTTGTGCCTGTGAATAGGCTGCACGGGGAGGTGAAGAGCAGCAAGAGCTTTCAGGGCTGGCAGATCCCTTGTGGGACAAGGAGCCGAATGTTTCCCTTTCAGAAAGAGGCACTGGCCGAGGACAGGCAGCATGCGGTGTAGCGTGTGTGGGAAAGCACAGATCCGCAGGGCTGTTGTGCCTGTGAATAGGCTGCACGGGGAGGTGAAGAGCAGCAAGAGCTTTCAGGGCTGGCAGCTTCCTTGTGAGACAAGGAGCCGGACGTTTGCCTTTTCGGAAAGGGGCTCTGCCGAGGACAGGCAGCATGATCTGTAGCGTGTGTGGGAAAGCACAGATCCGCAGGGCTGTTGTGCCTGTGAATAGGCTGCACGGGGAGGTGAAGAGCAGCAAGAGCTTTCAGGGCTGGCAGATCCCTTGTGGGACAAGGAGCCGAATGTTTCCCTTTCAGAAAGAGGCACTGGCCGAGGACAGGCAGCATGCGGTGTAGCGTGTGTGGGAAAGCACAGATCCGCAGGGCTGTTGTGCCTGTGAATAGGCTGCACGGGGAGGTGAAGAGCAGCAAGAGCTTTCAGGGCTGGCAGCTTCCTTGTGAGACAAGGAGCCGGACGTTTGCCTTTTCGGAAAGGGGCTCTGCTGAGGACAGGCAGCATCAGCTGTAGCGTGTGTGGGAAAGCACAGATCCGCAGGGCTGTTGTTCCTGTGAATAGGCTGCACGCGGAAAGTGAAAATCAGCAAGAGCTTTCAGGGCTGGCAGCTTCCCTGTGGGAGAAGGAGCCGGACATTTGCCTGTTCGGAAAGGGGCTCTGCCGAGGACAGGCAGCATGATCTGTAGCGTGTGTGGGAAAGCACAGATCCGCAGGGCTGTTGTGCCTGTGAATAGGCTGCACGGGGAGGTGAAGAGCAGCAAGAGCTTTCAGGGCTGGCAGATCCCTTGTGGGACAAGGAGCCGAATGTTTCCCTTTCAGAAAGAGGCACTGGCCGAGGACAGGCACCATGCGGTGTAGCGTGTGTGGGAAAGCACAGATCCGCAGGGCTGTTGTGCCTGTGAATAGGCTGCACGGGGAGGTGAAGAGCAGCAAGAGTTTTCAGGGCTGGCAGATCCCTTGTGGGAGAAAGAGCCGAATGTTTCACTTTCAGAGACATGCACTGGCCGAGGTCAGGCAGCATGCGGTGTAGCCTATGTGGGAAAGCACAGATCCGCAGGGCTGTTGTGCCTGTGAATAGGCTGCACGGGGAGGTGAAGAGCAGCAAGAGTTTTCAGGGCTGGCAGCTTCCCTGTGGGAGAAGGAGCCGGACGTTTCCCTTTTCGGAAAGGGGCTCTGCCGAGGACAGGCAGCATGATCTGTAGCGTGTGTGGGAAAGCACAGATCCGCAGGGCTGTTGTGCCTGTGAATAAGCTGCACGAGAAAAGTCAAGAGCAGCAAGAGCTTTCAGGGCTGGCACCTTCCTTGTGGGAGAAGGAGCTGGACATTTGCCTTTTCCGAAAGGGGCTCTGCTGAGGACAGGCAGCATGATCTGTAGCGTCTCTGGGAAAGCACAGATCCGCAGGGCTGTTGTGCCTGTGAATAGGCTGCACGGGGAGGTGAAGAGCAGCAAGAGCTTTCAAGGCTGGCAGCTTCCCTGTGGGAGAAGGAGCCGTACGTTTGCCTCTTCGGAAAGGGGCTCTGCCGAGGACAGGCAGCATGATCTGTAGCGTGTGTGGGAAAGCACAGATCCGCAGGGCTGTTGTGCCTGTGAATAGGCTGCACGGGGAGGTGAAGAGCAGCAAGAGCTTTCAGGGCTGGCCGCTTCCTTGTGGGAGAAGGAGCCGGACGTTTCCCTTTTCGGAAAGGGGCACTGCCGAGGACAGGCAGCATCAGCTGTAGCGTGTGTGGGAAAGCACAGATCCGCAGGGCTGTTGTGCCTGTGGATAGGCTGCACGGGGAGGTGAAGAGCAGCAAGAGCTTTCAGGGCTGGCAGCTTCCTTGTGGGAGAAGGATCAGACGTTTCCATGTCAGAAAGAGGCACTGGCCGAGGACAGGCACCATGCGGTGTAGACTATGTGGGAAAGCACAGATCCGCAGGGCTGTTGTGCCTGTGAATAGGCTGCACGGGGAGGTGAAGAGCAGCAAGAGCTTTCAGGGCTGGCACCTTCTCTGTTGGAGAAGGAGCTACACGTTTGCCTTTTCGGAAAGGGGCTCTGCTGAGGACAGGCAGCATGATCTGTAGCGTGTGTGGGAAAGCACAGATCCGCAGGGCTGTTGTGCCTGTGAATAGGCTGCAGGGGGAAAGTGAAAAGCAGCAATAGCTTTCAGGGCTGGCACCTTCCTTGTGGGAGAAGGAGCCGGACATTTGCCTTTTCGGAAAGGGGCTCTGCCGAGGACAGGCAGCATCAGCTGTAGCGTGTGTGTGGGAAAGCACAGATCCGCAGGGCTGTTGTTCCTGTGAATAGGCTGCACGGGGAGGTGAAGAGCAGCAAGAGCTTTCAGGCCTGGCAGCTTCCTTGTGGGAGAAAGAGCCGAATGTTTCACTTTCAGAGACATGCACTGGCCGAGGTCAGGCAGCATGCGGTGTAGCCTATGTGGGAAAGCACAGATCCGCAGGGCTGTTGTGCCTGTGAATAGGCTGCACGGGGAGGTGAAGAGCAGCAAGAGTTTTCAGGGCTGGCAGCTTCCCTGTGGGAGAAGGAGCCGGACGTTTCCCTTTTCGGAAAGGGGCTCTGCCGAGGACAGGCAGCATGATCTGTAGCGTGTGTGGGAAAGCACAGATCCGCAGGGCTGTTGTGCCTGTGAATAGGCTGCACGGGGAGGTGAAGAGCAGCAAGAGCTTTCAAGGCAGGCAGCTTCCCTGTGGGAGAAGGAGCCGGAGGTTTGCCTTTTCGGAAAGGGGCTCTGCCGAAGGAAAGCCTCGTTAGCTGTAGCGTGTGTGGGAAAGCACAGATCCGCAGGGCTGTTGTTCCTGTGAATAGGCTGCACGGGGAGGTGAAGAGCAGCAAGAGCTTTCAGGGCTGGCAGCTTTTTTGTGGGGAGAAAGAGCCGGAAGTTTGCATTTTCGGAAAGGGGCTCTGGCGAGGACAGGCAGCATGATCTGTAGCGTGTGTGGGAAAGCACAGATCCGCAGGGCTGTTGTGCCTGTGAATAGGCTGCACGGGGAGGTGAAGAGCAGCAAGAGCTTTCAGGGCTGGCAGCTTCCCTGTGGTAGAAGGAGCCGGACATTTGCCTTTTCGGAAAGGGGCTCTGCCGAGGACAGGCAGCATGATCTGTAGCGTGTGTGGGAAAGCACAGATCCGCAGGGCTGTTGTGCCTGTGAATAGGCTGCACGGGGAGGTGAAGAGCAGCAAGAGCTTTCAGGGCTGGCAGATCCCTTGTGGGACAAGGAGCCGAATGTTTCCCTTTCAGAAGGAGGCACTGGCCGAGGACAGGCAGCATGCGGTGTAGCGTGTGTGGGAAAGCACAGATCCGCAGGGCTGTTGTGCCTGTGAATAGGCTGCACGGGGAGGTGAAGAGCAGCAAGAGCTTTCAGGGCTGGCAGCTTCCTTGTGAGACAAGGAGCCGGACGTTTGCCTTTTCGGAAAGGGGCACTGCCAAGGACAGGCAGCATTAGCTGTAGCGTGTGTGGGAAAGCACAGATCCGCAGGGCTGTTGTTCCTGTGAATAGGCTGCACGGGGAGGTGAAGAGCAGCAAGAGCTTTCAGGCCTGGCAGCTTCCTTGTGGGAGAAAGAGCCGAATGTTTCACTTTCAGAGACATGCACTGTCCGAGGTCAGGCAGCATGCGGTGTAGCCTATGTGGGAAAGCACAGATCCGCAGGGCTGTTGTGCCTGTGAATAGGCTGCACGGGGAGGTGAAGAGCAGCAAGAGCTTTCAGGGCTGGCAGCTTCCCTGTGGGAGAAGGAGCCGGAGGTTTGCCTTTTCGGAAAGGGGCTCTGCCGAGGACAGGCAGCATGATCTGTAGCGTGTGTGGGAAAGCACAGATCCGCAGGGCTGTTGTGCCTGTGAATAGGCTGCACGGGGAGGTGAAGAGCAGCAAGAGCTTTCAGGGCTGGCAGATCCCTTGTGGGACAAGGAGCCGAATGTTTCCCTTTCAGAAAGAGGCACTGGCCGAGGACAGGCAGCATGCGGTGTAGCGTGTGTGGGAAAGCACAGATCCGCAGGGCTGTTGTTCCTGTGAATAGGCTGCACGGGGAGGTGAAGAGCAGCAAGAGCTTTCAGGCCTGGCAGCTTCCTTGTGGGAGAAAGAGCCGAATGTTTCACTTTCAGAGACATGCACTGGCCGAGGTCAGGCAGCATGCGGTGTAGCCTATGTGGGAAAGCACAGATCCGCAGGGCTGTTGTGCCTGTGAATAGGCTGCACGGGGAGGTGAAGAGCAGCAAGAGTTTTCAGGGCTGGCAGCTTCCCTGTGGGAGAAGGAGCCGGACGTTTCCCTTTTCGGAAAGGGGCTCTGCCGAGGACAGGCAGCATGATCTGTAGCGTGTGTGGGAAAGCACAGATCCGCAGGGCTGTTGTGCCTGTGAATAAGCTGCATGAGAAAAGTCAAGAGCAGCAAGAGCTTTCAGGGCTGGCACCTTCCTTGTGGGAGAAGGAGCTGGACATTTGCCTTTTCGGAAAGGGGCTCTGCTGAGGACAGGCAGCATGATCTGTAGCGTCTCTGGGAAAGCACAGATCCGCAGGGCTGTTGTGCCTGTGAATAGGCTGCACGGGGAGGTGAAGAGCAGCAAGAGCTTTCAAGGCTGGCAGCTTCCCTGTGGGAGAAGGAGCCGGACGTTTGCCTTTTCGGAAAGCGGCTCTGCTGAGGACAGGCAGCATGATCTGTAGCGTGTGTGGGAAAGCACAGATCCGCAGGGGTGTTGTGCCTGTGAATAGGCTGCACGTGGAGGTGAAGAGCAGCAAGAGCTTTCAGGGCTGGCAGCTTGCCTGTGGGAGAAGGAGCCGGAGGTTTGCCTTTTCGGAAAGGGGCTCTGCCGAGGACAGGCAGCATGATCTGTAGCGTGTGTGGGAAAGCACAGATCCGCAGGGCTGTTGTGCCTGTGAATAGGCTGCAGGGGGAAAGTGAAAAGCAGCAATAGCTTTCAGGGCTGGCACCTTCCTTGTGGGAGAAGGAGCCGGACGTTTGCCTTTTCGGAAAGGGGCTCTGCTGAGGACAGGCAGCATCAGCTGTAGCGTGTGTGGGAAAGCACAGATCCGCAGGGCTGTTGTTCCTGTGAATAGGCTGCACGCGGAAAGTGAAAATCAGCAAGAGCTTTCAGGGCTGGCAGCTTCCTTGTGGGAGAAGGAGCTGGACGTTTGCCTTTTCCCAAAGCTGCTCTGCCAAGGACAGGCAGCATGATCTGTAGCGTGTGTGGGAAAGCACAGATCCGCAGGGCTGTTGTTCCTGTGAATAGGCTGCACGGGGAGGTGAAGAGCAGCAAGAGCTTTCAGGGCTGGCAGATCCCTTGTGGGACAAGGAGCCGAATGTTTCCCTTTCAGAAAGAGGCACTGGCCGAGGACAGGCACCATGCGGTGTAGCGTGTGTGGGAAAGCGCAGATCCGCAGGGCTGTTGTTCCTGTGAATAGGCTGCACGGGGAGGTGAAGAGCAGCAAGAGCTTTCAGGCCTGGCAGCTTCCTTGTGGGAGAAAGAGCCGAATGTTTCACTTTCAGAGACATGCACTGGCCGAGGTCAGGCAGCATGCGGTGTAGCCTATGTGGGAAAGCACAGATCCGCAGGGCTGTTGTGCCTGTGAATAGGCTGCACGGGGAGGTGAAGAGCAGCAAGAGTTTTCAGGGCTGGCAGCTTCCCTGTGGGAGAAGGAGCCGGACGTTTCCCTTTTCGGAAAGGGGCTCTGCCGAGGACAGGCAGCATGATCTGTAGCGTGTGTGGGAAAGCACAGATCCGCAGGGCTGTTGTGCCTGTGAATAGGCTGCACGGGGAGGTGAAGAGCAGCAAGAGCTTTCAGGGCTGGCCGCTTCCTTGTGGGAGAAGGAGCCGGACGTTTCCCTTTTCGGAAAGGGGCACTGCCGAGGACAGGCAGCATCAGCTGTAGCGTGTGTGGGAAAGCACAGATCCGCAGGGCTGTTGTGCCTGTGGATAGGCTGCACGGGGAGGTGAAGAGCAGCAAGAGCTTTCAGGGCTGGCAGCTTCCTTGTGGGAGAAGGATCAGACGTTTCCATGTCAGAAAGAGGCACTGGCCGAGGACAGGCACCATGCGGTGTAGCCTATGTGGGAAAGCACAGATCCGCAGGGCTGTTGTGCCTGTGAATAGGCTGCACGGGGAGGTGAAGAGCAGCAAGAGCTTTCAGGGCTGGCACCTTTTCTGTTGGAGAAGGAGCTACACGTTTGCCTTTTCGGAAAGGGGCTCTGCTGAGGACAGGCAGCATGATCTGTAGCGTGTGTGGGAAAGCACAGATCCGCAGGGCTGTTGTGCCTGTGAATAGGCTGCAGGGGGAAAGTGAAAAGCAGCAGTAGCTTTCAGGGCTGGCACCTTCCTTGTGGGAGAAGGAGCCGGACATTTGCCTTTTCGGAAAGGGGCTCTGCCGAGGACAGGCAGCATCAGCTGTAGTGTGTGTGTGGGAAAGCACAGATCCGCAGGGCTGTTGTGCCTGTGAATAGGCTGCACGGGGAGGTGAAGAGCAGCAAGAGCTTTAAGGCCTGGCAGCTTCCTTGTGGGAGAAAGAGCCGAATGTTTCACTTTCAGAGACATGCACTGGCCGAGGTCAGGCAGCATGCGGTGTAGCCTATGTGGGAAAGCACAGATCCGCAGGGCTGTTGTGCCTGTGAATAGGCTGCAGGGGAAAGTGAAAAGCAGCAATAGCTTTCAGGGCTGGCAGCTTCCTTGTGGGAGAAGGAGCCGGACGTTTCCCTTTTCGGAAAGGGGCTCTGCCGAGGACAGGCAGCATCAGCTGTAGCGTGTGTGGGAAAGCACAGATCCGCAGGGCTGTTGTGCCTGTGAATAGGCTGCACGAGAAAAGTCAAGAGCAGCAAGAGCTTTCAGGGCTGGCACCTTCCTTGTGGGAGAAGGAGCTGGACGTTTGCCTTTTCCCAAAGCTGCTCTGCCAAGGACAGGCAGCATGATCTGTAGCGTGTGTGGGAAAGCACAGATCCGCAGGGCTGTTGTGCCTGTGAATAGGCTGCACGGGGAGGTGAAGAGCAGCAAGAGCTTTCAGGGCTGGCAGCTTCCCTGTGGGAGAAGGAGCCGGACGTTTGCCTTTTCGGAAAGGGGCACTGGCCGAGGACAGGCAGCATGATCTGTAGCGTGTGTGGGAAAGCACAGATCCGCAGGGCTGTTGTGCCTGTGAATAGGCTGCACGGGGAGGTGAAGAGCAGCAAGAGCTTTCAGGGCTGGCAGCTTCCCTGTGGGAGAAGGAGCCGGACGTTTGCCTTTTCGGAAAGGGGCACTGGCCGAGGACAGGCAGCATGATCTGTAGCGTGTGTGGGAAAGCACAGATCCGCAGGGCTGTTGTGCCTGTGAATAGGCTGCACGGGGAGGTGAAGAGCAGCAAGAGCTTTCAGGGCTGGCAGCTTCCTTGTGGGAGAAGGAGCCGGACGTTTCCCTTTTCGGAAAGGGGCAGTGGCCGATGACAGGCAGCATGATCTGTAGCGTGTGTGGGAAAGCACAGATCCGCAGGGCTGTTGTTCCTGTGAATAGGCTGCACGGGGAGGTGAAGAGCAGCAAGAGCTTTCAGGGCTGGCAGCTTCCTTGTTGGAGAAAGAGCTGAATGTTTCCGTTTCAGAAAGAGGCACTGCCCGAAGACAGGCAGCATGCGGTGTAGCCTATGTGGGAAAGCACAGATCCGCAGGGCTGTTGTGCCTGTGAATAGGCTGCACGGGGAGGTGAAGAGCAGCAAGAGCTTTCAAGGCTGGCAGCTTCCTTGTGAGAGAAGGAGCCGGACGTTTCCCTTTTCGGAAAGGGGCTCTGCCGAGGACAGGCAGCATCAGCTGTAGCGTGTGTGGGAAAACACAGATCCGCAGGGCTGTTGTGCCTGTGAATAGGCTGCACGGGGAGGTGAAGAGCAGCAAGAGCTTTAAGGGCTGGCAGCTTCCTTGTGAGAGAAGGAGCCGAATGTTTCCATTTCAGAAAGAGGCACTGGCCGAGGACAGGCAGCATGCGGTGTAGCCTATGTGGGAAAGCACAGATCCGCAGGGCTGTTGTGCCTGTGAATAGGCTGCACGGGGAGGTGAAGAGCAGCAAGAGCTTTCAAGGCTGGCAGCTTCCCTGTGGGAGAAGGAGCCGGACGTTTGCCTTTTCGGAAAGCGGCTCTGCCGAGGACAGGCAGCATGATCTGTAGCGTGTGTGGGAAAGCACAGATCCGCAGGGCTGTTGTGCCTGTGAATAGGCTGCACGTGGAGGTCAAAATCAGCAAGAGCTTTCAGGGCTGGCCACTTCCTTGTGGGGAGAAAGACCCGGAGGTTTGCCTTTTCGGAAAGGGGCACTGACGAGGACAGGCAGCATCAGCTGTAGCGTCTGTGGGAAAGCACAGATCCGCAGGGGTGTTGTGCCTGTGAATAGGCTGCACGGGGAGGTGAAGAGCAGCAAGAGCTTTCAGGGCTGGCAGCTTCCCTGTGGGAGAAAGACCCGGACATTTGCCTTTTCGGAAAGGGGCTCTGCCGAGGACAGGCAGCATGACCTGTAGCGTCTGTGGGAAAGCACAGATCCGCAGGGCTGTTGTGCTTGTGAAGAGGCTGCACAGGGAGGTGTAGACCAGCAAGAGCTTTCAGGGCTGGCAGCTTCCTTGTGGGAGAAGGAGCCGGAGGTTTGCCTTTTCGGAAAGGGGCTCTGACGAGGACAGGCAGCATGATCTGTAGCGTGTGTGGGAAAGCACAGATCCGCAGGGCTGTTGTGCCTGTGAATAGGCTGCACGGGGAGGTGAAAAGCAGCAAGAGCTTTCAGGGCTGGCAGCTTCCCTGTGGGAGAAGGAGCCGGACGTTTGCCTTGTAGGAAAGGGGCACTGGCCGAGGACAGGCAGCATGATCTGTAGCGTGTGTGGGAAAGCACAGATCCGCAGGGCTGTTGTGCCTGTGAATAGGCTGCACGGGGAGGTGAAGAGCAGCAAGAGCTTTCGGGGCTGGCAGATTCCCTGTGGGAGAAGGAGCCGGAGGTTTGCCTTTTCGGAAAGGGGCTCTGCCGAGGACAGGCAGCATCAGCTGTAGCGTCTGTGGGAAATCACAGATCCGCAGTGCTGTTGTTCCTGTGAATAGGCTGCACGGGGAAAGTGAAAAGCAGCAAGAGCTTTCAAGGCTGGCAGCTTCCCTGTGGGAGAAGGAGCCGGACGTTTGCCTTTTCGGAAAGGGGCACTGCCGATGACAGGCAGCATGATCTGTAGCGTGTGTGGGAAAGCACAGATCCGCAGGGCTGTTGTGCCTGTGAATAGGCTGCACGGGGAGGTGAAGAGCAGCAAGAGCTTTCAGGGCTGGCAGCTTCCTTGTGGGAGAAAGAGCCGAATGTTTCGCTTTCAGAGACATGCACTGGCCGAGGACAGGCAGCATGCGGTGTAGCGTGTGTGGGAAAGCACAGATCCGCAGGGCTGTTGTGCCTGTGAATAGGCTGCACAGGGAGGTGAAGAGCAGCAAGTGCTTTCAGGGCTGGCACCTTCCCTGTGGGAGAAGGAGCCGGACGTTTCCCTTTTCGGAAAGGGGCTCTGCCGAGTACAGGCAGCATGATCTGTAGCGTCTGTGGGAAAGCACAGATCCGCAGGGCTGTTGTTCCTGTGAATAGGCTGTACGGGGAGGTGAAGAGAAGCAAGAGCTTTCAAGTCTAGCAGCTTACCTGTTGGAGAAGGAGCCGGACGTTTCCCTTTTCGGAAAGGGGCTCTGCCGAGGACAGGCAGCATCAGCTGTAGCATCTGTGGGAAAGCACAGATCCGCAGGGGTGTTGTGCCTGTGAATAGGCTGCACGGGGAGGTGAAGAGCAGCAAGAGCTTTCAGGGCTGGCAGCTTCCTTGTGGGAGAAGGAGCTGGAGGTTTGCCTTGTAGGAAAGGGGCACTGCCGAGGACAGGCAGCATGATCTGTAGCGTGTGTGGGAAAGCACAGATCCGCAGGGCTGTTGTTCCTGTGAATAGGCTGCACGGGGAGGTGAAAAGCAGCAAGAGCTTTCAGGGCTGGCAGCTTCCTTGTGGGAGAAAGAGCCAAATGTTTCCCTTTCAGAAAGAGGCACTGGCCGAGGACAGGCAGCATGCGGTGTAGCGTGTGTGAGAAAGCACAGATCCGCAGGGCTGTTGTTCCTGTGAATAGGCTGCACGGGGAGGTGAAGAGCAGCAAGAGCTTTCAAGGCTGGCAGCTTCCTTGTGAGAGAAGGAGCCGGACGTTTCCCTTTTCGGAAAGGGGCTCTGCCGAGGACAGGCAGCATGATCTGTAGCGTGTGTGGGAAAGCGCAGATCCGCAGGGCTGTGGTGCCTGTGAATAGGCTGCACGGGGAGGTGAAGAGCAGCAAGAGCTTTCAGGGCTGGCACCTTCCTTGTGGGAGAAGGAGCTGGACGTTTGCCTTTTCCCAAAGCTGCTCTGCCAAGGACAGGCAGCATGATCTGTAGCGTGTGTGGGAAAGCACAGATCCGCAGGGCTGTTGTGCCTGTGAATAGGCTGCACGGGGAGGTGAAGAGCAGCAAGAGCTTTCAGGGCTGGCAGCTTCCCTGTGGGAGAAGGAGCCGGACGTTTCCCTTTTCGGAAAGGGGCAGTGGCCGATGACAGGCAGCATGATCTGTAGCGTGTGTGGGAAAGCACAGATCCGCAGGGCTGTTGTGCCTGTGAATAGGCTGCACGGGGAGGTGAAGAGCAGCAAGAGCTTTCAGGGCTGGCAGCTTCCTTGTGGGAGAAGGAGCCGGACGTTTCCCTTTTCGGAAAGGGGCTCTGCCGAGGACAGGCAGCATGATCTGTAGCGTGTGTGGGAAAGCACAGATCCGCAGGGCTGTTGTTCCTGTGAATAGGCTGCACGGGGAGGTGAAGAGCAGCAAGAGCTTTCAGGGCTGGCAGCTTCCTTGTTGGAGAAAGAGCTGAATGTTTCCGTTTCAGAAAGAGGCACTGCCCGAAGACAGGCAGCATGCGGTGTAGCCTATGTGGGAAAGCACAGATCCGCAGGGCTGTTGTGCCTGTGAATAGGCTGCACGGGGAGGTGAAGAGCAGCAAGAGCTTTCAAGGCTGGCAGCTTCCTTGTGAGAGAAGGAGCCGGACGTTTCCCTTTTCGGAAAGGGGCTCTGCCGAGGACAGGCAGCATCAGCTGTAGCGTGTGTGGGAAAACACAGATCCGCAGGGCTGTTGTGCCTGTGAATAGGCTGCACGGGGAGGTGAAGAGCAGCAAGAGCTTTAAGGGCTGGCAGCTTCCTTGTGAGAGAAGGAGCCGAATGTTTCCATTTCAGAAAGAGGCACTGGCCGAGGACAGGCAGCATGCGGTGTAGCCTATGTGGGAAAGCACAGATCCGCAGGGCTGTTGTGCCTGTGAATAGGCTGCACGGGGAGGTGAAGAGCAGCAAGAGCTTTCAAGGCTGGCAGCTTCCCTGTGGGAGAAGGAGCCGGACGTTTGCCTTTTCGGAAAGCGGCTCTGCCGAGGACAGGCAGCATGATCTGTAGCGTGTGTGGGAAAGCACAGATCCGCAGGGCTGTTGTGCCTGTGAATAGGCTGCACGTGGAGGTCAAAATCAGCAAGAGCTTTCAGGGCTGGCCACTTCCTTGTGGGGAGAAAGACCCGGAGGTTTGCCTTTTCGGAAAGGGGCACTGACGAGGACAGGCAGCATCAGCTGTAGCGTGTGTGGGAAAGCACAGATCCGCAGGGGTGTTGTGCCTGTGAATAGGCTGCACGGGGAGGTGAAGAGCAGCAAGAGCTTTCAGGGCTGGCAGCTTCCCTGTGGGAGAAAGAGCCGGACATTTGCCTTTTCGGAAAGGGGCTCTGCCGAGGACAGGCAGCATGACCTGTAGCGTCTGTGGGAAAGAACAGATCCGCAGGGCTGTTGTGCTTGTGAAGAGGCTGCACAGGGAGGTGTAGACCAGCAAGAGCTTTCAGGGCTGGCAGCTTCCTTGTGGGAGAAGGAGCCGGAGGTTTGCCTTTTCGGAAAGGGGCTCTGACGAGGACAGGCAGCATGATCTGTAGCGTGTGTGGGAAAGCACAGATCCGCAGGGCTGTTGTGCCTGTGAATAGGCTGCACGGGGAGGTGAAAAGCAGCAAGAGCTTTCAGGGCTGGCAGCTTCCCTGTGGGAGAAGGAGCCGGACGTTTCCCTTTTCAGAAAGGGGCACTGGCCGAGGACAGGCAGCATGATCTGTAGCGTGTGTGGGAAAGCACAGATCCGCAGGGCTGTTGTGCCTGTGAATAGGCTGCACGGGGAGGTGAAGAGCAGCAAGAGCTTTCAGGGCTGGCAGATTCCCTGTGGGAGAAGGAGCCGGAGGTTTGCCTTTTCGGAAAGGGGCTCTGCCGAGGACAGGCAGCATCAGCTGTAGCGTCTGTGGGAAATCACAGATCCGCAGTGCTGTTGTTCCTGTGAATAGGCTGCACGGGGAAAGTGAAAAGCAGCAAGAGCTTTCAAGGCTGGCAGCTTCCCTGTGGGAGAAGGAGCCGGACGTTTGCCTTTTCGGAAAGGGGCACTGCCGATGACAGGCAGCATGATCTGTAGCGTGTGTGGGAAAGCACAGATCCGCAGGGCTGTTGTGCCTGTGAATAGGCTGCACGGGGAGGTGAAGAGCAGCAAGAGCTTTCAGGGCTGGCAGCTTCCTTGTGGGAGAAAGAGCCGAATGTTTCGCTTTCAGAGACATGCACTGGCCGAGGACAGGCAGCATGCGGTGTAGCGTGTGTGGGAAAGCACAGATCCGCAGGGCTGTTGTGCCTGTGAATAGGCTGCACAGGGAGGTGAAGAGCAGCAAGTGCTTTCAGGGCTGGCACCTTCCCTGTGGGAGAAGGAGCCGGACGTTTCCCTTTTCGGAAAGGGGCTCTGCCGAGTACAGGCAGCATGATCTGTAGCGTCTGTGGGAAAGCACAGATCCGCAGGGCTGTTGTTCCTGTGAATAGGCTGTACGGGGAGGTGAAGAGAAGCAAGAGCTTTCAAGTCTAGCAGCTTACCTGTTGGAGAAGGAGCCGGACGTTTCCCTTTTCGGAAAGGGGCTCTGCCGAGGACAGGCAGCATCAGCTGTAGCATCTGTGGGAAAGCACAGATCCGCAGGGGTGTTGTGCCTGTGAATAGGCTGCACGGGGAGGTGAAAAGCAGCAAGAGCTTTCAGGGCTGGCAGCTTCCTTGTGGGAGAAAGAGCCAAATGTTTCCCTTTCAGAAAGAGGCACTGGCCGAGGACAGGCAGCATGCGGTGTAGCGTGTGTGAGAAAGCACAGATCCGCAGGGCTGTTGTTCCTGTGAATAGGCTGCACGGGGAGGTGAAGAGCAGCAAGAGCTTTCAAGGCTGGCAGCTTCCTTGTGAGAGAAGGAGCCGGACGTTTCCCTTTTCGGAAAGGGGCTCTGCCGAGGACAGGCAGCATGATCTGTAGCGTGTGTGGGAAAGCGCAGATCCGCAGGGCTGTGGTGCCTGTGAATAGGCTGCACGGGGAGGTGAAGAGCAGCAAGAGCTTTCAGGGCTGGCACCTTCCTTGTGGGAGAAGGAGCTGGACGTTTGCCTTTTCCCAAAGCTGCTCTGCCAAGGACAGGCAGCATGATCTGTAGCGTGTGTGGGAAAGCACAGATCCGCAGGGCTGTTGTGCCTGTGAATAGGCTGCACGGGGAGGTGAAGAGCAGCAAGAGCTTTCAGGGCTGGCAGATTTCCTGTGGGAGAAAGAGCCGGACATTTCCCTTTTCGGAAAGGGGCTCTGCCGAGGACAGGCAGCATGATCTGTAGTGTGTGTGGGAAAGCACAGATCCGCAGGGCTGTTGTGCCTGTGAATAGGCTGCACGGGGAGATGAAGAGCAGCAAGAGCTTTCAAGGCTGGCAGCTTCCTTGTGGGAGAAGGAGCCGGACATTTGCCTTTTCGAAAGGGGCTCTGCTGAGGACAGGCAGCATCAGTTGTAGTGTGTGTGGGAAAGCACAGATCCGCAGGGCTGTTGTGCCTGTGAATAGGCTGCACGGGGAAAGTCAAGAGCAGCAAGAGCTTTCAGGGCTGGCAGCTTCCTTGTGGGAGAAGGAGCTGGACATTTGCCTTTTCGGAAAGGGGCACTACCGAGGACAGGCAGCATGATCTATAGCGTGTGTGGGAAAGCACAGATCCGCAGGGCTGTTGTGCCTGTGAATAGGCTGCACGGGGAGGTGAAGAGCAGCAAGAGTTTTCAGGGCTTTCAGCTTCCCTGTGGGAGAAGGAGCCGGAGGTTTGCCTTTTCGGAAAGGGGCTCTGCCGAAGGAAATCATCGTGAGCTGTAGCGTGTGTGGGAAAGCACAGATCCGCAGGGCTGTTGTGCCTGTGAATAGGCTGCATGGGGAGGTGAAGAGCAGCAAGAGCTTTCAGGGCTTTCAGCTTCCCTGTGGGAGAAGGAGCCGGAGGTTTGCCTTTTCGGAAAGGGGCTCTGCCGAGGACAGGCAGCATAAGCTGTAGCGTCTGTGGGAAAGCACAGATCCGCAGGGCTGTTGTTCCTGTGAATAGGCTGCACGGGGAGGTGAAGAGCAGCAAGAGCTTTCAGGGCTGGCAGATCCCTTGTGGGACAAGGAGCCGAATGTTTTTCTTTCAGAAAGAGGCACTGGCCGAGGACAGGCACCATGCGGTGTAGCCTATGTGGGAAAGCACAGATCCGCAGAGCTGTTGTGCCTGTGAATAGGTTGCACGGGGAGGTCAAAATCAGCAAGAGCTTTCAGGGCTGGCAGCTTCCCTGTGGGAGAAAGAGCCGGACGTTTGCCTTTTCGGAAAGGGGCACTGCCGAGGACAGGCAGCATGATCTGTAGCGTGTGTGGGAAAGCACAGATCCACAGGGCTGTTGTGCCTGTGAATAGGCTGCTCGAGAAAAGTCAAGAGCAGCAAGAGCTTTCAGGTCTGGCACCTTCCTTATGGTAGAAGGAGCTGGACATTTGCCTTTTCGGAAAGAGGCTCTGTTGAAGGAAATCGTCGTGAGCAGTAGCTTCTGTGGGAAAGCACAGATCCGCAGGGTGTTGTTCCTGTGAATAGGCTGCACGGGGAGGTGAAGAGCAGCAAGAGCTTTCAGGGCTGGCAGCTTCCCTGTGGGAGAAGGAGACGGAGGTTTGCCTTTTCGGAAAGGGGCTCTGCCAAGGACAGGCAGCATCAGCTGTAGCGTCTGTGGGAAAGCACAGATCCGCAGGGCTGTTGTGCTTGTTAATAGGCTGCACGGGGAGGTGTAGACCAGCAAGAGCTTTCAGGGCTGGCAGCTTCCCTGTGGGAGAAAGAGCCGGACATTTCCCTTTTTGGAAAGGGGCTCTGCAGAGGACAGGCAGCATGCGGTGTATCTTGTGTGGGAAAGCACAGATCCGCAGGGCTGTTGTGCCTGTGAATAGGCTGCAAGGGGAAAGAGAAAATCAGCAAGAGCTTTCAGGGCTGGCAGCTTCTTTGTGGGAGAAAGAGCCGAATGTTTCCCTTTCAGAAAGGGGCTCTGCCGAGGACAGGCAGCATGATCTGTAGCTTGTGTGGGAAAGCACAGATCCGCAGGGCTGTTGTGCCTGTGAATAGGCTGCACGGGGAGGTGAAGAGCAGCAAGAGCTTTCAGGGCTGGCAATTTCCTTGTGGGAGAAGGAGCCGGAGGTTTGCCTTTTCGGAAAGGGGCTCTGCTGAGGACAGGCAGCATGATCTGTAGCGTGTGTGGGAAAGCACAGATCCGCAGGGCTGTTGTGCCTGTGAATAGGCTGCACGAGAAAAGTCAAGAGCAGCAAGAGCTTTCAGGGCTGGCAGCTTCCCTGTGGGAGAAGGAGCTGGACATTTGCCTTTTCGGAAAGAGGCTTTGTTGAAGCAAATCGTCGCGAGCAGTAGCTTCTGTGGGAAAGCACAGATCCGCAGGGCTGTTGTGCCTGTGAATAGGCTGCACTGGGAGGTGAAGAGCAGCAAGAGCTTTCAGGCCTGGCAGCTTCCTTGTGGGAGAAAGAGCCGAATGTTTCCCTTTCAGAAAGAGGCACTGGCCGAGGACAGGCACCATGCGGTGTAGCCTATGTGGGAAAGCACAGATCTGCAGAGCTGTTGTGCCTGTGAATAGGCTGCACGTGGAGGTCAAAATCAGCAAGAGCTTTCAGGGCTGGCCACTTCCTTGTGGGGAGAAAGACCCGGAGGTTTGCCTTTTCGGAAAGGGGCACTGACGAGGACAGGCAGCATCAGCTGTAGCGTGTGTGGGAAAGCACAGATCCGCAGGGCTGTTGTGCTTGTGAAGAGGCTGCACGGGGAGGTGTAGACCAGCAAGGGCTTTCAGGGCTGGCAGCTTCCTTGTGGGAGAAGGAGCCGGAGGTTTGCCTTTTCGGAAAGGGGCTCTGCCGAGGACAGGCAGCATGATCTGTAGCGTGTGTGGGAAAGCACAGATCCGCAGTGCTGTTGTTCGTTTGAATAGGCTGCACTGGGAAAGTGAAAAGCAGCAAGAGCTTTCAAGGCTGGCAGCTTCCATGTGGGAGAAGGAGCCGGACGTTTGCCTTTTCGGAAAGGGGCACTGCCGATGACAGGCAGCATGATCTGTAGCGTGTGTGGGAAAGCACAGATCCGCAGGGCTGTTGTGCCTGTGAATAGGCTGCACGGGGAGGTGAAGAGCAGCAAGAGCTTTCAGGGCTGGCAGCTTCCTTGTGGGAGAAAGAGCCGAATGTTTTGCGTTTCAGAAAGAAGTACTGCCCGAGGACAGGCAGCATGCGGTGTAGCCTATGTGGGAAAGCACAGATCCGCAGGGCTGTTGTGCCTGTGAATAGGCTGCACGGGGAAAGTGAAAAGCAGCAATAGCTTTCAGGGCTGGCACCTTCCTTGTGGGAGAAGGAGCCGGACGTTTCCCTTTTCGGAAAGGGGCTCTGCCGAGGACAGGCAGCATCAGCTGTAGCGTGCGTGGGAAAGCACAGATCCGCAGGGCTGTTGTGCCTGTGAATAGGCTGCACGGGGAGGTGAAAAGCAGCAAGAGGTTTCAGGGCTGGCAGCTTCCATGTGGGAGAAGGAGCCGGACGTTTGCCTTTTCGGAAAGGGGCACTGCCGAGGACAAGGCAGCATGATCTGTAGCGTCTGTGGGAAAGCACAGATCCGCAGGGTTGCTGTGCCTGTGAATAGGCTGCACGGGTGTGGCGGTCTGACAAATTCAATGTCTCAAACATTCGTTAAAGAGCTTTGCTGGAGAAAACGGCCTCTGTTAAAATGCTGGAGTTTTGTGAACCAGAGGAGAGGGCCCCACAGAGGGTGGGAACGCACTTTTCCAAAGCCCCAATTCCTTATCTTAAGTGACCAGGACACAATTTATGCCTTCCTGGAGGAAGAGGGCCCCACGGAATTTGGGACTGTGCTTCTATCTTAAGCAGTCATGCCAGCAGGAGAAGAGAGGCAACTCCACAATGAACCCCCCCCCCCCCCCCCAAAGCTCACTGACACACTATAAAAGAAGAGAGAACAAATCCTCGGCGCGCACCCTCCGGAACTGGATCTCTACGCTGGCTGGACCAACGCTGGACCCAGGACTGGTGAAACCCTTCTCTTCTCTTCTCTCTTTCTTTCTTTCTCTCACTCTCTCTCTCCCTCTTTTCCTTCTCTCTTTTCCACAGTCCCTACACCTCATCCTTTTAAACATAAACCGTTGACCAAGTCTGAGACTAGGAGTGGATCTAGCCGCCCCTGGGCTCCTCTTCGAGAAGGAGTCCAGAAAGCAAGGGGGTCTGCTCTGAACCTCGTGACTCAACGGGAGGGCTCTCCTTCTGATACATTTCATGTTTCTTCTTCCATTTCTTTTCCTACACCTCCCCTCTCTTCTCAAACAGCGGCTTAATAACATGTTGCAAGGTTCATACTGATAAGTTCACTTGTACTTGGGCAAGGTTAGCTAGGTTGAATAAATGTTTATTGTTGTTTGAACTCCCCTGGTGTCGTTTCACCTTAATTCTGACAAAGGAAATCCACGAACCTGAGTCGCTCCAACTTTGGGACGCGACATCTTAATTGGCGTCACGGACAGTATTTCCCTTGTTGGAAGGGAGTTTCTAATGGGATACCAGACCTCCACTCGGAAAACGGGCGGGGAGGATCTGGGAAGGATCTCTCAACAATAAGTCGGGAGAGATCCGAGCAGTGGCAGACATAGAGGCCCGGGAAATATCTGTGTCTGACTGTTCCCCAGTGTTAGAGAGGCTAACTGCCTATACAGGATTTCCCTTGTTGGAAGGGAGATTCTAACGGGATACCAGACCTCCACTCGGAAAACGGGCGGGGAGGATCTGGGAAGGATCTCTCAACAATAAGTCGGGAGAGATCCGAGCAGTGGCAGACATAGAGGCCCTGGAAATATCTGTGTCTGACTGTTCCCCAGTGTTAGAGAGGCTAACTGCCTATACAGGATTTCCCTTGTTGGAAGGGAGATTCTAACGGGATACCGGACCTCCACTCGGAAAACGGGCGGGGAGGATCTGGGAAGGATCTCTCAACAATAAGTCGGGAGAGATCCGAGCAGTGGCAGACATAGAGGCCCGGGAAATATCTGTGTCTGACTATTCCCCAGTGTTAGAGAGGCTAACTGCCTATACAGGATTTCCCTTGTTGGAAGGGAGATTCTAACGGGATACTGGACCTCCACTCGGAAAACGGGCGGGGAGGATCTGGGAAGGATCTCTCAACAATAAGTCGGGAGGGATCCGAGCAGTGGCAGGCATGGTGACCCGGGAAATATCTGTGTCTGACTGTTCCCCTGTTTTAGAGAAGCTAATTGCCTATAAAGCTCACCCTTCCCCACAAGGAGTAGCCTGGGCACGAGACCACTGGCATGACCCGAAAACCATTGTAGGAAGAATTGAGAAGCTAGCAAAAGAAGGCAGGTTTCGCCCGGGAAAAGGGAAGGCTGTAGTGTGTGCAGTGTTAGGGGCTGCACTCGTAGCAGCTCAGGAAGAGAGACAGGAAACAATGAGAGCTGAGCAGGCAGATAAGGAGAAGATTCAGTCCCTGCAGGATTTAGTTAAAGTCCTGCAAGAGCAGTTAACTGCTGAGCATAATACAACACAGCGGCTTCATGCCGCCTTGTCTGATGCATTAGATCGGGAAAGAATATTGCGAGCCGAGGCGGATGAACGATCTGACCCGGACTTAGACCTGGAAGGTCTAGACATAGTTCAGGTGAAACAGCAAAAATCTTTATACCCAAATCAAGAGTTAGAATGTACCAGAAAAGTTTTTTACCCTGAGGATGAAGGGATAGCAATGAGGCCATTAATTAAAACAGAAACCATAGACAATGGCCAAAATGGTGGAGCACCACACGTGACCATTAAGACGATACCATATTCTGCCACTGAATTATCTAAAATTCAGGAAAAGTATAGCCGACTAGCAAAGGAGACCGAAACAGAATATGTGTGCAGAGTGTCATTAACTGGTGGCGACCGGATTTTATTGTCAGAAGATGAAGCCCAAGGATATTGGGGGCCTGGTGTGTTCCTAACTACCAATGATCCTAGGGAACCATGGTCTCTGACGCAGCGGGCAGCTTACTGGGCAGGGGGAATAGACCAAATGGAACGAGGAGAACCAACACAGATAGACACCCCTTCTATAAATCAGTTAACCGAGAGCTTACAGAAAACTGCTTGTCTCCAATTAATGCATGATAGGCGATTAGTGCCACAACAGCCCTCTCCGATGTTGTTAAATGCCAATCCCAATAGAATGACTCCTCTAATCCGAGGTTTACCAGATTCTTTGAAATTGTATGCTGTCCAGATTCAGGATAGATTACACGATGCGATAGCACCTAGAGGAGGCAGGCGGAATGCAGGAGGGGCTCTGACCTGGGGAGAAGTGGCACAGGAATTGATTAACTACGGCCGGAGAATGGGTCTCACAAGGGCAGAAAGCAGGGCTAAGCCTGCTATCCGCCGAATAGAAGGACCTGGCCGACCTCCCCCATCTAAGACTGTAAACACCAAAAAGCAGTACGGGGGTCAGCGGAACTTGTTGTGGGCAGAAGGGACAGAAAAGGGAATTCCCCGGGATGTGATGGACGGCTTGCCCACCTCTGTCCTAGAAAAGTTGGTCCTAGGGTGGAAAGACAAGAACAAGGAGCCTCCCCATACTGAGTTAAACATTCGAGGCTATAAGGGGGTGAATCCACAGTTGCTGGCAACTCCCACTCCCCAAACACCTACTGTCCCAGAGGAAGGTATGACTGTCCGCAGGACGGGAAACTAGACACGCCGTCCCCAGTAAGTGAGCCGGGGGACGGCCAGTGGGTTTATTTAAGGAGGCTCACTGAAAATAAGACAGGAGACCTGTTGATTACTTTTCCCCTTGGTCCCTTTAAGACCCCAGTAACTTTTTTAGTTGATACGGGTGCTCAGATGTCAGCACTCCGGGCGGATGTTGCTAACCGCAATGGAATAATTGCAGATAAGAAGCAGATATGGGTCACAGATGTTTTCGGAAGCTCCCAGCCTCAGCCGACAGCTAAAGTTAAATGCTGGCTGCCAGGGGATTCGTCCCCTGTTGAGGTTACTATGATACTAGGTTCTCTACCCACCAATATTCTAGGACTTGACCTCTTAAAGGGCCGGTCGTGGGTAGACTCTAAGGGAAGAGAATGGAAATTTGGGTGTCCCACAATCTCTGTGAGGCTTTTGCAGTCTGCACCAACTCTCCCCCCTTCAAAAATAGTTAATGTCAAACCTTATGCTTTGCCTTTGGGAGCAAGGGAAGGGATCACTTCAGTAATAACTGAGTTACGGGAACAGGGGATAGTTATTCCTACGCACTCACCCTATAATTCCCCAGTATGGCCGGTCCGCAAGGCAAATGGGAAGTGGCGATTGACAGTTGACTATCGACGCCTGAACGCCAATACTGGCCCATTAACAGCTGCAGTTCCCAATATAGCAGAATTAATTGCAACCATACAAGAACAGGGTCACCAGATTTTAGCAACCATTGATGTGAAAGACATGTTCTTTATGGTTCCCTTACAAGAAACAGATAGGGACCGCTTTGCCTTTACCTGGGAAGGGGTACAATATACATTTACACGACTTCCCCAAGGCTATTGCCACTCACCAACCATTGCTCACTATGCATTAGCCCAAGAACTAAATCAGATCACTCCTAGAGATGGAGTAAAAGTATATCAGTACATTGAGGATGTGCTAATTGGGGGACCAGACACCACTGCGGTGGGGCAAACCCAGAGAGAAATCATTAGCCACTTAGAGAATTTAGGGCTCCAAATTCCTGCCGAAAAGGTGCAACTCCCATCACCTGAAGTAAAATTTTTAGGTATCTGGTGGAAAGGAGGGACTGTGTGTATACCTCCCGAAACCTTGTCCACCCTCGAACAAGTAAAAATGCCTGAAAAAAAGAAGGAATTGCAGCATGCCCTAGGCTTGCTAGTGTTTTGGAGAAAACACATCCCCGACTTTTCTATCATAGCTCGCCCTTTATATGATTTAACCCGTAAAAGAACTGCTTGGGACTGGACACCTGTCCATGAAGAGGCTCTGAAATTATTAATTTTTGAAGCAGGGATTTACCAGGCCCTAGGGCCGATACATCCAACTGACCCACTCCACATAGAATGGGGTTTCGCAATTCATGGGTTATCTATACATATGTGGCAGCGTGGACCTGAAGGTCCTACTCGTCCTATAGGGTTTTTCTCGCGTAGCTTTAAGGATGCTGAAAAACGGTATTCAGTCTGGGAGAAAGGACTCTTTGTGGTTAACGTAGCCTTACAGGAAGCCGAGAGAATTATACGGCAGCAGCCCATCATCTTGCGAGGACCTTTTAAGATCCTGAAACCAATATTGGCTGGAACTCCTCCCCCCGCAGGAGTAGCTCAACGAGAAACAGTAAGGAAGTGGTATGCCCAGTTGGACCACTACTGTCACACTAGACAGATAGAGGAGGGAACACCCAAAATGCTCCAAATACAGGATCCCCCTTCTGATCACCCAGATACAGAACCCCCTCCATCGTACATCAAAGTGGCTCCTGATTTCAAACCCCATTTAAAAAACGTGTGGTTCACTGATGCTTCCTCAAAAAGGGAAGGAAAGATGTGGAAGTATCGAGCAGTAGCATTACATATTGATTCAGGGGAGCATGTGATAACTGAGGGAGAGGGTAGTGCCCAAGTAGGGGAGTTAGTTGCTGTGTGGAGTGTAGTCGTTAAGGAAGCTGAGACAACAGAACCAGTATACATTTATACTGATTCCTATGCAGTGTTTAAAGGATGCACTGAATGGTTACCATTTTGGGAACAAAACCAGTGGAAAGTAAACCAAGTGCCAGTGTGGCAACAAGACAAATGGGAAGAAATACTGAATATTGCCAAGCAGAGATCTTTCTTGGTAGGCTGGGTTGCTGCACACCAGACAGGAGATAACCCAGCTCACCTCCTAAATAACCAAGTAGATTCCTTAACACGTCTAGCCAGTCTTGCCATTGATAGTGAAGCAGAGAGATGGGAACACCTTCTGGAGTGGCTGCACGTGAAGCGTGGCCATTCAGGAATTAAAGACCTGTACAAAGAGGCTATTAGTAGAGGATGGGCTGTTACACGAGAATTATGTAATACTGTTATTTCTGCATGCGGTCAATGTCGAGTTCGTTTGGAAAAATATAACCCTTTAAAAGAGCAACCCCTACATTTAAGGGCAAACAAAGGTTTATGGCAAACGTGGCAAATTGACTACATTGGCCCCTTTCGGGTATCAGAAGGAAAACGATATGTGTTAGTAGGAGTAGAGGTGGTATCAGGACTGACACAAGCTGAAGCTGTATCCAGAGCAACAGGAGAAAATACAGTGAAAAGTCTTAAAGTATGGTTTAGCTGCTTACCCAAGCCTCAATCAATTCAATCTGATAATGGGAGCCATTTCACTGCTGGAATAGTGCAAGAATGGGCTAAGGGTGAGGAAATCCAGTGGGTTTTTCACACCCCTTACTACCCTCAAGCTAATGGTATTGTGGAGAGAACGAACGGACTTCTAAAACGAGCTCTGAGGCCCCATGACCCAGGGTGGGCCTAGCGAGTACCAGAAGCAGTATACCGAATCAATAGCCGGTGGGGGGCAAATGGCTGCCCCCGACTCCTAGCGTTCTGTCCCACACCCCCTTCTATTGTTCCAGGGACGAAAGGTGGCAAAAACCCTGCACACTTGCTCCACTATGCTGGACAACCAGTATTAGTGGAACTACCCACTGTGGGGCAAGTGCCCCTAACCCTAAAGGCGCCTTTTAACCTCTATTCCTGGGTGGCCACAGATGCCCATGGGAAAGAGCATCGTATCAATACCCAATGGATTGTCCCATCCTTCTAAGTGGACTTTCATGTTCTGAATTAAAGTTGTTCCGATGTTAAATGGCTGATAAGAATATGTTTTTTCTGTATCCCACTAACTGGATTCTAACAAGCATATCAGTTAAGAGGCACAATATAAACCTAACCCTCTGTTATAGTACTAAAACCATAGCTGCTTGATTGCTCGCTTATGTTTTTGTTACTCTGACTAGTAATGCTGTGTTGACTTCTCAGAATTCCTGAGTTGGGGGGAGGACACAGAGAGCTTGGCAGCAGACCGCGTTGGAGTTCTTGCAGCGGCACCTACGCCACGTAAGAGCAAGAGGTCGCTATAAACTTATTAGCATTTTTACGCACAATGAGCGCATTCTGCTGATCTACGGATGCTTTAATCAGAGCAATTCTAGTCAAGAGAGCTTGAAGTTTAAGGCTAGTTTGTATGCATCTATAATAAGTAACACATCCTACACATGGCCTGTATGAAATTGTTTTACAGAAGCTGCATGAGCGCCTTGGAGAGTGCCCCTCAGCCTCTCAGATGGATCCCAACCACTAGCAGCACTGCTTGACATCTCCTCCAATCCTATCCCTCTAATGATTGTTTATTTTCGTATATATTTTGCAGGTTATCAGAAGCCCACGGCAGGACTTATGTTTTCAGTTGATGAGTGGGCCATTACCTGTATTGTTTGTTTGATTTTGGTTGTGATATTCTTATGGTATAACAGGGAAAGATGGTTTGGAACTCCTTCCTCCTTGCCTTTCTTAGCTTTGGTGCATCTGGACAAGGAGAAAGGACCTCCAATTTAGCTTGGGAAGTGATACAAGGATTCATACATGTCTGGAATAGAATGGATCAGGGGATCTGTATTCAGATTCCTACTTCTGCCGAGCAGGGGATTAGATTCGGTTTGATACCCATGAGGCTCAATATTGGAAAACATAATATGAGCAATGGCATTATAGGGTTAGTAGATGCTCCTTTTGAGTATCAATATCGAAGTGATTATACCTCCTGTGGCAGATGGTGGCGAGATGAAGCAGCCTTCTATGAGATTCCTCGGGACACGGGGTGGCCTGACTTAATAAACAAAACTTGTAAACGATGGAGATTGGAGGTCAGTCGTGAAATTGGTATTAGTCATAGCCCACCGTGTCCTCCAGGATTTAAGGAAGTCTATTCCAGACGATTCCCACCTTCTCCATCCTGGTGGAGAATAACAGGTTGCCCTTCCTATCACAATATATCTTGTAATCTAGTGCCCTTTTGGCCTGCTTCCCCGGAAATTACCCCTTTTGAATTACAATATAATGTAAAATGGGATTCAGCTTGGTGTGTTCACATACCTGACAGGAAGGGACAATATCCTTCAATGGATAGCGCCCACACTGCTTGGGGATGGTCAGTGAAACACATGTTAAAAAACCAACCTCTTCACCTATTAAAGAAAGAATTTGTGGGCACACCCAACCCCAATGATGCCCATTTGTTAAACTGTACCCACATAGATTGTACCACAGGTGCTGGCAATCCCATCGAAACGTGGATCAGTTTGGAAGTTAGAACCTTAATTCGAGATATGTGCACCTGTTGGGGATATCCTAATTTTAGATACCGAAACCGGGATAACCAATGTAATCAGATCACCAATAATGTTAATATCTGGCTAAAATGTGGAATTCCCATTAACCACTTCCCAAGACATAAAGTGGGGGAGGATAATCAAATACCTCGGGGAGACGCAACTACTTGTCAAAATGCTTTGTATGCTGCCCCTAAGGGGACCGTCTGGGGATGCTCAGATGGAAAAATGTACTCGCACTTGAATGTTATCAAACAGGCTGGATTGCGGTGTGGTTTGGGAATTCCTACTATGTGTCCCAGGCAAATCTTTGAATATACCACACCACCTATTCACAGGAAAAAAACGAGAATTTGATAACCCAAGTAGCACCCAGAAGTGGATTCAAAGCATTCTAAAACCCGATTATTATACCTGGGGACAGAAGGTATCGTTAGAGCTAGAAGCATTCTTTGCACCATCTGGGTATATTGTTCGGCACCAGTGGGTGCTAGAAAACCTAACTTGGCAAGTACACGTATTAAGTAATTGGACTCGATATGCCTTTGGGGAACTAAATCTCCAAGTGCAACAGGTATCAAAAATGACATTACAGAATTGTTTAGCCTTAGATATGCTATTGTTAAAAGAACAAGGTGTGTGTGGTATGTTGAACTTGACTGAATCTGAATGTTGTATTACCATTCATAATGCCACGACCTCCATTGAAGAAGCCCGGGCAAAGATGAAGGAGATTGCCGACCAGACGGGGGAACTCTTCCATGCAATGCAACCAGCTGACTGGTTTGATGGCTGGAATCCAAACTCATGGCTACATTCCATTTTAGGATCCTTGGGACTGACGGGATGGGGAAAATGGCTTGTAAATATTGGACTTATGATATTAATTGGATTTATATGTTTAATAACGGGCCTTGCCATAGTAAGATGTATGATTAGCCGCTTACTATCTTCAGCTGTCTCTCTCTCTTCTCCTACTGTCCGCTATATTAAGATCACCACAGACGAAGATGATATGAACAAGAATCAAAGTCCAGCGACTGTTTGAGCCACGGGGTGGTGTGGCGGTCTGACAAATTCAATGTCTCAAACATTCGTTAAAGAGCTTTGCTGGAGAAAACGGCCTCTGTTAAAATGCTGGAGTTTTGTGAACCAGAGGAGAGGGCCCCACAGAGGGTGGGAACGCACTTTTCCAAAGCCCCAATTCCTTATCTTAAGTGACCAGGACACAATTTATGCCTTCCTGGAGGAAGAGGGCCCCACAGAATTTGGGACTGTGCTTCTATCTTAAGCAGTCATGCCAGCAGGAGAAGAGAGGCAACTCCACAATGAACCCCCCCCCCCCCCCAAAGCTCACTGACACACTATAAAAGAAGAGAGAACAAATCCTCGGCGCGCGCCCTCCGGAACTGGATCTCTACGCTGGCTGGACCAACGCTGGACCCAGGACTGGTGAAACCCTTCTCTTCTCTTCTCTCTTTCTTTCTCTCACTCTCTCTCTCCCTCTTTTCCTTCTCTCTTTTCCACAGTCCCTACACCTCATCCTTTTAAACATAAACCGTTGACCAAGTCTGAGACTAGGAGTGGATCTAGCCGCCCCTGGGCTCCTCTTCGAGAAGGAGTCCAGAAAGGAAGGGGGTCTGCTCTGAACCTCGTGACTCAACGGGAGGGCTCTCCTTCTGATACATTTCATGTTTCTTCTTCCATTTCTTTTCCTACACCTCCCCACTCTTCTCAAACAGCGGCTTAATAACATGTTGCAAGGTTCATACTGATACGTTCACTTGTACTTGGGCAAGGTTAGCTAGGTTGAATAAATGTTTATTGTTGTTTGAACTCCCCTGGTGTCGTTTCACCTTAATTCTGACAAAAGAAATCCACGAACCTGAGTCGCTGCAACTTTGGGACGCGACAAAGGGGAAAGTGAAAAGCAGCAATAGCTTTCAGGGCTGGCACCTTCCTTGTGGGAGAAGGAGCCGGAGGTTTGCCTTTTCGGAAAGGGGCTCTGCCGAGGACAGGCAGCATCAGCTGTAGCGTGTGTGGGAAAGCACAGATCCGCAGGGCTGTTGTGCCTGTGAATAGGCTGCACGGGGAAAGTGAAAAGCAACAAGAGCTTTCAAGGCTGGCAGCTTCCTTGTGGGAGAAGGAGCCGGAGGTTTGCCTTTTCGGAAAGGGGCACTGCCGAGGACAGGCAGCATGATTTGTAGCGTGTGTGGGAAAGCACAGATCCGCAGGGCTGTTGTGCCTGTGAATAGGCTGCACGGGGAGGTGAAGAGCCGCAAGAGCTTTCAGGGCTGGGAGCTTTCTTGTGGGAGGAAGAGCCGGACGTTTCCCTTTTCGGAAAGGGGCTCTGCCGAGGACAGGCAGCATCTGCTGTAGTGTGTGAGGGAAAGCACAGATCCGCAGGGGTGTTGTGCCTGTGAATAGGCTGCACGGGGAGGTGAAGAGCAGCAAGAGCTTTCAGGGCTGGCAGCTTCCCTGTGGGAGAAAGAGCCGAATGTTTCCCTTTCAGAAAGAGGCACTGGCCGAGGACAGGCAGCATAAGCTGTAGCGTCTGTGGGAAAGCACAGATCCGCAGGGCTGTTGTGCCTGTGAATAGGCTGCACGGGGAGGTGAAGAGCAGCAAGAGCTTTCAGGGCTTTCAGCTTCCCTGTGGGAGAAGGAGCTGGACATTTGCCTTTTCGGAAAGGGGCTCTACTGAGGACAGGCAGCATAAGCTGTAGTTTGTGTGGGAAAGCACAGATCCGCAGGGCTGTTGTGCCTGTGAATAGGCTGCACGGGGAAAGTGAAGAGCAGCAAGAGCTTTCAGGGCTGGCAGCTTCCCTGTGGGAGAAAGAGCCGAATGTTTCCCTTTCAGAAAGGGGCACTGTCCGAGGACAGGCAGCATAAGCTGTAGCGTCTGTGGGAAAGCACAGATCCGCAGGGCTGTTGTGCCTGTGAATAGGCTGCACGGGGAAAGTGAAAAGCAGCAAGAGCTTTCAGGGCTGGCAGTTTCCTTGTGGGAGAAGGAGCCAGAGGTTTGCCTTTTCAGAAAGGGGCTCTGCCGAAGGAAATCATCGTGAGCTGTACCTTGTGTGGCAAATCACAGATCCGCAGGGCTGTTGTGCCTGTGAATAGGCTGCACGGGGAGGTGAAGAGCAGCAAGAGCTTTCAGGGCTGGCAGCTTCCTTGTGGGAGAAGGAGCCGGACGTTTCCCTTTTCGGAAAGGGGCTCTGCCGAGGACAGGCAGCATGATCTCTAGCGTGTGGGAAAGCACAGATCCGCAGGGCTGTTGTGCCTGTGAAAGGGTGCACGGGGAGGTGAAGAGCAGCAAGAGCTTTCAGGGCTGGCAGCTTCCCTGTGGGAGAAGGAGCCGGAGGTTTGCCTTTTCGGAAAGGGGCTCTGCTGACGACAGGCAGCGTAAGATGTAGCGTCTGTGGGAAAGCACAGATCCGCAGGGCTGTTGTGCCTGTGAATAGGCTGCACGGGGAAAGTGAAGAGCAGCAAGAGCTTTCAGGGCTGGCAGCTTCCTTGTGGGAGAAAGAGCCGAATGTTTCCCTTTCAGAAAGAGGCACTGGCCGAGGACAGGCAGCATGCGGTGTAGCCTATGTGGGAAAGCACAGATCCGCAGGGCTGTTGTGCCTGTGAATAGGCTGCACGGGGAAAGTGAAGAGCAGCAAGAGCTTTCAGGGCTGGCAGCTTCATTGTGGGAGAAAGAGCCGAATGTTTCCGTTTCAGAAAGAGGCACTGCCGAGGACAGGCAGCATGCATTGTTGCGTCTCTGGGAAAGCACAGATCCGCAGGGCTGTTGTGCCTGTGAATAGGCTGCACGGGGAAAGTGAAAAGCAGCAATACCTTTCAGGGCTGGCAGCTTCCTTGTGGGAGAAGGAGCTGGACATTTGCCTTTTCGGAAAGGGGCTCTGCCGAGGACAGGCAGCATGATCTGTAGCGTCTGTGGGAAAGCAAAGATCCGCAGGGCTGTTGTGCCTGTGAATAGGCTGCACAAGACAAGTCAAGAGCAGTAAGAGCTTTCAGGGCTGGCAGCTTGCCTGTGGGAGAAGGAGCTGGACATTTGCCTTTTCGGAAAGGGGCACTGCCGAAGGAAATCATCGTGAGCTGTAGCGTCTGTGGGAAAGCACAGATCCGCAGGGCTGTTGTGCGTGTGAATAGGCTGCACGGGGAAAGTGAAAATCAGCAAGAGCTTTCAGGGCTGGCAGTTTCCTTGTGGGAGAAGGAGCCGAATGTTTCCCTTTCAGAAAGAGGCACTGGCCGAGGACAGGCAGCATGCGGTGTAGCCTATGTGGGAAAGCACAGATCCGCAGGGCTGTTCTGCCTGTGCATAGGCTGCACGGGGAGGTGAAGAGCAGCAAGAGCTTTCAGGGCTGGCAGCTTCCCTGTGGGAGAAGGAGCCGGAGGTTTGCCTTTTCGGAAAGGGGCTCTGCCGAGGACAGGCAGCATCAGCTGTAGCGTCTGTGGGAAAGCACAGATCCGCAGGGCTGTTATGCCTGTGAATAGGCTGCACGGGGAGGTGAAGAGCAGCAAGAGCTTTCAGGGCTGGCAGCTTCCCTGTGGGAGAAGGAGCCGGAGGTTTGCCTTTTCGGAAAGGGGCTCTGCTGAAGACAGGCAGCATGATCTGTAGCGTGTGTGGGAAAGCACAGATCCGCAGGGCTGTTGTGCCTGTGAATAGGCTGCAAGGGGAAAGTGAAGAGCAGCAAGAGCTTTCAGGGCTGGCAGCTTCCTTGTGGGAAAAGGAGCCGGAGTTTTGCCTTTTCGGAAAGGGGCTCTGCCGAGGACAGGCAGCATCAGCTGTAGCGTGTGTGGGAAAGCACAGATCCGCAGGGCTGTTGTGCCTGTGAATAGGCTGCACGGGGAAAGTGAAAAGCAGCAAGAGCTTTCAGGGCTGGCAGCTTCCTTATGGGAAAAGGAGCCGGAGGTTTCCCTTTTCGAAAGAGGCTCTGCCGAGGACAGGCAGCATGATCTGTAGCGTGTGTGGGAAAGCACAGATCCGCAGGGCTGTTGTGCCTGTGAATAGGCTGCACAGAGAGTTGAAGACCAGCAAGAGCTTTCAGGGCTGGCAGCTTCCTTGTGGGAGAAAGAGCCGGACGTTTCCCTTTTCGGAAAGGGGTTCTGCCGAGGACAGGCAGCATGATCTGTAGCGTGTGTGGGAAAGCACAGATCCGCAGGGCTGTTGTGCCTGTGAATAGGCTGCACGGGGAAAGTGAAAAGCAGCAAGAGCTTTCAAGGCTGGCAGCTTCCTTGTGAGAGAAGGAGCTCGACATTTGCCTTTTCGGAAAGGGGCACTGCCGAAGGAAATCATCGTGAGCTGTAGCGTCTGTGGGAAAGCACAGATCCGCAGGGCTGTTGTGCGTGTGAATAGGCTGCACGGTGAAAGTGAAGAGTAGCAAGAGCTTTCAGGGCTGGCAGCTTCCCTCTCGGAGAAGGAGCACGAGGTTTGCCTTTTCGGAAAGGGGCTCTGCCGAAGACAGGCAGCATCAGCTGTAGCGTCTGTGGGAAAACACAGATCGGCAGGGCTGTTGTGCCTGTGAATAGGCTGCACGGGGAAAGTGAAAATCAGCAAGAGCTTTCAGGGCTGGCAGCTTCATTGTGGGAGAAAGAGCCGAATGTTTCCGTTTCAGAAAGAGGCACGGCCGAGGACAGGCAGCATGCAGTGTTGCGTCTCTGGGAAAGCACAGATCCGCAGGGCTGTTGTGCCTGTGAATAGGCTGCACGGGGAAAGTGAAAAGCAGCAATAGCTTTCAGGGCTGGCAGCTTCCTTGTGGGAGAAGGAGCTGGACATTTGCCTTTTCGGAAAGGGGCTCTGCCGAGGACAGGCAGCATGATCTGTAGCGTGTGTGGGAAAGCACAGATCGGCAGGGCTGTTGTGCCTGTGAATAGGCTGCACGAGACAAGTCAAGAGCAGCAAGAGCTTTCAGGGCTGGCAGCTTCCTTGTGGGAGAAGGAGCTGGACATTTGCCTTTTCGGAAAGGGGCACTGCCGAAGGAAATCATCGTGAGCTGTAGCGTCTGTGGGAAAGCACAGATCTGCAGGGCTGTTGTGCGTGTGAATAGGCTGCACGGGGAAAGTGAAAATCAGCAAGAGCTTTCAGGGCTGGCAGTTTCCTTGTGGGAGAAGGAGCCGAATGTTTCCCTTTCAGAAAGAGGCACTGGCCGAGGACAGGCAGCATGCGGTGTAGCCTATGTGGGAAAGCACAGATCCGCAGGGCTGTTGTGCCTGTGCATAGGCTGCACGGGGAAACTGAAAAGCAGCAATAGCTGTCAGGGCTGGCACCTTCCTTGTGGGAGAAGGAGCCGGACATTTGCCTTGTATGAAAGGGGCTCTGCTGAGGACAGGCAGCATCAGCTGTAGCGTGTGTGGGAAAGCACAGATCCGCAGGGCTGTTGTGCCTGTGAATAGGCTGCACGGGAAAGGTGAAAAGCAGCAAGAGCTTTCAGGGCTGGCAGCTTCCTTGTGGGAGAAGGAGCTGGACATTTGCCTTTTCGGAAAGGGGCTCTGCCGAGGACAGGCAGCATGATCTGTAGCGTCTCTGGGAAAGCACAGATCCGCAGGGCTGTTGTGCCTGTGAATAGGCTGCACGGGAAAAGTGAAAAGCAGCAAGAGCTTTCAGGGCTGGCAGCTTCCCTGTGGGAAAAGGAGCCAGACGTTTGCCTTTTCGGAAAGGGGCTCTGCCGAGGAGAGGCGGTATGATCTGTAGCCTGTGTGGGAAAGCACAGATCCGCAGGGCTGTTGTGCCTGTGAATAGGCTGCACGGGGAGGTGAAGAGCAGCAAGAGCTTTCAAGGCTGGCAGCTTCCTTGTGGGAGAAGGAGCCGGAGGTTTGCCTTTTCCGAAAGGGGCTCTGCCGAGGACAGGCAGCATGCAGTGTTGCGTCTCTGGGAAAGCACAGATCCGCAGGGCTGTTGTGCCTGTGAATAGGCTGCACGGGGAGGTGAAGAGCAGCAAGAGCTTTCAAGGCTGGCAGCTTCCTTTTGGGAGAAGGAGCTGGACATTTGCCTTTTCGGAAAGGGGCTCTGCCGAGGACAGGCAGCATGATCTGTAGCGTGTGTGGGAAAGCACAGATCCGCAGGGCTGTTGTGCCTGTGAATAGGCTGCACGGGGAGGTGAAGAGCAGCAAGAGCTTTCAAGGCTGGCAGCTTCCTTTTGGGAGAAGGAGCTGGACATTTGCCTTTTCGGAAAGGGGCTCTGCCGAGGACAGGCAGCATGATCTGTAGCGTGTGTGGGAAAGCACAGATCCGCAGGGCTGTTGTGCCTGTGAATAGGCTGCACGGGGAGGTGAAGAGCAGCAAGAGCTTTCAAGTCTGGCAGCTTCCCTGTGGGAAAAGGAGCCAGAAATTTGCCTTTTCAGAAAGGGGCTCTGCCGAGGACAGGCAGCATCAGCTGTAGCGTGTGTGGGAAAGCACAGATCCGCAGGGCTGTTGTTCCTGTGAATAGGCTGCACGGGGAGGTGAAGAGCAGCAAGAGCTTTCAGGGCTGGCAGCTTCCCTGTGGGAAAAGGAGCCGGACGTTTGCCTTTTCGGAAAGGGGCACTGCCGAGGACAGGCAGCATCAGCTGTAGCGTGTGTGGGAAAGCACAGATCCGCAGGGCTGTTGTGCCTGTGAATAGGCTGCACAGAGAGTTGAAGACCAGCAAGAGCTTTCAGGGCTGGCAGCTTCCTTGTGGGAGAAAGAGCCGGACGTTTCCCTTTTCGGAAAGGGGTTCTGCCGAGGACAGGCAGCATGATCTGTAGCGTGTGTGGGAAAGCACAGATCCGCAGGGCTGTTGTGCCTGTGAATAGGCTGCACGGGGAAAGTGAAAAGCAGCAAGAGCTTTCAAGGCTGGCAGCTTCCTTGTGGGAGAAGGAGCCGGACGTTTGCCTTTTCCGAAAGGGGCTCTGCCGAGGACAGGCAGCATGCAGTGTTGCGTCTCTGGGAAAGCACAGATCCGCAGAGCTGTTGTGCCTGTGAATAGGCTGCACAGGGAGGTGAAGAGCAGCAAGAGCTTTCAAGGCTGGCAGCTTCCTTGTGGGAGAAGGAGCCGAATGTTTCCCTTTCAGAAAGAGGCACTGGCTGAGGACAGGCAGCATGCGGTGTAGCCTATGTGGGAAAGCATAGATCCACAGGACTGTTGTGCCTGTGAATAGGCTGCACGGGGAAAGTAAAAAGCAGCAATAGCTTTCAGGGCTGGCAGCTTCCTTGTGGGAAAAGGAGCTGGACAGTTGCCTTTTCGGAAAGGGGCTCTGCCGAGGACAGGCAGCATGATCTGTAGCGTGTGTGGGAAAGCACAGATCCGCAGGGCTGTTGTGCCTGTGAATAGGCTGCACGGGGAAAGTGAAAAGCAGCAAGAGCTTTCAGGGCTGGCAGCTTCCTTGTGGGAGAAAGAGCCGAATGTTTCCTTTTCAGAAAGAGGCACTGGCCGAGGACAGGCAGCATGCGGTGTAGCCTATGTGGGAAAGCACAGATCCGCAGGGCTGTTGTGCCTGTGAATAGGCTGCACGGGGAAAGTGAAGAGCAGCAAGAGCTTTCAGGGCTGGCAGCTTCCTTGTGGGAGAAGGAGCTGGACATTTGCCTTTTCGAAAGGGGCTCTGCCGAGGACAGGCAGCATCAGCTGTAGCGTGTGTGGGAAAGCACAGATCCGCAGGGCTGTTGTGCCTGTGAATAGGCTGCACGGGGAGGTGAAGAGCAGCAAGAGCTTTCAAGGCTGGCAGCTTGCCTGTGGGAGAAGGAGCCGGAGGTTTGCCTTTTCGGAAAGGGGCTCTGCCGAGGACAGGCAGCATCAGCTGTAGCGTGTGTGGGAAAGCATAGATCCGCAGGGCTGTTGTGCCTGTGAATAGGCTGCACGGGGAGGTGAAGAGCAGCAAGAGCTTTCAAGTCTGGCAGCTTCCCTGTGGGAAAAGGAGCCAGAAATTTGCCTTTTCAGAAAGGGGCTCTGCCGAGGACAGGCAGCATCAGCTGTAGCGTCTGTGGGAAAGCACAGATCCGCAGGGCTGTTGTGCCTGTGAATAGGCTGCACGGGGAAAGTGAAAAGCAGCAAGAGCTTTCAGGGCTGGCAGCTTCCTTGTGGGAGAAAGAGCCGAATGTTTCCCTTTCAGAAAGAGGCACTGGCCGAGGACAGGCAGCATGCGGTGTAGCCTATGTGGGAAACCACAGATCCGCAGGGCTGTTGTGCCTGTGCATAGGCTGTACGGGGAAAGTGAAAAGCAGCAAGAGCTTTCAGGGCTGGCAGCTTCCTTGTGGGAGAAGGAGATGGACAGTTGCCTTTTCGGAAAGGGGCTCTGCCGAGGACAGGCAGCATGATCTGTAGCGTGTGTGGGAAAGCACAGATCCGCAGGGCTGTTGTGCCTGTGAATAGGCTGCACGGGGAGGTGAAGAGCAGCAAGAGCTTTCAGGGCTGGCAGCTTCCCTCTCGGAGAAGGAGCACGAGGTTTGCCTTTTCGGAAAGGGGCTCTGCCGAAGACAGGCAGCATCAGCTGTAGCGTCTGTGGGAAAACACAGATCGGCAGGGCTGTTGTGCCTGTGAATAGGCTGCACGGGGAAAGTGAAAATCAGCAAGAGCTTTCAGGGCTGGCAGCTTCATTGTGGGAGAAAGAGCCGAATGTTTCCGTTTCAGAAAGAGGCACGGCCGAGGACAGGCAGCATGCAGTGTTGCGTCTCTGGGAAAGCACAGATCCGCAGGGCTGTTGTGCCTGTGAATAGGCTGCACGGGGAAAGTGAAAAGCAGCAATAGCTTTCAGGGCTGGCAGCTTCCTTGTGGGAGAAGGAGCTGGACATTTGCCTTTTCGGAAAGGGGCTCTGCCGAGGACAGGCAGCATGATCTGTAGCGTGTGTGGGAAAGCACAGATCCGCAGGGCTGTTGTGCCTGTGAATAGGCTGCACGAGACAAGTCAAGAGCAGCAAGAGCTTTCAGGGCTGGCAGCTTCCTTGTGAGAGAAGGAGCTCGACATTTGCCTTTTCGGAAAGGGGCACTGCCGAAGGAAATCATCGTGAGCTGTAGCGTCTGTGGGAAAGCAAAGATCCGCAGGGCTGTTGTGCGTGTGAATAGGCTGCACGGTGAAAGTGAAGAGTAGCAAGGGCTTTCAGGGCTGGCAGCCTCCCTGTGGGAGAAGGAGCCGAATGTTTCCGTTTCAGAAAGAGGCACGGCCGAGGACAGGCAGCATGCAGTGTTGCGTCTCTGGGAAAGCACAGATCCGCAGGGCTGTTGTGCCTGTGAATAGGCTGCACGGGGAAAGTGAAAAGCAGCAAGAGCTTTCAGGGCTGGCACCTTCCTTGTGGGAGAAGGAGCCGGACATTTGCCTTTTCGGAAAGGGGTCTCTGCCGAGGACAGGCAGCATGATCTGTAGCGTGTGTGGGAAAGCACAGATCCGCAGGGCTGTTGTGCCTGTGAATAGGCTGCACGGGGAGGTGAAGAGTATCAAGACCTTTCAAGGCTGGCAGCTTCCTTGTGGGAGAAAGAGCCGAATGTTTCCCTTTCAGAAAGAGGCACTGGCTGAGGACAGGCAGCATGCGGTGTAGCCTATGTGGGAAAGCACAGATCCGCAGGGCTGTTGTGCCTGTGAATAGGCTGCACGGGGAAAGTGAAGAGCAGCAAGAGCTTTCAGGGCTGGCAGCTTCCTTGGGGGAGAAGGAGCTGGAGGTTTGCCTTTTCGAAAGGGGCTCTGCCGAGGACAGGCAGCATCAGCTGTAGCGTGTGTGGGAAAGCACAGATCCGCAGGGCTGTTGTGCCTGTGAATAGGCTGCACGGGGAGGTGAAGAGCAGCAAGAGCTTTCAAGGCTGGCAGCTTCCCTGTGGGAGAAGGAGCCGGAGGTTTGCCTTTTCGGAAAGGGGCTCTGCCGAGGATAGGCAGCATGATCTGTAGCGTGTGTGGGAAAGCACAGATCCGCAGGGCTGTTGTGCCTGTGAATAGGCTGCACGGGGAGGTGAAGAGCAGCAAGAGCTTTCAGGGCTGGCAGCTTCCCTGTGGGAGAAGGAGCCGGAGGTTTGCCTTTTCGGAAAGGGGCTCTGCTGAAGACAGGCAGCATGATCTGTAGCGTGTGTGGGAAAGCACAGATCCGCAGGGCTGTTGTGCCTGTGAATAGGCTGCAAGGGGAAAGTGAAGAGCAGCAAGAGCTTTCAGGGCTGGCAGCTTCCTTGTGGGAAAAGGAGCCGGAGGTTTGCCTTTTCGGAAAGGGGCTCTGCCGAGGACAGGCAGCATCAGCTGTAGCGTCTGTGGGAAAGCACAGATCCGCAGGGCTGTTGTGCCTGTGAATAGGCTGCACGGGGAAAGTGAAAAGCAGCAAGAGCTTTTAGGGCTGGCAGCTTCCTTATGGGAAAAGGAGCCGGAGGTTTCCCTTTTCGAAAGAGGCTCTGCCGAGGACAGGCAGCATGCAGTGTTGCGTCTCTGGGAAAGCACAGATCCGCAGGGCTGTTGTGCCTGTGAATAGGCTGCACAGAGAGTTGAAGACCAGCAAGAGCTTTCAGGGCTGGCAGCTTCCTTGTGGGAGAAAGAGCCGGACGTTTCCCTTTTCGGAAAGGGGCTCTGCCGAGGACAGGCAGCATGATCTGTAGCGTGTGTGGGAAAGCACAGATCCGCAGGGCTGTTGTGCCTGTGAATAGGCTGCACGGGGAAAGTGAAAAGCAGCAAGAGCTTTCAGGGCTGGCAGCTTCCTTGTGGGAGAAAGAGTCGAATGTTTCCTTTTCAGAAAGAGGCACTGGCCGAGGACAGGCAGCATGCGGTGTAGCCTATGTGGGAAAGCACAGATCCGCAGGGCTGTTGTGCCTGTGAATAGGCTGCACGGGGAAAGTGAAGAGCAGCAAGAGCTTTCAGGGCTGGCAGCTTCCTTGTGGGAGAAGGAGCTGGAGGTTTGCCTTTTCGGAAAGGGGCTCTGCCGAGGACAGGCAGCATGATCTGTAGCGTGTGTGGGAAAGCACAGATCCGCAGGGCTGTTGTGCCTGTGAATAGGCTGCACGGGGAGGTGAAGAGCAGCAAGAGCTTTCAGGGCTGGCAGCTTCCCTGTGGGAGAAGGAGCTGGAGGTTTGCCTTTTCGGAAAGGGGCTCTGCCGAGGACAGGCAGCATGATCTGTAGCGTGTGTGGGAAAGCACAGATCCGCAGGGCTGTTGTGCCTGTGAATAGGCTGCACGGGGAAAGTGAAAAGCAGCAAGAGCTTTCAAGGCTGGCAGCTTCCTTGTGGGAGAAGGAGCCGGACGTTTGCCTTTTCCGAAAGGGGCTCTGCCGAGGACAGGCAGCATGCAGTGTTGCGTCTCTGGGAAAGCACAGATCCGCAGAGCTGTTGTGCCTGTGAATAGGCTGCACAGGGAGGTGAAGAGCAGCAAGAGCTTTCAAGGCTGGCAGCTTCCTTGTGGGAGAAAGAGCCGAATGTTTCCCTTTCAGAAAGAGGCACTGGCTGAGGACAGGCAGCATGCGGTGTAGCCTATGTGGGAAAGCATAGATCCACAGGACTGTTGTGCCTGTGAATAGGCTGCACGGGGAAAGTAAAAAGCAGCAATAGCTTTCAGGGCTGGCAGCTTCCTTGTGGGAAAAGGAGCTGGACAGTTGCCTTTTCGGAAAGGGGCTCTGCCGAGGACAGGCAGCATGATCTGTAGCGTGTGTGGGAAAGCACAGATCCGCAGGGCTGTTGTGCCTGTGAATAGGCTGCACGTGGAAAGTGAAAAGCAGCAAGAGCTTTCAGGGCTGGCAGCTTCCTTGTGGGAGAAAGAGCCGAATGTTTCCTTTTCAGAAAGAGGCACTGGCCGAGGACAGGCAGCATGCGGTGTAGCCTATGTGGGAAAGCACAGATCCGCAGGGCTGTTGTGCCTGTGAATAGGCTGCACGGGGAAAGTGAAGAGCAGCAAGAGCTTTCAGGGCTGGCAGCTTCCTTGTGGGAGAAGGAGCTGGACATTTGCCTTTTCGAAAGGGGCTCTGCCGAGGACAGGCAGCATCAGCTGTAGCGTGTGTGGGAAAGCACAGATCCGCAGGGCTGTTGTGCCTGTGAATAGGCTGCACGGGGAGGTGAAGAGCAGCAAGAGCTTTCAAGGCTGGCAGCTTGCCTGTGGGAGAAGGAGCCGGAGGTTTGCCTTTTCGGAAAGGGGCTCTGCCGAGGACAGGCAGCATCAGCTGTAGCGTGTGTGGGAAAGCATAGATCCGCAGGGCTGTTGTGCCTGTGAATAGGCTGCACGGGGAGGTGAAGAGCAGCAAGAGCTTTCAAGTCTGGCAGCTTCCCTGTGGGAAAAGGAGCCAGAAATTTGCCTTTTCAGAAAGGGGCTCTGCCGAGGACAGGCAGCATCAGCTGTAGCGTCTGTGGGAAAGCACAGATCCGCAGGGCTGTTGTGCCTGTGAATAGGCTGCACGGGGAGGTGAAGAGTAGCAAGAGCTTTCAGGGCTGGCAGCTTCCTTGTGGGAGAAAGAGCCGAATGTTTCCCTTTCAGAAAGAGGCACTGGCCGAGGACAGGCAGCATGCGGTGTAGCCTATGTGGGAAACCACAGATCCGCAGGGCTGTTGTGCCTGTGCATAGGCTGTACGGGGAAAGTGAAAAGCAGCAATAGCTTTCAGGGCTGGCAGCTTCCTTGTGGGAGAAGGAGATGGACAGTTGCCTTTTCGGAAAGGGGCTCTGCCGAGGACAGGCAGCATGATCTGTAGCGTGTGTGGGAAAGCACAGATCCGCAGGGCTGTTGTGCCTGTGAATAGGCTGCACGGGGAGGTGAAGAGCAGCAAGAGCTTTCAGGGCTGGCAGCTTCCCTATCGGAGAAGGAGCACGAGGTTTGCCTTTTCGGAAAGGGGCTCTGCCGAAGACAGGCAGCATCAGCTGTAGCGTCTGTGGGAAAACACAGATCGGCAGGGCTGTTGTGCCTGTGAATAGGCTGCACGGGGAAAGTGAAAATCAGCAAGAGCTTTCAGGGCTGGCAGCTTCATTGTGGGAGAAAGAGCCGAATGTTTCCGTTTCAGAAAGAGGCACGGCCGAGGACAGGCAGCATGCAGTGTTGCGTCTCTGGGAAAGCACAGATCCGCAGGGCTGTTGTGCCTGTGAATAGGCTGCACGGGGAAAGTGAAAAGCAGCAATAGCTTTCAGGGCTGGCAGCTTCCTTGTGGGAGAAGGAGCTGGACATTTGCCTTTTCGGAAAGGGGCTCTGCCGAGGACAGGCAGCATGATCTGTAGCGTGTGTGGGAAAGCACAGATCGGCAGGGCTGTTGTGCCTGTGAATAGGCTGCACGAGACAAGTCAAGAGCAGCAAGAGCTTTCAGGGCTGGCAGCTTCCTTGTGGGAGAAGGAGCTGGACATTTGCCTTTTCGGAAAGGGGCACTGCCGAAGGAAATCATCGTGAGCTGTAGCGTCTGTGGGAAAGCACAGATCTGCAGGGCTGTTGTGCGTGTGAATAGGCTGCACGGGGAAAGTGAAAATCAGCAAGAGCTTTCAGGGCTGGCAGTTTCCTTGTGGGAGAAGGAGCCGAATGTTTCCCTTTCAGAAAGAGGCACTGGCCGAGGACAGGCAGCATGCGGTGTAGCCTATGTGGGAAAGCACAGATCCGCAGGGCTGTTGTGCCTGTGCATAGGCTGCACGGGGAAACTGAAAAGCAGCAATAGCTGTCAGGGCTGGCACCTTCCTTGTGGGAGAAGGAGCCGGACATTTGCCTTGTATGAAAGGGGCTCTGCTGAGGACAGGCAGCATCAGCTGTAGCGTGTGTGGGAAAGCACAGATCCGCAGGGCTGTTGTGCCTGTGAATAGGCTGCACGGGAAAGGTGAAAAGCAGCAAGAGCTTTCAGGGCTGGCAGCTTCCTTGTGGGAGAAGGAGCTGGACATTTGCCTTTTCGGAAAGGGGCTCTGCCGAGGACAGGCAGCATGATCTGTAGCGTGTGTGGGAAAGCACAGATCCGCAGGGCTGTTGTGCCTGTGAATAGGCTGCACGGGAAAAGTGAAAAGCAGCAAGAGCTTTCAGGGCTGGCAGCTTCCCTGTGGGAAAAGGAGCCAGACGTTTGCCTTTTCGGAAAGGGGCTCTGCCGAGGAGAGGCGGTATGATCTGTAGCCTGTGTGGGAAAGCACAGATCCGCAGGGCTGTTGTGCCTGTGAATAGGCTGCACGGGGAGGTGAAGAGCAGCAAGAGCTTTCAAGGCTGGCAGCTTCCTTGTGGGAGAAGGAGCCGGAGGTTTGCCTTTTCCGAAAGGGGCTCTGCCGAGGACAGGCAGCATGCAGTGTTGCGTCTCTGGGAAAGCACAGATCCGCAGGGCTGTTGTGCCTGTGAATAGGCTGCACGGGGAGGTGAAGAGCAGCAAGAGCTTTCAAGGCTGGCAGCTTCCTTTTGGGAGAAGGAGCTGGACATTTGCCTTTTCGGAAAGGGGCTCTGCCGAGGACAGGCAGCATGATCTGTAGCGTGTGTGGGAAAGCACAGATCCGCAGGGCTGTTGTGCCTGTGAATAGGCTGCACGGGGAGGTGAAGAGCAGCAAGAGCTTTCAAGGCTGGCAGCTTCCTTTTGGGAGAAGGAGCTGGACATTTGCCTTTTCGGAAAGGGGCTCTGCCGAGGACAGGCAGCATGATCTGTAGCGTGTGTGGGAAAGCACAGATCCGCAGGGCTGTTGTGCCTGTGAATAGGCTGCACGGGGAGGTGAAGAGCAGCAAGAGCTTTCAAGTCTGGCAGCTTCCCTGTGGGAAAAGGAGCCAGAAATTTGCCTTTTCAGAAAGGGGCTCTGCCGAGGACAGGCAGCATCAGCTGTAGCGTGTGTGGGAAAGCACAGATCCGCAGGGCTGTTGTTCCTGTGAATAGGCTGCACGGGGAGGTGAAGAGCAGCAAGAGCTTTCAGGGCTGGCAGCTTCCCTGTGGGAAAAGGAGCCGGACGTTTGCCTTTTCGGAAAGGGGCTCTGCCGAGGACAGGCAGCATGATCTGTAGCTGTGTGGGAAAGCACAGACCCGCAGGGCTGTTGTGCCTGTGAATAGGCTGCACGGGGAGGTGAAGAGCAGCAAGAGCTTTCAGGGCTGGCAGCTTCCCTCTCGGAGAAGGAGCACGAGGTTTGCCTTTTCGGAAAGGGGCTCTGCCGAAGACAGGCAGCATCAGCTGTAGCGTCTGTGGGAAAGCACAGATCCGCAGGGCTGTTGTGCGTGTGAATAGGCTGCACGGGGAAAGTGAAGAGCAGCAAGAGCTTTCAGGGCTGGCAGCTTCCATGTGGGAGAAGGAGCCGAATCTTTCCCTTTCAAAAGAGGCACTGGCCGAGGACAGGCAGCATGCGGTGTAGCGTGTGTGGGAAAGCACAGATCCGCAGGGCTGTTGTGCCTGTGAATAGGCTGCACGGGGAAAGTGAAGAGCAGCAAGAGCTTTCAGGGCTGGCAGCTTCCCTGTGGGAGAAGGAGCCGAATGTTTCCCTTTCAGAAAGAGGCACTGGCCGAGCACAGGCAGCATGCGGTGTAGCGTGTGTGGGAAAGCACAGATCCGCAGGGCTGTTGTGCCTGTGAATAGGCTGCACGGGAAAAGTGAAGAGCAGCAAGAGCTTTCAGGGCTGGCAGCTTCCTTGTGGGAGAAGGAGCCGGAGGTTTGCCTTTTCGGAAAGGGGCTCTGCCGAGGACAGGCAGCATCAGCTGTAGCGCCTGTGGGAAAGCACAGATCCGCAGGGCTGTTGTGCCTGTGAATAGGCTGCACGGGGAGGTGAAGAGCAGCAAGAGCTTTCAGGGCTGGCAGCTTCCTTGTGGGAGAAGGAGTCGGAGGTTTGCCTATTCGGAAAGGGGCTCTGACGAGGACAGGTAATATCAGCTGTAGCGTGTGTGGGAAAGCACAGATCCGCAGGGCTGTTGTGCCTGTGAATAGGCTGCACGGGGAGGTGAAGAGCAGCAAGAGCTTTCAGGGCTGGCAGCTTCCCTGTGGGAAAAGGAGCCGGACGTTTGCCTTTTCGGAAAGGGGCTCTGCCGAGGACAGGCAGCATGATCTGTAGCGTGTGTGGGAAAGCACAGATCCGCAGGGCTGTTGTGCCTGTGAATAGGCTGCACGGGGAGGTGAAGAGCAGCAAGAGCTTTCAGGGCTGGCAGCTTCCCTCTCGGAGAAGGAGCACGAGGTTTGCATTTTCGGAAAGGGGCTCTGCCGAAGACAGGCAGCATCAGCTGTAGCGTCTGTGGGAAAGCACAGATCCGCAGGGCTGTTGTGCGTGTAAATAGGCTGCACGGGGAAAGTGAAAATCAGCAAGAGCTTTCAGGGCTGGCAGCTTCATTGTGGGAGAAAGAGCCGAATGTTTCCGTTTCAGAAAGAGGCACTGCCGAGGACAGGGAGCATGCAGTGTTGCGTCTCTGGGAAAGCACAGATCCGCAGGGCTGTTGTGCCTGTGAATAGGCTGCACGGGGAAAGTGAAAAGCAGCAATAGCTTTCAGGGCTGGCAGCTTCCTTGTGGGAGAAGGAGCTGGACATTTGCCTTTTCGGAAAGGGGCTCTGCCGAGGACAGGCAGCATGATCTGTAGCGTGTGTGGGAAAGCACAGATCGGCAGGGCTGTTGTGCCTGTGAATAGGCTGCACGGGGAAAGTGAAGAGCAGCAAGAGCTTTCAGGGCTGGCAGCTTCCCTGTGGGAAAAGGAGCCGGACGTTTCCCTTTTCGGAAAGGGGCTCTGCCGAGGACAGGCAGCATGATCTGTAGCGTGTGTGGGAAAGCACAGATCCGCAGGGCTGTTGTGCCTGTGAATAGGCTGCACGGGGAAAGAGAAAAGCAGCAATAGCTTTCAGGGCAGGCAGCTTCCTTGTGGGAAAAGGAGCCGGAGGTTTGCCTTTTCGGAAAGGGGCTCTGCCGAGGACAGGCAGCATGATCTGTAGCGTGTGTGGGAAAGCACAGATCCGCAGGGCTGTTGTGCCTGTGAATAGGCTGCACGGGGAAAGTGAAAAGCAGCAAGAGCTTTCAGGGCTGGCAGCTTCCTTGTGGGAGAAAGAGCCGAATGTTTCCTTTTCAGAAAGAGGCACTGGCCGAGGACAGGCAGCATGCGGTGTAGCCTATGTGGGAAAGCACAGATCCGCAGGGCTGTTGTGCCTGTGAATAGGCTGCACGGGGAGGTGAAGAGCAGCAAGAGCTTTCAAGGCTGGCAGCTTCCCTGTCGGAGAAGGAGCCGGAGGTTTGCCTTTTCGGAAAGGGGCTCTGCCGAGGACAGGCAGCATCAGCTGTAGCGTGTGTGGGAAAGCACAGATCCGCAGGGCTGTTGTGCCTGTGAATAGGCTGCACGGGGAGGTGAAGAGCAGCAAGAGCTTTCAAGTCTGGCAGCTTCCCTGTGGGAAAAGGAGCCAGAAATTTGCCTTTTAAGAAAGGGGCTCTGCCGAGGACAGGCAGCATGATCTGTAGCGTCTGTGGGAAAGCACAGATCCGCAGGGCTGTTGTGCCTGTGAATAGGCTGCACGGGGAGGTGAAGAGCAGCAATAGCTTTCAGGGCTGTCAGCTTCCCTGTGGGAGAAGGAGCCGGAGGTTTGCCTTTTCGAAAGGGGCTCTGCCGAGGACAGGCAGCATCAGCTGTAGCGTCTGTGGGAAAGCACAGATCCGCAGGGCTGTTGTGCCTGTGCATAGGCTGCACGGGGAAAGTGAAAAGCAGCAATAGCTTTCAGGGCTGGCAGCTTCCTTGTGGGAGAAGGAGCTGGACAGTTGCCTTTTCGGAAAGGGGCTCTGCCGAGGACAGGCAGCATGATCTGTAGCGTGTGTGGGAAAGCACAGATCCGCAGGGCTGTTGTTCCTGTGAATAGGCTGCACGGGGAGGTGAAGAGCAGCAAGAGCTTTCAGGGCTGGCAGCTTCCCTGTGGGAAAAGGAGCCGGACGTTTGCCTTTTCGGAAAGGGGCTCTGCCGAGGACAGGCAGCATGATCTGTAGCGTGTGTGGGAAAGCACAGATCCGCAGGGCTGTTGTGCCTGTGAATAGGCTGCACGGGGAGGTGAAGAGCAGCAAGAGCTTTCAGGGCTGGCAGCTTCCCTCTCGGAGAAGGAGCACGAGGTTTGCCTTTTCAGAAAGGGGCTCTGCCGAAGACAGGCAGCATCAGCTGTAGCGTCTCTGGGAAAGCACAGATCCGCAGGGCTGTTGTGCCTGTGAATAGGCTGCACGGGGAAAGTGAAAATCAGCAAGAGCTTTCAGGGCTGGCAGTTTCCTTGTGGGAGGAAGAGCCGAATGTTTCCCTTTCAGAAAGAGGCACTGGCCGAGGACAGGCAGCATCAGCTGTAGCGTGTTTGGGAAAGCACAGATCCGCAGGGCTGTTGTACCTGTGAATAGGCTGTACGGGGAGGTGAAGAGCAGCAAGAGCTTTCAGGGCTGGCACCTTCCTTGTGGGAGAAGGAGCCGGAGGTTTGCCTTCTCGGAAAGGGGCTCTGCCGAGGACAGGCAGCATGATCTGTAGCGTGTGTGGGAAAGCACATATCCGCAGGGCTGTTGTGCCTGTGAATAGGCTGCACGGGGACGTGAAGAGCAGCAAGAGCTTTCAGGGCTGGCAGCTTCCCTGTGGGAGAAGGAGCCGAACATTTGCCTTTTCGGAAAGGGGCACTTCCGAGGACAGGCAGCATCAGCTGTAGCGTCTGTGGGAAAGCACAGATCCGCAGGGCTGTTATGCCTGTGAATAGGCTGCACGGGGAGGTGAAGAGCAGCAAGAGCTTTCAGGGCTGGCAGCTTCCCTGTGGGAGAAGGAGCCGGAGGTTTGCCTTATCGGAAAGGGGCTCTGCTGAAGACAGGGAGCATAAGATGTAGCGTGTGTGGGAAAGCACAGATCCGCAGGGCTGTTGTGCCTGTGAATAGGCTGCACGGGGAAAGTGAAGAGTAGCAAGAGCTTTCAGGGCTGGCAGCCTCCCTGTAGGAGAAGGAGCCGAATTTTTCCCTTTCAGAAAGAGGCACTGGCCGAGGACAGGCAGCATGCGGTGTAGCGTGTGTGGGAAAGCACAGATCCGCAGGGCTGTTGTGCCTGTGCATAGGCTGCACGGGGAAAGTGAAAAGCAGCAAGAGCTTTCAAGGCTGGCAGCTTCCTTGTGGGAGAAGGAGCTGGACATTTGCCTTTTCGGAAAGGGGCACTGCCGAAGGAAATCATCGTGAGCTGTAGCGTGTGTGGGAAAGCACAGATCCGCAGGGCTGTTGTGCGTGTGAATAGGCTGCACGGGGAAAGTGAAAATCAGCAAGAGCTTTCAGGGCTGGCAGTTTCCTTGAGGGAGAAGGAGCCGAATGTTTCCCTTTCAGAAAGAGGCACTGGCCGAGGACAGGCAGCATGCGGTGTAGCCTATGTGGGAAAGCACAGATCCGCAGGGCTGTTGTGCCTGTGAATAGGCTGCACGGGGAAAGTGAAGAGCAGCAAGAGCTTTCAGGGCTGGCAGCTTCCTTGTGGGAGAAAGAGCCGAATGTTTCCGTTTCAGAAAGAGGCACTGCCGAGGGCAGGCAGCATGCAGTGTTGCGTCTGTGGGAAAGCACAGATCCGCAGGGCTGTTGTGCCTGTGAATAGGCTGCACGGGGAGGTGAAGAGCAGCAAGAGCTTTCAAGGCTGGCAGCTTCCTTGTGGGAGAAGGAGCTGGACATTTGCCTTTTCGGAAAGGGGTCTCTGCCGAGGACAGGCAGCATGATCTGTAGCGTGTGTGGGAAAGCACAGATCCGCAGGGCTGTTGTGCCTGTGAATAGGCTGCACGGGGAGGTGAAGAGCAGCAAGAGCTTTCAGGGCTGGCACCTTCCTTGTGGGAGAAGAAGCCGGACGTTTCCCTTTTCGGAAAGGGGCTCTGCCGAGGACAGGCAGCATGATCTGTAGCGTGTGTGGGAAAGCACAGATCCGCAGGGCTGTTGTGCCTGTGAATAGGCTGCACGGGGAGGTGAAGAGTATCAAGACCTTTCAAGGCTGGCAGCTTCCTTGTGGGAGAAAGAGCCGAATGTTTCCCTTTCAGAAAGAGGCACTGGCTGAGGACAGGCAGCATGCGGTGTAGCCTATGTGGGAAAGCATAGATCTACAGGGCTGTTGAGCCTGTGAATAGGCTGCACGGGGAAAGTGAAAAGCAGCAATAGCTTTCAGGGCTGGCAGCTTCCTTGTGGGAAAAGGAGCCGGAGGTTTGCCTTTTCGGAAAGGGGCTCTGCCGAGGACAGGCAGCATGATCTGTAGCGTGTGTGGGAAAGCACAGATCCGCAGGGCTGTTGTGCCTGTGAATAGGCTGCACGGGGAAAGTGAAAAGCAGCAAGAGCTTTCAGGGCTGGCAGCTTCCTTGTGGGAGAAAGAGCCGAATGTTTCCATTTCAGAAAGAGGCACTGGCCGAGGACAGGCAGCATGCGGTGTAGCCTATGTGGGAAAGCACAGATCCGCAGGGCTGTTGTGCCTGTGCATAGGCTGCACGGGGAAAGTGAAAAGCAGCAATACCTTTCAGGGCTGGCAGGTTCCTTGTGGGAAAAGGAGCCGGAGGTTTGCCTTTTCGGAAAGGGGCTCTGCCGAGGACAGGCAGCATGATCTGTAGCGTGTGTGGGAAAGCACAGATCCGCAGGGCTGTTGTGCGTGTGAATAGGCTGCACGGGGAAAGTGAAAATCAGCAAGAGCTTTCAGGGCTGGCAGCTTCATTGTGGGAGAAGGAGCCGAATGTTTCCCTTTCAGAAAGACGCACTGGCGAGGACAGGCAGCATGCGGTGTAGCCTATGTGGGAAAGCACAGATCCGCAGGGCTGTTGTGCCTGTGCATAGGCTGCACGGGGAGGTGAAGAGCAGCAAGAGCTTTCAGGGCTGGCAGCTTCCTTGTGGGAGAAGGAGCCGGAGGTTTGCCTTTTCGAAAGGGGCTCTGCCGAGGACAGGCAGCATCAGCTGTAGCGCCTGTGGGAAAGCACAGATCCGCAGGGCTGTTGTGCCTGATGAATAGGCTGCACGGGGAGGTGAAGAGCAGCAAGAGCTTTCAGGGCTGGCAGCTTCCTTGTGGGAGGAAGAGCCGAATGTTTCCCTTTCAGAAAGAGGCACTGGCCGAGGACAGGCAGCATGATCTGTAGCGTGTGTGGGAAAGCACAGATCCGCAGGGCTGTTGTGCCTGTGAATAGGCTGCACGGGGAGGTGAAGAGCAGCAAGAGCTTTCAGGGCTGGCAGCTTCCCTCTCGGAGAAGGAGCACGAGGTTTGCCTTTTCGAAAGGGGCTCTGCCGAGGACAGGCAGCATGATCTGTAGCGTGTGTGGGAAAGCACAGATCCGCAGGGCTGTTGTGCCTGTGAATAGGCTGCACGGGGAAAGTGAAAATCAGCAAGAGCTTTCAGGGCTGGCAGTTTCCTTGTGGGAGAAGGAGCTGGACAGTTGCCTTTTCGGAAAGGGGTCTCTGCCGAGGACAGGCAGCCTCAGCTGTAGCATGTGTAGGAAAGCACAGATCCGCAGGGCTGTTGTGCCTGTGAATAGGCTGCACGGGGAGGTGAAGAGCAGCAAGAGCTTTCAGGGCTGGCAGCTTCCCTCTCGGAGAAGGAGCACGATTTTTGCCTTTTCGGAAAGGGGCTCTGCCGAAGACAGGCAGCATCAGCTGTAGCGTCTGTGGGAAAGCACAGATCCGCAGGGCTGTTGTGCGTGTGAATAGGCTGCACGGGGAAAGTGAAAATCAGCAAGAGCTTTCAGGGCTGGCAGCTTCATTGTGGGAGAAAGAGCCGAATGTTTCCGTTTCAGAAAGAGGCACTGCCGAGGACAGGCAGCATGCAGTGTTGCGTCTCTGGGAAAGCACAGATCCGCAGGGCTGTTGTGCCTGTGAATAGGCTGCACGGGGAAAGTGAAAAGCAGCAATAGCTTTCAGGGCTGGCAGCTTCCTTGTGGGAGAAGGAGCTGGACATTTGCCTTTTCGGAAAGGGGCTCTGCCGAGGACAGGCAGCATGATCTGTAGCGTGTGTGGGAAAGCACAGATCCGCAGGGCTGTTGTGCCTGTGAATATGCTGCACGGGGAGGTGAAGAGCAGCAAGAGCTTTCAGGGCTGGCAGCTTGCCTGTGGGAGAAGGAGCCGGAGGTTTGCCTTTTCGGAAAGGGGCTCTGCCGAGGACAGGCAGCATAAGATGTAGCGTGTGTGGGAAAGCACAGATCCGCAGGGCTGTTGTGCCTGTGAATAGGCTGCACGGGGAAAGTGAAGAGTAGCAAGAGCTTTCAGGGCTGGCAGCCTCCCTGTGGGAGAAGGAGCCGAATGTTTCCCTTTCAGAAAGAGGCACTGGCCGAGGACAGGCAGCATGCTGTGTAGCCTATGTGGGAAAGCACAGATCCGCAGGGCTGTTGTGCCTGTGAATAGGCTGCACGGGGAGGTGAAGAGCAGCAAGAGCTTTCAGGGCTGGCAGCTTCCCTGTGGGAGAAGGAGCCGGCGGTTTGCCTTTTCGGAAAGGGGCTCTGCCGAAGACAGGCAGCATCAGCTGTAGCGTCTGTGGGAAAGCACAGATCCGCAGGGCTGTTGTGCGTGTGAATAGGCTGCACGGGGAAAGTGAAAATCAGCAAGAGCTTTCAGGGCTGGCAGTTTCCTTGTGGGAGAAGGAGCCGAATGTTTCCCTTTCAGAAAGAGGCACTGGCGAGGACAGGCAGCATGCGGTGTAGCCTATGTGGGAAAGCACAGATCCGCAGGGCTGTTGTGCCTGTGCATAGGCTGCACGGGCAGGTGAAGAGCAGCAAGAGCTTTCAGGGCTGGCAGCTTCCTTGTGGGAGAAGGAGCCGGAGGTTTGCCTTTTCCGAAAGGGGCTCTGCCGAGGACAGGCAGCATGCAGTGTTGCGTCTCTGGGAAAGCACAGATCCGCAGGGCTGTTGTGCCTGTGAATAGGCTGCACGGGGAGGTGAAGAGCAGCAAGAGCTTTCAAGGCTGGCAGCTTCCTTTTGGGAGAAGGAGCTGGACATTTGCCTTTTCGGAAAGGGGCTCTGCCGAGGACAGGCAGCATGATCTGTAGCGTGTGTGGGAAAGCACAGATCCGCAGGGCTGTTGTGCCTGTGAATAGGCTGCACGGGGAGGTGAAGAGCAGCAAGAGCTTTCAAGGCTGGCAGCTTCCTTTTGGGAGAAGGAGCTGGACATTTGCCTTTTCGGAAAGGGGCTCTGCCGAGGACAGGCAGCATCAGCTGTAGCGCCTGTGGGAAAGCACAGATCCGCAGGGCTGTTGTGCCTGATGAATAGGCTGCACGGGGAGGTGAAGAGCAGCAAGAGCTTTCAGGGCTGGCAGCTTCCTTGTGGGAGGAAGAGCCGAATGTTTCCCTTTCAGAAAGAGGCACTGGCCGAGGACAGGCAGCATGATCTGTAGCGTGTGTGGGAAAGCACAGATCCGCAGGGCTGTTGTGCCTGTGAATAGGCTGCACGGGGAGGTGAAGAGCAGCAAGAGCTTTCAGGGCTGGCAGCTTCCTTGTTGGAGAAGGAGTCGGAGGTTTGCCTATTCGGAAAGGGGCTCTGCCGAAGGAAATCATCGTGAGCTGTACCTTGTGTGGGAAAGCACAGATCCGCAGGGCTGTTGTGCCTGTGAATAGGCTGCACGGGGAAAGTGAAAATCAGCAAGAGCTTTCAGGGCTGGCAGTTTCCTTGTGGGAGAAGGAGCTGGACAGTTGCCTTTTCGGAAAGGGGTCTCTGCCGAGGACAGGCAGCCTCAGCTGTAGCATGTGTGGGAAAGCACAGATCCGCAGGGCTGTTGTGCGTGTGAATAGGCTGCACGGGGAGGTGAAAATCAGCAAGAGCTTTCAGGGCTGGCAGCTTCATTGTGGGAGAAAGAGCCGAATGTTTCCGTTTCAGAAAGAGGCACTGCCGAGGACAGGCAGCATGCAGTGTTGCGTCTCTGGGAAAGCACAGATCCGCAGGGCTGTTGTGCCTGTGAATAGGCTGCACGGGGAAAGTGAAAAGCAGCAATAGCTTTCAGGGCTGGCAGCTTCCTTGTGGGAGAAGGAGCTGGACATTTGCCTTTTCGGAAAGGGGCTCTGCCGAGGACAGGCAGCATGATCTGTAGCGTGTGTGGGAAAGCACAGATCCGCAGGGCTGTTGTGCCTGTGAATATGCTGCACGGGGAGGTGAAGAGCAGCAAGAGCTTTCAGGGCTGGCAGCTTCCCTGTGGGAGAAGGAGCCGGAGGTTTGCCTTTTCGGAAAGGGGCTCTGCCGAGGACAGGCAGCATGATCTGTAGCGTGTGTGGGAAAGCACAGATCCGCAGGGCTGTTGTTCGTGTGAATGGGCTGCACGGGGAAAGTGAAGAGTAGCAAGAGCTTTCAGGGCTGGCAGCCTCCCTGTGGGAGAAGGAGCCGAATGTTTCCCTTTCAGAAAGAGGCACTGGCCGAGGACAGGCAGCATGCTGTGTAGCCTATGTGGGAAAGCACAGATCCGCAGGGCTGTTGTGCCTGTGAATAGGCTGCACGGGGAGGTGAAGAGCAGCAAGAGCTTTCAGGGCTGGCAGCTTCCCTGTGGGAGAAGGAGCCGGCGGTTTGCCTTTCAGAAAGAGGCACTGGCCGAGGACAGGCAGCATGCGGTGTAGCCTATGTGGGAAAGCACAGATCCGCAGGGCTGTTGTGCCTGTGAATAGGCTGCACGGGGAGGTGAAGAGCAGCAAGAGCTTTCAGGGCTGGCAGCTTCCCTGTGGGAGAAGGAGCCGGAGGTTTGCCTTTTCGGAAAGGGGCACTGCCGAGGACAGGCAGCATGATCTGTAGCGTGTGTGGGAAAGCACAGATCCGCAGGGCTGTTGTGCCTGTGAATAGGCTGCACGGGGAGGTGAAGAGTATCAAGACCTTTCAAGGCTGGCAGCTTCCTTGTGGGAGAAAGAGCCGAATGTTTCCCTTTCAGAAAGAGGCACTGGCTGAGGAGAGGCAGCATGCGGTGTAGCCTATGTGGGAAAACATAGATCCACAGGGCTGTTGTGCCTGTGAATAGGCTGCACGGGGAAAGTGAAAAGCAGCAAGAGCTTTCAGGGCTGGCAGCTTCCTTATGGGAAAAGGAGCCGGAGGTTTGCCTTTTCGGAAAGGGGCTCTGCCGAGGACAGGCAGCATGCAGTGTTGCGTCTCTGGGAAACCACAGATCCGCAGGGCTGTTGTGCCTGTGAATAGGCTGCACGGGAAAAGTGAAAATCAGCGAGAGCTTTAAGGGCTGGCAGCTTCCCTGTGGGAGAAGGAGCCGAATATTTCCCTTTCAGAAAGAGGCACTGGCCGAGGACAGGCAGCATGCAGTGTTGCGTCTCTGGGAAAGCACAGATCCGCAGGGCTGTTATGCCTGTGAATAGGCTGCACGGGGAGGTGAAGAGCAGCAAGAGCTTTCAGGGCTGGCAGCTTCCTTGTGGAACAAGGAGCAGGACGTTTGCCTTTTCGAAAGGGGCTCTGCCGAGGACAGGCAGCATGATCTGTAGCGTGTGTGGGAAAGCACAGATCCACAGGGCTGTTGTGCCTGTGAATAGGCTGCACGGGAAAAGTGAAAAGCAGCAAGAGCTTTCAGGGCTGGCAGCTTCCTTATGGGAAAAGGAGCCGGACGTTTCCCTTTTCGGAAAGGGGCTCTGCCGAGGACAGGCAGCATCAGCTGTAGCGTGTGTGGGAAAGCACAGATCCGCAGGGCTGTTGTGCCTGTGAATAGGCTGCACGGGGAGGTGAAGAGCAGCAAGAGCTTTCAGGGCTGGCAGCTTCCCTGTGGGAGAAGGAGCCGAATATTTCCCTTTCAGAAACAGGCACTGGCCGAGGACAGGCAGCATGCAGTGTTACGTCTGTGGGAAAGCACAGATCCGCAGGGCTGTTGTGCCTGTGAATAGGCTGCATGGGGAGGTGAAAAGCAGCAAGAGCTTTCAGGGCTGGCAGCTTCCCTGTGGGAGAAAGAGTCGAATGTTTCCCTTTCAGAAAGAGGCACTGGCCGAGGACAGGCAGCATGCGGTGTTACGTCTGTGGGAAAGCACAGATCCGCAGGGCTGTTGTTCCTGTGAATAGGCTGCACGGGGAGGTGAAGAGCAGCAAGAGCTTTCAGGGCTGGCAGCTTCCCTGTTGCAGAAGGAGCACGAGGTTTGCCTTTTCGGAAAGGGGCTCTGCCGAGGACAGGCAGCATCAGCTGTAGCGTCTGTGGGAAAGCACAGATCCGCAGGGCTGTTGTGCGTGTGAATAGGCTGCACGGGGAAAGTGAAAATCAGCAAGAGCTTTCAGGGCTGGCAGCTTCATTGTGGGAGAAAGAGCCGAATGTTTCCGTTTCAGAAAGAGGCACTGCCGAGGACAGGCAGCATGCAGTGTTGCGTCTCTGGGAAAGCACAGATCCGCAGGGCTGTTGTGCCTGTGAATAGGCTGCACGGGGAAAGTGAAAAGCAGCAATAGCTTTCAGGGCTGGCAGCTTCCTTGTGGGAGAAGGAGCTGGACATTTGCCTTTTCGGAAAGGGGCTCTGCCGAGGACAGGCAGCATGATCTGTAGCGTGTGTGGGAAAGCACAGATCCGCAGGGCTGTTGTGCCTGTGAATATGCTGCACGGGGAGGTGAAGAGCAGCAAGAGCTTTCAGGGCTGGCAGCTTCCCTGTGGGAGAAGGAGCCGGAGGTTTGCCTTTTCGGAAAGGGGCTCTGCCGAGGACAGGCAGCATGATCTGTAGCGTGTGTGGGAAAGCACAGATCCGCAGGGCTGTTGTTCGTGTGAATGGGCTGCACGGGGAAAGTGAAGAGTAGCAAGAGCTTTCAGGGCTGGCAGCCTCCCTGTGGGAGAAGGAGCCGAATGTTTCCCTTTCAGAAAGAGGCACTGGCCGAGGACAGGCAGCATGCTGTGTAGCCTATGTGGGAAAGCACAGATCCGCAGGGCTGTTGTGCCTGTGAATAGGCTGCACGGGGAGGTGAAGAGCAGCAAGAGCTTTCAGGGCTGGCAGCTTCCCTGTGGGAGAAGGAGCCGGCGGTTTGCCTTTCAGAAAGAGGCACTGGCCGAGGACAGGCAGCATGCGGTGTAGCCTATGTGGGAAAGCACAGATCCGCAGGGCTGTTGTGCCTGTGAATAGGCTGCACGGGGAGGTGAAGAGCAGCAAGAGCTTTCAGGGCTGGCAGCTTCCCTGTGGGAGAAGGAGCCGGAGGTTTGCCTTTTCGGAAAGGGGCACTGCCGAGGACAGGCAGCATGATCTGTAGCGTGTGTGGGAAAGCACAGATCCGCAGGGCTGTTGTGCCTGTGAATAGGCTGCACGGGGAGGTGAAGAGTATCAAGACCTTTCAAGGCTGGCAGCTTCCTTGTGGGAGAAAGAGCCGAATGTTTCCCTTTCAGAAAGAGGCACTGGCTGAGGAGAGGCAGCATGCGGTGTAGCCTATGTGGGAAAACATAGATCCACAGGGCTGTTGTGCCTGTGAATAGGCTGCACGGGGAAAGTGAAAAGCAGCAAGAGCTTTCAGGGCTGGCAGCTTCCTTATGGGAAAAGGAGCCGGAGGTTTGCCTTTTCGGAAAGGGGCTCTGCCGAGGACAGGCAGCATGCAGTGTTGCGTCTCTGGGAAACCACAGATCCGCAGGGCTGTTGTGCCTGTGAATAGGCTGCACGGGAAAAGTGAAAATCAGCGAGAGCTTTAAGGGCTGGCAGCTTCCCTGTGGGAGAAGGAGCCGAATATTTCCCTTTCAGAAAGAGGCACTGGCCGAGGACAGGCAGCATGCAGTGTTGCGTCTCTGGGAAAGCACAGATCCGCAGGGCTGTTATGCCTGTGAATAGGCTGCACGGGGAGGTGAAGAGCAGCAAGAGCTTTCAGGGCTGGCAGCTTCCTTGTGGAACAAGGAGCAGGACGTTTGCCTTTTCGAAAGGGGCTCTGCCGAGGACAGGCAGCATGATCTGTAGCGTGTGTGGGAAAGCACAGATCCACAGGGCTGTTGTGCCTGTGAATAGGCTGCACGGGAAAAGTGAAAAGCAGCAAGAGCTTTCAGGGCTGGCAGCTTCCTTATGGGAAAAGGAACCGGACGTTTCCCTTTTCGGAAAGGGGCTCTGCCGAGGACAGGCAGCATCAGCTGTAGCGCCTGTGGGAAAGCACAGATCCGCAGGGCTGTTGTGCCTGTGAATAGGCTGCACGGGGAGGTGAAGAGCAGCAAGAGCTTTCAGGGCTGGCAGCTTCCCTGTTGCAGAAGGAGCACGAGGTTTGCCTTTTCGGAAAGGGGCTCTGCCGAGGACAGGCAGCATCAGCTGTAGCGTCTGTGGGAAAGCACAGATCCGCAGGGTTGTTGTTCCTGTGAATAGGCTGCACGGGGAGGTGAAGAGCAGCAAGAGCTTTCAGGGCTGGCAGCTTCCTTGTGGGAAAAGGAGCCGGATGTTTCCCTTTTCGGAAAGGGACTCTGCCGAGGACAAGCAGCATCAGCTGTAGCATGTGTGGGAAAGCACAGATCCGCAGGGCTGTTGTGCCTGTGAATAGGCTGCACGGGGAGGTGAAGAGCAGCAAGAGCTTTCAGGGCTGGCAGCTTCCTTGTGGGAGAAGGAGCCGGACATTTGCCTTTTCGGAAAGGGGTCTCTGCCGAGGACAGGCAGCATGATCTGTAGCGTCTGTGGGAAAGCACAGATCCGCAGGGCTGTTGTGCCTGTGAATAGGCTGCACGGGGAGGTGAAGAGCAGCAAGAGCTTTCAGGGCTGGCAGCTTCCCTGTGGGAGAAAGAGTCGAATGTTTCCCTTTCAGAAAGAGGCACTGGCCGAGGACAGGCAGCATGCGGTGTTGCGTCTGTAGGAAAGCACAGATCCGCAGGGCTGTTGTTCCTGTGAATAGGCTGCACGGGGAGGTGAAGAGCAGCAAGAGCTTTCAGGGCTGGCAGCTTCCCTGTTGCAGAAGGAGCACGAGGTTTGCCTTTTCGGAAAGGGGCTCTGCCGAGGACAGGCAGCATCAGCTGTAGCGTCTGTGGGAAAGCACAGATCCGCAGGGTTGTTGTTCCTGTGAATAGGCTGCACGGGGAGGTGAAGAGCAGCAAGAGCTTTCAGGGCTGGCAGCTTCCCTGTGGGAAAAGGAGCCGGACGTTTCCCTTTTCGGAAAGGGACTCTGCCGAGGACAAGCAGCATCAGCTGTAGCATGTGTGGGAAAGCACAGATCCGCAGGGCTGTTGTGCCTGTGAATAGGCTGCACGGGGAGGTGAAGAGCAGCAAGAGCTTTCAGGGCTGGCAGCTTCCTTGTGGGAGAAGGAGCCGGACATTTGCCTTTTCGGAAAGGGGTCTCTGCCGAGGACAGGCAGCATGATCTGTAGCGTCTGTGGGAAAGCACAGATCCGCAGGGCTGTTGTGCCTGTGAATAGGCTGCACGGGGAGGTGAAGAGCAGCAAGAGCTTTCAGGGCTGGCAGCTTCCCTGTGGGAGAAGGAGCCGGAGGTTTGCCTTTTCGGAAAGGGGCACTGCCGAGGACAGGCAGCATCAGCTGTAGCGTCTGTGGGAAAGCACAGATCCGCAGGGCTGTTGTGCCTGTGAATAGGCTGCACGGGGAGGTGAAGAGTATCAAGACCTTTCAAGGCTGGCAGCTTCCTTGTGGGAGAAAGAGCCGAATGTTTCCCTTTCAGAAAGAGGCACTGGCTGAGGACAGGCAGCATGCGGTGTAGCCTATGTGGGAAAGCATAGATCCACAGGGCTGTTGTGCCTGTGAATAGGCTGCACGGGGAAAGTCAAGAGCAGCAAGAGCTTTCAGGGCTGGCAGCTTCCTTGTGGGAAAAGGAGCCGGAGGTTTGCCTTTTCGGAAAGGGGCTCTGCCGAGGACAGGCAGCATGCAGTGTTGCGTCTCTGGGAAAGCACAGATCCGCAGGGCTGTTGTGCCTGTGAATAGGCTGCACGGGAAAAGAGAAAAGCAGCAATAGCTTTCAGGGCTGGCAGCTTCCTTGTGGGAGAAAGAGCCAAATGTTTCCCTTTCAGAAAGAGGCACTGCCGAGGACAGGCAGCATGCGGTGTAGCCTATGTGGGAAAGCACAGATCCGCAGGGCTGTTGTGCCTGTGAATAGGCTGCACGGGGAGGTGAAGAGCAGCAAGAGCTTTCAGGGCTGGCAGCTTCCCTGTGGGAGAAGGAGCCGGACATTTGCCTTTTCGGAAAGGGGCTCTGCCGAGGACAGGCAGCATGATCTGTAGCGTGTGTGGGAAAGCACAGACCCGCAGGGCTGTTGTTCCTGTGAATAGGCTGCACGGGGAGGTGAAGACCAGCAAGAGCTTTCAGGGCTGGCAGCTTCCCTGTGGGAGAAGGAGCCGGAGGTTTGCCTTTTCGGAAAGGGACTCTGCCGAGGACAGGCAGCATCAGCTGTAGCATGTGTGGGAAAGCACAGATCCGCAGGGCTGTTGTGCCTGTGAATAGGCTGCACAGGAAAAGTGAAAAGCAGCAGGAGCTTTCAGGGCTGGCAGCTTCCTTGTGGGAAAAGGAGCTGGATATTTGCCTTTTCGGAAAGGGGCTCTGCCGAGGACAGGCAGCATGATCTGTAGCGTGTGTGGGAAAGCACAGATCCGCAGGGCTGTTGTGCCTGTGAATAGGCTGCACGGGGAAAGTGAAAATCAGCAAGAGCTTTCAGGGCTGGCAGTTTCCTTGTGGGAGAAGGAGCAGGAGGTTTGCTTTTTCAGAAAGGGGCTCTGTTGAAGGAAATCATCGTGAGCTGTAGCGTGAGTGGGAAAGCACAGATCTGCAGGGCTGTTGTGTCTGTGAATAGGCTGCACGGGAAAAGTGAAAAGTAGCAAGAGCTTTCAGGGCTGGCAGCTTCCTTGTGGGAGAAAGAGCCGAATGTTTCCCTTTCAGAAAGAGGCACTGGCCGAGGACAGGCAGCATGCGGTGTTGCGTCTGTGGGAAAGCACAGATCCGCAGGGCTGTTGTTCCTGTGAATAGGCTGCACGGGGAGGTGAAGAGCAGCAAGAGCTTTCAGGGCTGGCAGCTTCCCTGTTGCAGAAGGAGCCGGAGGTTTGCCTTTTCGGAAAGGGGCTCTTCCGAGAACAGGCAGCATCTGCTGTAGCATGTGTGGGAAAGCACAGTTGGGCAGGGCTGTTGTGCCTGTGAATAGGCTGCATGGGGAGGTGAAGAGCAGCAAGAGCTTTCAAGGCTGGCACCTTCCTTGTGGGAGAAGGAGCCGGACATTTGGCTTTTCGGAAAGGGGCTCTGCCGAGGACAGGCAGGATGATCTTAGCATATGTGGGAAAGCACAGATCCGCAGGGCTGTTGTGCCTGTGAATAGGCTGCACGGAGAGGTGAAGAGTATCAAGAGCTTTCAGGGCTGGCAGCTTCCCTGTGGGAGAAAGAGCCGAATGTTTCCCTTTCAGAAAGAGGCACTGGCCGAGGACAGGCAGCATGCGGTGTAGCCTGTGTGGGAAAGCACAGATCCGCATGGCTGTTGTGCCTGTGAATAGGCTGCACGGAGAGGTGAAGAGTATCAAGAGCTTTCAGTGCTGGCAGCTTCATTGTGGGAGAAAGAGCCGAATGTTTCCGTTTCAGAAAGAGGCACTGCCGAGGACAGGCAGCATGAAGTGTTGCGTCTCTGGGAAAGCACAGATCCGCAGGGCTGTTGTGCCTGTGAATAGGCTGCACGGGGAGGTGAAGACCAGCAAGAGCTTTCAGGGCTGGCAGCTTCCTTGAGGGAGAAAGAGCCGAACGTTTCCCTTTTCGGAAAGGGGCTCTGCCGAGGACAGGCAGCATGATCTGTAGCGTGTGTGGGAAAGCACAGATCCGCAGGGCTGTTGTTCCTGTGAATAGGCTGCACGGGGAGGTGAAGAGCAGCAAGAGCTTTCAGGGCTGGCAGCTTCCCTGTAGGAGAAGGAGCTGGAGGTTTGCCTTTTCGGAAAGGGACTCTGCCGAGGACAGGCAGCATCAGCTGTAGCGTGTGTGGGAAAGCACAGATCCGCAGGGCTGTTGTGCCTGTGAATAGGCTGCACGGGAAAAGTGAAAAGCAGCAGGAGCTTTCAGGGCTGGCAGTTTCCTTGTGGGAGAAGGAGCTGGACAGTTGCCTTTTCGGAAAGGGGCTCTGACGAGAACAGGCTGCATCAGCTGTAGCATGTGTGGGAAAGCACAGATCCGCAGGGCTGTTGTTCCTGTGAATAGGCTGCCCAGGGACGTGAAGAGCAGCAAGAGCTTTCAGGGCTGGCAGCTTCCCTGTGGGAGAAAGAGCCGAATGTTTCCCTTTCAGAAAGAGGCACTGGCCGAGGACAGGCATCATGCGGTGTTGCGTCTCTGGGAAAGCACAGATCCGCAGGGCTGTTGTGCCTGTGAATAGGCTGCACGGAGAGGTGAAGAGCAGCAAGAGCTTTCAGGGCTGGCAGCTTCCCTGTGGGAGAAGGAGCCGGACATTTGCCTTTTCGGAAAGGTGCTCTGCCGAGGACAGGCGGCATGATCTGTAGCGTGTGTGGGAAAGCACAGATCCGCAGGGCTGTTGTGCCTGTGAATAGGCTGCACGGGGAAAGTGAAAAGCAGCAAGAGCTTTAGGGGCTGGCACCTTCCTTGTGGGAGAAAGAGCCGGACATTTGCCTTTTCAGAAACGGGCTCTCCCGAGGACAGGCAGCATCAGCTGTAGCGCCTGTGGGAAAGAACAGATCCGCAGGGCTGTTGTGCCTGTGAATAGGCTGCACGGGAAAAGTGAAAAGCAGCAAGAGCTTTCAGGGCTGGCAGCTTCCTTATGGGAAAAGGAGCCGGACGTTTCCCTTTTCGAAAGGGGCTCTGCCGAGGACAGGTGGCATGATCTGTAGCGTGTGTGGGAAAGCACAGATCCGCAGGGCTGTTGTGCCTGTGAATAGGCTGCACGGGGAGGTGAAGAGTATCAAGAGCTTTCAAGGCTGGCAGCTTCCTTGTGGGAGAAAGAGCCGAATGTTTCCCTTTCAGAAAGAGGCACTGGCGAGGACAGGCAGCATGCGGTGTAGCCTATGTGGGAAAGCACAGATCCACAGGGTTGTTGTTCCTGTGAATAGGCTGCACAGGGACGTGAAGAGCAGCAAGAGCTTTCAGGGCTGGCAGCTTCCCTGTGGGAGAAAGAGCCGAATGTTTCCCTTTCAGAAGGAGGCACTGGCGGAGGACAGGCAGCATGATCTGTAGCGTGTGTGGGAAAGCACAGATCCGCAGGGCTGTTGTGCCTGTGAATAGGCTGCATGGGGAGGTGAAGAGCAGCAAGAGCATTCAGGGCTGGCAGCTTCCCTGTGGGAGAAGGAGCTGGACATTTGCCTTTTCGGAAAGGGGCTCTGCCGAAGACAGGCAGCATGATCTGTAGCGTCTGTGGGAAAGCACAGATCCGCAGGGCTGTTGTGCCTGTGAATAGGCTGCACGGGAAAAGTGAAAAGCAGCAAGAGCTTTCAGGGCTGGCAGCTTCCTTGTGGGAAAAGGAGCCGGAGGTTTGCCTTTTCGGAAAGGGGCTCTGCCGAGGACATGCAGCATGCAGTGTTGCGTCTCTGGGAAAGCACAGATCCGCAGGGCTGTTGTGCCTGTGAATAGGCTGCACGGGAAAAGTGAAAAGCAGCAAGAGCTTTCAGGGCTGGCAGCTTCCATGTGGGAGAAAGAGCCGAATGTTTCCCTTTCAGAAAGAGGCACTGGCCGAGGACAGGCAGCATGCGGTGTTGCGTCTGTGGGAAAGCACAGATCCGCAGGGCTGTTGTTCCTGTGAATAGGCTGCACGGGGAGGTGAAGAGCAGCAAGAGCTTTCAGGGCTGGCAGCTTCCCTGTTGCAGAAGGAGCACGAGGTTTGCCTTTTCGGAAAGGGGCTCTGCCGAGGACAGGCAGCATCAGCTGTAGCGTGTGTGGGAAAGCACAGATCCGCAGGGTTGTTGTTCCTGTGAATAGGCTGCACGGGGAGGTGAAGAGCAGCAAGAGCTTTCAGGGCTGGCAGCTTCCCTGTGGGAAAAGGAGCCGGACGTTTGTCTTTTCGGAAAGGGGCTCTGCCAAGGACAGGCAGCATGATCTGTAGCGTGTGTGGGAAAGCACAGATCCGCAGGGCTGTTGTGCCTGTGAATAGGCTGCACGGGGAGGTGAAGAGCAGCAAGAGCTTTCAGGGCTGGCAGCTTCCCTGTAGGAGAAGGAGCTGGAGGTTTGCCTTTTCGGAAAGGGACTCTGCCGAGGACAGGCAGCATCAGCTGTAGCGTGTGTGGGAAAGCACAGATCCGCAGGGCTGTTGTGCCTGTGAATAGGCTGCACGGGAAAAGTGAAAAGCAGCAGGAGCTTTCAGGGCTGGCAGTTTCCTTGTGGGAGAAGGAGCTGGACAGTTGCCTTTTCGGAAAGGGGCTCTGACGAGAACAGGCTGCATCAGCTGTAGCATGTGTGGGAAAGCACAGATCCGCAGGGCTGTTGTTCCTGTGAATAGGCTGCCCAGGGACGTGAAGAGCAGCAAGAGCTTTCAGGGCTGGCAGCTTCCCTGTGGGAGAAAGAGCCGAATGTTTCCCTTTCAGAAAGAGGCACTGGCCGAGGACAGGCATCATGCGGTGTTGCGTCTCTGGGAAAGCACAGATCCGCAGGGCTGTTGTGCCTGTGAATAGGCTGCACGGAGAGGTGAAGAGCAGCAAGAGCTTTCAGGGCTGGCAGCTTCCCTGTGGGAGAAGGAGCCGGACATTTGCCTTTTCGGAAAGGTGCTCTGCCGAGGACAGGCGGCATGATCTGTAGCGTGTGTGGGAAAGCACAGATCCGCAGGGCTGTTGTGCCTGTGAATAGGCTGCACGGGGAAAGTGAAAAGCAGCAAGAGCTTTAGGGGCTGGCACCTTCCTTGTGGGAGAAAGAGCCGGACATTTGCCTTTTCAGAAACGGGCTCTCCCGAGGACAGGCAGCATCAGCTGTAGCGCCTGTGGGAAAGAACAGATCCGCAGGGCTGTTGTGCCTGTGAATAGGCTGCACGGGAAAAGTGAAAAGCAGCAAGAGCTTTCAGGGCTGGCAGCTTCCTTATGGGAAAAGGAGCCGGACGTTTCCCTTTTCGAAAGGGGCTCTGCCGAGGACAGGTGGCATGATCTGTAGCGTGTGTGGGAAAGCACAGATCCGCAGGGCTGTTGTGCCTGTGAATAGGCTGCACGGGGAGGTGAAGAGTATCAAGAGCTTTCAAGGCTGGCAGCTTCCTTGTGGGAGAAAGAGCCGAATGTTTCCCTTTCAGAAAGAGGCACTGGCGAGGACAGGCAGCATGCGGTGTAGCCTATGTGGGAAAGCACAGATCCACAGGGTTGTTGTTCCTGTGAATAGGCTGCACAGGGACGTGAAGAGCAGCAAGAGCTTTCAGGGCTGGCAGCTTCCCTGTGGGAGAAAGAGCCGAATGTTTCCCTTTCAGAAGGAGGCACTGGCGGAGGACAGGCAGCATGATCTGTAGCGTGTGTGGGAAAGCACAGATCCGCAGGGCTGTTGTGCCTGTGAATAGGCTGCATGGGGAGGTGAAGAGCAGCAAGAGCATTCAGGGCTGGCAGCTTCCCTGTGGGAGAAGGAGCTGGACATTTGCCTTTTCGGAAAGGGGCTCTGCCGAAGACAGGCAGCATGATCTGTAGCGTCTGTGGGAAAGCACAGATCCGCAGGGCTGTTGTGCCTGTGAATAGGCTGCACGGGAAAAGTGAAAAGCAGCAAGAGCTTTCAGGGCTGGCAGCTTCCTTGTGGGAAAAGGAGCCGGAGGTTTGCCTTTTCGGAAAGGGGCTCTGCCGAGGACATGCAGCATGCAGTGTTGCGTCTCTGGGAAAGCACAGATCCGCAGGGCTGTTGTGCCTGTGAATAGGCTGCACGGGAAAAGTGAAAAGCAGCAAGAGCTTTCAGGGCTGGCAGCTTCCATGTGGGAGAAAGAGCCGAATGTTTCCCTTTCAGAAAGAGGCACTGGCCGAGGACAGGCAGCATGCGGTGTTGCGTCTGTGGGAAAGCACAGATCCGCAGGGCTGTTGTTCCTGTGAATAGGCTGCACGGGGAGGTGAAGAGCAGCAAGAGCTTTCAGGGCTGGCAGCTTCCCTGTTGCAGAAGGAGCACGAGGTTTGCCTTTTCGGAAAGGGGCTCTGCCGAGGACAGGCAGCATCAGCTGTAGCGTGTGTGGGAAAGCACAGATCCGCAGGGTTGTTGTTCCTGTGAATAGGCTGCACGGGGAGGTGAAGAGCAGCAAGAGCTTTCAGGGCTGGCAGCTTCCCTGTGGGAAAAGGAGCCGGACGTTTGTCTTTTCGGAAAGGGGCTCTGCCAAGGACAGGCAGCATGATCTGTAGCGTGTGTGGGAAAGCACAGATCCGCAGGGCTGTTGTTCCTGTGAATAGGCTGCACGGGGAGGTGAAGAGCAGCAAGAGCTTTCAGGGCTGGCAGCTTCCTTGTGGGAGAAGGAGCTGGAGGTTTGCCTTTTCGGAAAGCGGCTCTGCCGAGGACAGGCAGCATGCTGTGTAGCCTATGTGGGAAATCACAGATCCGCAGGGCTGTTGTGCCTGTGAATAGGCTGCACGGAGAGGTGAAGAGCAGCAAGAGCTTTCAGGGCTGGCAGCTTCCCTGTGGGAGAAGGAGCCGAATGTTTCCCTTTCAGAAAGAGGCACTGGCCGAGGACAGGCATCATGCGGTGTTGCGTCTCTGGGAAAGCACAGATCCGCAGGGCTGTTGTGCCTGTGAATAGGCTGCACGGAGAGGTGAAGAGCAGCAAGAGCTTTCAGGGCTGGCAGCTTCCCTGTGGGAGAAGGAGCTGGACAGTTGCCTTTTCGGAAAGGGGCTCTGACGAGAACAGGCTGCATCAGCTGTAGCATGTGTGGGAAAGCACAGATCCGCAGGGCTGTTGTTCCTGTGAATAGGCTGCCCAGGGACGTGAAGAGCAGCAAGAGCTTTCAGGGCTGGCAGCTTCCCTGTGGGAGAAAGAGCCGAATGTTTCCCTTTCAGAAAGAGGCACTGGCCGAGGACAGGCATCATGCGGTGTTGCGTCTCTGGGAAAGCACAGATCCGCAGGGCTGTTGTGCCTGTGAATAGGCTGCACGGAGAGGTGAAGAGCAGCAAGAGCTTTCAGGGCTGGCAGCTTCCCTGTGGGAGAAGGAGCCAGACATTTGCCTTTTCGGAAAGGTGCTCTGCCGAGGACAGGCGGCATGATCTGTAGCGTGTGTGGGAAAGCACAGATCCGCAGGGCTGTTGTGCCTGTGAATAGGCTGCACGGGCAAAGTGAAAAGCAGCAAGAGCTTTATGGGCTGGCACCTTCCTTGTGGGAGAAAGAGCCGGACATTTGCCTTTTCAGAAACGGGCTCTCCCGAGGACAGGCAGCATCAGCTGTAGCGCCTGTGGGAAAGCACAGATCCGCAGGGCTGTTGTGCCTGTGAATAGGCTGCACGGGAAAAGTGAAAAGCAGCAAGAGCTTTCAGGGCTGGCAGCTTCCTTATGGGAAAAGGAGCCGGACGTTTCCCTTTTCGAAAGGGGCTCTGCCGAGGACAGGCGGCATGATCTGTAGCGTGTGTGGGAAAGCACAGATCCGCAGGGCTGTTGTGCCTGTGAATAGGCTGCACGGGGAGGTGAAGAGCAGCAAGAGCTTTCAGGGCTGGCAGCTTCCTTGTGGAACAAGGAGCAGGACGTTTGCCTTTTCGGAAAGGGGCTCTGCCGAGGACAGGCAGCATGATCTGTAGCGTGTGTGGGAAAGCACAGATCCGCAGGGCTGTTGTGCCTGTGAATAGGCTGCACGGGGAGGTGAAGAGTATCAAGAGCTTTCAAGGCTGGCAGATTCCTTGTGGGAGAAAGAGCCGAATGTTTCCCTTTCAGAAAGAGGCACTGCCGAGGACAGGCAGCATGCGGTGTAGCCTATGTGGGAAAGCACAGATCCACAGGGCTGTTGTTCCTGTGAATAGGCTGCACGGGGAAAGTGAAAAGCAGCAATAGCTTTCAGGGCTGGCAGCTTCCTTGTGGGAAAATGAGCTGGATATTTGCCTTTTCGGAAAGGGGCTCTGCCGAGGACAGGCTGCATGATCTGTAGCGTGTGTGGGAAAGCACAGATCCGCAGGGCTGTTGTTCCTGTGAATAGGCTGCACATGGACGTGAAGAGCAGCAAGAGCTTTCAGGGCTGGCAGCTTCCCTGTGGGAGAAAGAGCCGAATGTTTCCCTTTCAGAAGGAGGCACTGGCCGAGGACAGGCAGCATGATCTGTAGCGTGTGTGGGAAAGCACAGATCCGCAGGGCTGTTGTGCCTGTGAATAGGCTGCATGGGGAGGTGAAGAGCAGCAAGAGCATTCAGGGCTGGCAGCTTCCCTGTGGGAGAAGGAGCTGGACATTTGCCTTTTCGGAAAGGGGCTCTGCCGAAGACAGGCAGCATGATCTGTAGCGTCTGTGGGAAAGCACAGATCCGCAGGGCTGTTGTGCCTGTGAATAGGCTGCACGGGAAAAGTGAAAAGCAGCAAGAGCTTTCAGGGCTGGCAGCTTCCCTGTGGGAAAAGGAGCCGGACGTTTGACTTTTCGGAAAGGGGCTCTGCCGAGGACAGGCTGCATGATCTGTAGCGTGTGTGGGAAAGCACAGATCCGCAGGGCTGTTGTTCCTGTGAATAGGCTGCACAGGGACGTGAAGAGCAGCAAGAGCTTTCAGGGCTGGCAGCTTCCCTGTGGGAGAAAGAGCCGAATGTTTCCCTTTCAGATGGAGGCACTGGCCGAGGACAGGCAGCATGATCTGTAGCGTGTGTGGGAAAGCACAGATCCGCAGGGCTGTTGTGCCTGTGAATAGGCTGCATGGGGAGGTGAAGAGCAGCAAGAGCATTCAGGGCTGGCAGCTTCCCTGTGGGAGAAGGAGCTGGACATTTGCCTTTTCGGAAAGGGGGTCTGCCGAAGACAGACAGCATGATCTGTAGCGTCTGTGGGAAAGCACAGATCCGCAGGGCTGTTGTGCCTGTGAATAGGCTGCACGGGAAAAGTGAAAAGCAGCAAGAGCTTTCAGGGCTGGCAGCTTCCTTGTGGGAAAAGGAGCCGGAGGTTTGCCTTTTCGGAAAGAGGCACTGCCGAGGACAGGCAGCATGCGGTGTAGCCTATGTGGGAAAGCACAGATCCGCAGGGCTGTTGTGCCTGTGAATAGGCTGCACGGGGAGGTGAAGAGCAGCAAGAGCTTTCAGGGCTGGCAGCTTCCCTGTGGGAGAAGGAGCCGGACATTTGCCTTTTCGGAAAGGGGCTCTGCCGAGGACAGGCAGCATGATCTGTAGCGTGTGTGGGAAAGCACAGATCCGCAGGGCTGTTGTTCCTGTGAATAGGCTGCCCAGGGACGTGAAGAGCAGCAAGAGCTTTCAGGGCTGGCAGCTTCCCTGTGGGAGAAAGAGCCGAATGTTTCCCTTTCAGAAAGAGGCACTGGCCGAGGACAGGCATCATGCGGTGTTGCGTCTCTGGGAAAGCACAGATCCGCAGGGCTGTTGTGCCTGTGAATAGGCTGCACGGAGAGGTGAAGAGCAGCAAGAGCTTTCAGGGCTGGCAGCTTCCCTGTGGGAGAATGAGCCAGACATTTGCCTTTTCGGAAAGGTGCTCTGCCGAGGACAGGCGGCATGATCTGTAGCGTGTGTGGGAAAGCACAGATCCGCAGGGCTGTTGTGCCTGTGAATAGGCTGCACGGGCAAAGTGAAAAGCAGCAAGAGCTTTATGGGCTGGCACCTTCCTTGTGGGAGAAAGAGCCGGACATTTGCCTTTTCAGAAACGGGCTCTCCCGAGGACAGGCAGCATCAGCTGTAGCGCCTGTGGGAAAGCACAGATCCGCAGGGCTGTTGTGCCTGTGAATAGGCTGCACGGGAAAAGTGAAAAGCAGCAAGAGCTTTCAGGGCTGGCAGCTTCCTTATGGGAAAAGGAGCCGGACGTTTCCCTTTTCGAAAGGGGCTCTGCCGAGGACAGGCGGCATGATCTGTAGCGTGTGTGGGAAAGCACAGATCCGCAGGGCTGTTGTGCCTGTGAATAGGCTGCACGGGGAGGTGAAGAGCAGCAAGAGCTTTCAGGGCTGGCAGCTTCCTTGTGGAACAAGGAGCAGGACGTTTGCCTTTTCGGAAAGGGGCTCTGCCGAGGACAGGCAGCATGATCTGTAGCGTGTGTGGGAAAGCACAGATCCGCAGGGCTGTTGTGGCTGTGAATAGGCTGCACGGGGAGGTGAAGAGTATCAAGAGCTTTCAAGGCTGGCAGATTCCTTGTGGGAGAAAGAGCCGAATGTTTCCCTTTCAGAAAGAGGCACTGCCGAGGACAGGCAGCATGCGGTGTAGCCTATGTGGGAAAGCACAGATCCACAGGGCTGTTGTTCCTGTGAATAGGCTGCACGGGGAAAGTGAAAAGCAGCAATAGCTTTCAGGGCTGGCAGCTTCCTTGTGGGAAAATGAGCTGGATATTTGCCTTTTCGGAAAGGGGCTCTGCCGAGGACAGGCTGCATGATCTGTAGCGTGTGTGGGAAAGCACAGATCCGCAGGGCTGTTGTTCCTGTGAATAGGCTGCACATGGACGTGAAGAGCAGCAAGAGCTTTCAGGGCTGGCAGCTTCCCTGTGGGAGAAAGAGCCGAATGTTTCCCTTTCAGAAGGAGGCACTGGCCGAGGACAGGCAGCATGATCTGTAGCGTGTGTGGGAAAGCACAGATCCGCAGGGCTGTTGTGCCTGTGAATAGGCTGCACGGGGAGGTGAAGAGCAGCAAGAGCATTCAGGGCTGGCAGCTTCCCTGTGGGAGAAGGAGCTGGACATTTGCCTTTTCGGAAAGGGGCTCTGCCGAAGACAGGCAGCATGATCTGTAGCGTCTGTGGGAAAGCACAGATCCGCAGGGCTGTTGTGCCTGTGAATAGGCTGCACGGGAAAAGTGAAAAGCAGCAAGAGCTTTCAGGGCTGGCAGCTTCCCTGTGGGAAAAGGAGCCGGACGTTTGACTTTTCGGAAAGGGGCTCTGCCGAGGACAGGCTGCATGATCTGTAGCGTGTGTGGGAAAGCACAGATCCGCAGGGCTGTTGTTCCTGTGAATAGGCTGCACAGGGACGTGAAGAGCAGCAAGAGCTTTCAGGGCTGGCAGCTTCCCTGTGGGAGAAAGAGCCGAATGTTTCCCTTTCAGATGGAGGCACTGGCCGAGGACAGGCAGCATGATCTGTAGCGTGTGTGGGAAAGCACAGATCCGCAGGGCTGTTGTGCCTGTGAATAGGCTGCATGGGGAGGTGAAGAGCAGCAAGAGCATTCAGGGCTGGCAGCTTCCCTGTGGGAGAAGGAGCTGGACATTTGCCTTTTCGGAAAGGGGGTCTGCCGAAGACAGACAGCATGATCTGTAGCGTCTGTGGGAAAGCACAGATCCGCAGGGCTGTTGTGCCTGTGAATAGGCTGCACGGGAAAAGTGAAAAGCAGCAAGAGCTTTCAGGGCTGGCAGCTTCCTTGTGGGAAAAGGAGCCGGAGGTTTGCCTTTTCGGAAAGAGGCACTGCCGAGGACAGGCAGCATGCGGTGTAGCCTATGTGGGAAAGCACAGATCCGCAGGGCTGTTGTGCCTGTGAATAGGCTGCACGGGGAGGTGAAGAGCAGCAAGAGCTTTCAGGGCTGGCAGCTTCCCTGTGGGAGAAGGAGCCGGACATTTGCCTTTTCGGAAAGGGGCTCTGCCGAGGACAGGCAGCATGATCTGTAGCGTGTGTGGGAAAGCACAGATCCGCAGGGCTGTTGTGCCTTTGAATAGGCTGCACGGGGAGGGGAAGAGCAGCAAGAGCTTTCAGGGCTGGCAGCTTCCTTGTGGGAGAAGGAGCCGGAGGTTTGCCTTTTCGGAAAGGGACTCTGCCGAGGACAGGCAGCATCAGCTGTAGCATGTGTGGGAAAGCACAGATCCGCAGGGCTGTTGTGCCTGTGAATAGGCTGCACAGGAAAAGTGAAAAGCAGCAGGAGCTTTCAGGGCTGGCAGCTTCCTTGTGGGAAAAGGAGCCGGAGGTTTGCCTTTTCGGAAAGGGGCTCTGCCGAGGACAGGCAGCATGATCTGTAGCGTGTGTGGGAAAGCACAGATCCGCAGGGCTGTTGTGCCTGTGAATAGGCTGCACGGGGAAAGTGAAAATCAGCAAGAGCTTTCAGGGCTGGCAGTTTCCTTGTGGGAGAAGGAGCCGGAGGTTTGCTTTTTCAGAAAGGGGCTCTGTTGAAGGAAATCATCGTGAGCTGTAGCGTGAGTGGGAAAGCACAGATCCGCAGGGCTGTTGTGCCTGTGAATAGGCTGCACGGGAAAAGTGAAAGGTAGCAAGAGCTTTCAGGGCTGGCAGCTTCCTTGTGGGAGAAAGAGCCGAATGTTTCCCTTTCAGAAAGAGGCACTGGCCGAGGACAGGCAGCATGCGGTGTTGCGTCTGTGGGAAAGCACAGATCCGCAGGGCTGTTGTTCCTGTGAATAGGCTGCACGGGGAGGTGAAGAGCAGCAAGAGCTTTCAAGGCTGGCACCTTCCTTGTGGGAGAAGGAGCCGGACATTTGGCTTTTCGGAAAGGGGATCTGCCGAGTGCAGGCAGGATGATCTTAGCATATGTGGGAAAGCACAGATCCGCAGGGCTGTTGTGCCTGTGAATAGGCTGCACGGAGAGGTGAAGAGTATCAAGAGCTTTCAGGGCTGGCAGCTTCCCTGTGGGAGAAAGAGCCGAATGTTTCCCTTTCAGAAAGAGGCACTGGCCGAGGACAGGCAGCATGATCTGTAGCGTGTGTGGGAAAGCACAGATCCGCAGGGCTGTTGTGCCTGTGAATAGGCTGCACGGGAAAAGTGAAAAGCAGCAAGAGCTTTCAGGGCTGGCAGCTTCCTTGTGGGAAAAGGAGCCGGAGGTTTGCCTTTTCGGAAAGGGGCTCTGCCGAGGACAGGCAGGATGATCTTAGCATATGTGGGAAAGCACAGATCCGCAGGGCTGTTGTGCCTGTGAATAGGCTGCACGGAGAGGTGAAGAGTATCAAGAGCTTTCAGTGCTGGCAGCTTCATTGTGGGAGAAAGAGCCGAATGTTTCCGTTTCAGAAAGAGGCACTGCCGAGGACAGGCAGCATGAAGTGTTGCGTCTCTGGGAAAGCACAGATCCGCAGGGCTGTTGTGCCTGTGAATAGGCTGCACGGGGAGGTGAAGACCAGCAAGAGCTTTCAGGGCTGGCAGCTTCCTTGAGGGAGAAAGAGCCGAACGTTTCCCTTTTCGGAAAGGGGCTCTGCCGAGGACAGGCAGCATGATCTGTAGCGTGTGTGGGAAAGCACAGATCCGCAGGGCTGTTGTTCCTGTGAATAGGCTGCACATGGACGTGAAGAGCAGCAAGAGCTTTCAGGGCTGGCAGCTTCCCTGTAGGAGAAGGAGCTGGAGGTTTGCCTTTTCGGAAAGGGACTCTGCCGAGGACAGGCAGCATCAGCTGTAGCGTGTGTGGGAAAGCACAGATCCGCAGGGCTGTTGTGCCTGTGAATAGGCTGCACGGGAAAAGTGAAAAGCAGCAGGAGCTTTCAGGGCTGGCAGTTTCCTTGTGGGAGAAGGAGCTGGACAGTTGCCTTTTCGGAAAGGGGCTCTGACGAGAACAGGCTGCATCAGCTGTAGCATGTGTGGGAAAGCACAGATCCGCAGGGCTGTTGTTCCTGTGAATAGGCTGCCCAGGGACGTGAAGAGCAGCAAGAGCTTTCAGGGCTGGCAGCTTCCCTGTGGGAGAAAGAGCCGAATGTTTCCCTTTCAGAAAGAGGCACTGGCCGAGGACAGGCAGCATGCGGTGTTGCGTCTCTGGGAAAGCACAGATCCGCAGGGCTGTTGTGCCTGTGAATAGGCTGCACGGAGAGGTGAAGAGCAGCAAGAGCTTTCAGGGCTGGCAGCTTCCCTGTGGGAGAAGGAGCCGGACATTTGCCTTTTCGGAAAGGTGCTCTGCCGAGGACAGGCGGCATGATCTGTAGCGTGTGTGGGAAAGCACAGATCCGCAGGGCTGTTGTGCCTGTGAATAGGCTGCACGGGGAAAGTGAAAAGCAGCAAGAGCTTTAGGGGCTGGCACCTTCCTTGTGGGAGAAAGAGCCGGACATTTGCCTTTTCAGAAACGGGCTCTCCCGAGGACAGGCAGCATCAGCTGTAGCGCCTGTGGGAAAGAACAGATCCGCAGGGCTGTTGTGCCTGTGAATAGGCTGCACGGGAAAAGTGAAAAGCAGCAAGAGCTTTCAGGGCTGGCAGCTTCCTTATGGGAAAAGGAGCCGGACGTTTCCCTTTTCGAAAGGGGCTCTGCCGAGGACAGGTGGCATGATCTGTAGCGTGTGTGGGAAAGCACAGATCCGCAGGGCTGTTGTGCCTGTGAATAGGCTGCACGGGGAGGTGAAGAGTATCAAGAGCTTTCAAGGCTGGCAGCTTCCTTGTGGGAGAAAGAGCCGAATGTTTCCCTTTCAGAAAGAGGCACTGGCGAGGACAGGCAGCATGCGGTGTAGCCTATGTGGGAAAGCACAGATCCACAGGGTTGTTGTTCCTGTGAATAGGCTGCACAGGGACGTGAAGAGCAGCAAGAGCTTTCAGGGCTGGCAGCTTCCCTGTGGGAGAAAGAGCCGAATGTTTCCCTTTCAGAAGGAGGCACTGGCCGAGGACAGGCAGCATGATCTGTAGCGTGTGTGGGAAAGCACAGATCCGCAGGGCTGTTGTGCCTGTGAATAGGCTGCATGGGGAGGTGAAGAGCAGCAAGAGCATTCAGGGCTGGCAGCTTCCCTGTGGGAGAAGGAGCTGGACATTTGCCTTTTCGGAAAGGGGCTCTGCCGAAGACAGGCAGCATGATCTGTAGCGTGTGTGGGAAAGCACAGATCCGCAGGGCTGTTGTGCCTGTGAATAGGCTGCACGGGAAAAGTGAAAAGCAGCAAGAGCTTTCAGGGCTGGCAGCTTCCTTGTGGGAAAAGGAGCCGGAGGTTTGCCTTTTCGGAAAGGGGCTCTGCCGAGGACATGCAGCATGCAGTGTTGCGTCTCTGGGAAAGCACAGATCCGCAGGGCTGTTGTGCCTGTGAATAGGCTGCACGGGAAAAGTGAAAAGCAGCAAGAGCTTTCAGGGCTGGCAGCTTCCATGTGGGAGAAAGAGCCGAATGTTTCCCTTTCAGAAAGAGGCACTGGCCGAGGACAGGCAGCATGCGGTGTTGCGTCTGTGGGAAAGCACAGATCCGCAGGGCTGTTGTTCCTGTGAATAGGCTGCACGGGGAGGTGAAGAGCAGCAAGAGCTTTCAGGGCTGGCAGCTTCCCTGTTGCAGAAGGAGCACGAGGTTTGCCTTTTCGGAAAGGGGCTCTGCCGAGGACAGGCAGCATCAGCTGTAGCGTGTGTGGGAAAGCACAGATCCGCAGGGTTGTTGTTCCTGTGAATAGGCTGCACGGGGAGGTGAAGAGCAGCAAGAGCTTTCAGGGCTGGCAGCTTCCCTGTGGGAAAAGGAGCCGGACGTTTGTCTTTTCGGAAAGGGGCTCTGCCAAGGACAGGCAGCATGATCTGTAGCGTGTGTGGGAAAGCACAGATCCGCAGGGCTGTTGTGCCTGTGAATAGGCTGCACAGGGACGTGAAGAGCAGCAAGAGCTTTCAGGGCTGGCAGCTTCCCTGTGGGAGAAGGAGCTGGACATTTGCCTTTTCGGAAAGGGGCTCTGCCGAAGACAGACAGCATGATCTGTAGCGTCTGTGGGAAAGCACAGATCCGCAGGGCTGTTGTGCCTGTGAATAGGCTGCACGGGAAAAGTGAAAAGCAGCAAGAGCTTTCAGGGCTGGCAGCTTCCTTGTGGGAAAAGGAGCCGGAGGTTTGCCTTTTCGGAAAGGGGCTCTGCCGAGGACAGGCAGCATGCAGTGTTGCGTCTCTGGGAAAGCACAGATCCGCAGGGCTGTTGTGCCTGTGAATAGGCTGCACGGGAAAAGTGAAAAGCAGCAATAGCTTTCAGGGCTGGCAGCTTCCTTGTGGGAGAAAGAGCCAAATGTTTCCCTTTCAGAAAGAGGCACTGCCGAGGACAGGCAGCATGCGGTGTAGCCTATGTGGGAAAGCACAGATCCGCAGGGCTGTTGTGCCTGTGAATAGGCTGCACGGGGAGGTGAAGAGCAGCAAGAGCTTTCAGGGCTGGCAGCTTCCCTGTGGGAGAAGGAGCCGGACATTTGCCTTTTCGGAAAGGGGCTCTGCCGAGGACAGGCAGCATGACCTGTAGCGTGTGTGGGAAAGCACAGATCCGCAGGGCTGTTGTTCCTGTGAATAGGCTGCACGGGGAGGTGAAGAGCAGCAAGAGCTTTCAGGGCTGGCAGCTTCCTTGTGGGAGAAGGAGCTGGAGGTTTGCCTTTTCGGAAAGCGGCTCTGCCGAGGACAGGCAGCATGCTGTGTAGCCTATGTGGGAAATCACAGATCCGCAGGGCTGTTGTGCCTGTGAATAGGCTGCACGGAGAGGTGAAGAGCAGCAAGAGCTTTCAGGGCTGGCAGCTTCCCTGTGGGAGAAGGAGCCGAATGTTTCCCTTTCAGAAAGAGGCACTGGCCGAGGACAGGCATCATGCGGTGTTGCGTCTCTGGGAAAGCACAGATCCGCAGGGCTGTTGTGCCTGTGAATAGGCTGCACGGAGAGGTGAAGAGCAGCAAGAGCTTTCAGGGCTGGCAGCTTCCCTGTGGGAGAAGGAGCTGGACAGTTGCCTTTTCGGAAAGGGGCTCTGACGAGAACAGGCTGCATCAGCTGTAGCATGTGTGGGAAAGCACAGATCCGCAGGGCTGTTGTTCCTGTGAATAGGCTGCCCAGGGACGTGAAGAGCAGCAAGAGCTTTCAGGGCTGGCAGCTTCCCTGTGGGAGAAAGAGCCGAATGTTTCCCTTTCAGAAAGAGGCACTGGCCGAGGACAGGCATCATGCGGTGTTGCGTCTCTGGGAAAGCACAGATCCGCAGGGCTGTTGTGCCTGTGAATAGGCTGCACGGAGAGGTGAAGAGCAGCAAGAGCTTTCAGGGCTGGCAGCTTCCCTGTGGGAGAAGGAGCCAGACATTTGCCTTTTCGGAAAGGTGCTCTGCCGAGGACAGGCGGCATGATCTGTAGCGTGTGTGGGAAAGCACAGATCCGCAGGGCTGTTGTGCCTGTGAATAGGCTGCACGGGCAAAGTGAAAAGCAGCAAGAGCTTTATGGGCTGGCACCTTCCTTGTGGGAGAAAGAGCCGGACATTTGCCTTTTCAGAAACGGGCTCTCCCGAGGACAGGCAGCATCAGCTGTAGCGCCTGTGGGAAAGCACAGATCCGCAGGGCTGTTGTGCCTGTGAATAGGCTGCACGGGAAAAGTGAAAAGCAGCAAGAGCTTTCAGGGCTGGCAGCTTCCTTATGGGAAAAGGAGCCGGACGTTTCCCTTTTCGAAAGGGGCTCTGCCGAGGACAGGTGGCATGATCTGTAGCGTGTGTGGGAAAGCACAGATCCGCAGGGCTGTTGTGCCTGTGAATAGGCTGCACGGGGAGGTGAAGAGCAGCAAGAGCTTTCAGGGCTGGCAGCTTCCTTGTGGAACAAGGAGCAGGACGTTTGCCTTTTCGGAAAGGGGCTCTGCCGAGGACAGGCTGCATGATCTGTAGCGTGTGTGGGAAAGCACAGATCCGCAGGGCTGTTGTTCCTGTGAATAGGCTGCACATGGACGTGAAGAGCAGCAAGAGCTTTCAGGGCTGGCAGCTTCCCTGTGGGAGAAAGAGCCGAATGTTTCCCTTTCAGAAGGAGGCACTGGCCGAGGACAGGCAGCATGATCTGTAGCGTGTGTGGGAAAGCACAGATCCGCAGGGCTGTTGTGCCTGTGAATAGGCTGCATGGGGAGGTGAAGAGCAGCAAGAGCATTCAGGGCTGGCAGCTTCCCTGTGGGAGAAGGAGCTGGACATTTGCCTTTTCGGAAAGGGGCTCTGCCGAAGACAGGCAGCATGATCTGTAGCGTCTGTGGGAAAGCACAGATCCGCAGGGCTGTTGTGCCTGTGAATAGGCTGCACGGGAAAAGTGAAAAGCAGCAAGAGCTTTCAGGGCTGGCAGCTTCCCTGTGGGAAAAGGAGCCGGACGTTTGACTTTTCGGAAAGGGGCTCTGCCGAGGACAGGCTGCATGATCTGTAGCGTGTGTGGGAAAGCACAGATCCGCAGGGCTGTTGTTCCTGTGAATAGGCTGCACAGGGACGTGAAGAGCAGCAAGAGCTTTCAGGGCTGGCAGCTTCCCTGTGGGAGAAAGAGCCGAATGTTTCCCTTTCAGATGGAGGCACTGGCCGAGGACAGGCAGCATGATCTGTAGCGTGTGTGGGAAAGCACAGATCCGCAGGGCTGTTGTGCCTGTGAATAGGCTGCATGGGGAGGTGAAGAGCAGCAAGAGCATTCAGGGCTGGCAGCTTCCCTGTGGGAGAAGGAGCTGGACATTTGCCTTTTCGGAAAGGGGGTCTGCCGAAGACAGACAGCATGATCTGTAGCGTCTGTGGGAAAGCACAGATCCGCAGGGCTGTTGTGCCTGTGAATAGGCTGCACGGGAAAAGTGAAAAGCAGCAAGAGCTTTCAGGGCTGGCAGCTTCCTTGTGGGAAAAGGAGCCGGACGTTTGTCTTTTCGGAAAGAGGCACTGCCGAGGACAGGCAGCATGCGGTGTAGCCTATGTGGGAAAGCACAGATCCGCAGGGCTGTTGTGCCTGTGAATAGGCTGCACGGGAAAAGTGAAAAGCAGCAAGAGCTTTCAGGGCTGGCAGCTTCCTTGTGGGAAAAGGAGCCGGACATTTGCCTTTTCGGAAAGGGGCTCTGCCGAGGACAGGCAGCATGATCTGTAGCGTGTGTGGGAAAGCACAGATCCGCAGGGCTGCTGTTCCTGTGAATAGGCTGCACGGGGAGGTGAAGAGCAGCAAGAGCTTTCAGGGCTGGCAGCTTCCCTGTGGGAGAAGGAGCTGGAGGTTTGCCTTTTCGGAAAGCGGCTCTGCCGAGGACAGGCAGCATGCTGTGTAGCCTATGTGGGAAATCACAGATCCGCAGGGCTGTTGTGCCTTTGAATAGGCTGCACGGGGAGGGGAAGAGCAGCAAGAGCTTTCAGGGCTGGCAGCTTCCTTGTGGGAGAAGGAGCCGGAGGTTTGCCTTTTCGGAAAGGGACTCTGCCGAGGACAGGCAGCATCAGCTGTAGCATGTGTGGGAAAGCACAGATCCGCAGGGCTGTTGTGCCTGTGAATAGGCTGCACAGGAAAAGTGAAAAGCAGCAGGAGCTTTCAGGGCTGGCAGCTTCCTTGTGGGAAAAGGAGCCGGAGGTTTGCCTTTTCGGAAAGGGGCTCTGCCGAGGACAGGCAGCATGATCTGTAGCGTGTGTGGGAAAGCACAGATCCGCAGGGCTGTTGTGCCTGTGAATAGGCTGCACGGGGAAAGTGAAAATCAGCAAGAGCTTTCAGGGCTGGCAGTTTCCTTGTGGGAGAAGGAGCCGGAGGTTTGCTTTTTCAGAAAGGGGCTCTGTTGAAGGAAATCATCGTGAGCTGTAGCGTGAGTGGGAAAGCACAGATCCGCAGGGCTGTTGTGCCTGTGAATAGGCTGCACGGGAAAAGTGAAAAGTAGCAAGAGCTTTCAGGGCTGGCAGCTTCCTTGTGGGAGAAAGAGCCGAATGTTTCCCTTTCAGAAAGAGGCACTGGCCGAGGACAGGCAGCATGCGGTGTTGCGTCTGTGGGAAAGCACAGATCCGCAGGGCTGTTGTTCCTGTGAATAGGCTGCACGGGGAGGTGAAGAGCAGCAAGAGCTTTCAAGGCTGGCACCTTCCTTGTGGGAGAAGGAGCCGGACATTTGGCTTTTCGGAAAGGGGATCTGCCGAGTGCAGGCAGGATGATCTTAGCATATGTGGGAAAGCACAGATCCGCAGGGCTGTTGTGCCTGTGAATAGGCTGCACGGAGAGGTGAAGAGTATCAAGAGCTTTCAGGGCTGGCAGCTTCCCTGTGGGAGAAAGAGCCGAATGTTTCCCTTTCAGAAAGAGGCACTGGCCGAGGACAGGCAGCATGCGGTGTTGCGTCTCTGGGAAAGCACAGATCCGCAGGGCTGTTGTGCCTGTGAATAGGCTGCACGGAGAGGTGAAGAGCAGCAAGAGCTTTCAGGGCTGGCAGCTTCCCTGTGGGAGAAGGAGCCGGACATTTGCCTTTTCGGAAAGGTGCTCTACCGAGGACAGGCGGCATGATCTGTAGCGTGTGTGGGAAAGCACAGATCCGCAGGGCTGTTGTGCCTGTGAATAGGCTGCACGGGGAAAGTGAAAAGCAGCAAGAGCTTTAGGGGCTGGCACCTTCCTTGTGGGAGAAAGAGCCGGATATTTGCCTTTTCAGAAACGGGCTCTCCCGAGGACAGGCAGCATCAGCTGTAGCGCCTGTGGGAAAGCACAGATCCGCAGGGCTGTTGTGCCTGTGAATAGGCTGCACGGGAAAAGTGAAAAGCAGCAAGAGCTTTCAGGGCTGGCAGCTTCCTTATGGGAAAAGGAGCCGGACGTTTCCCTTTTCGAAAGGGGCTCTGCCGAGGACAGGCGGCATGATCTGTAGCGTGTGTGGGAAAGCACAGATCCGCAGGGCTGTTGTGCCTGTGAATAGGCTGCACGGGGAGGTGAAGAGTATCAAGAGCTTTCAAGGCTGGCAGCTTCCTTGTGGGAGAAAGAGCCGAATGTTTCCCTTTCAGAAAGAGGCACTGGCGAGGACAGGCAGCATGCGGTGTAGCCTATGTGGGAAAGCACAGATCCACAGGGCTGTTGTTCCTGTGAATAGGCTGCACGGGGAAAGTGAAAAGCAGCAATAGCTTTCAGGGCTGGCAGCTTCCTTGTGGGAAAATGAGCTGGATATTTGCCTTTTCGGAAAGGGGCTCTGCCGAGGACAGGCAGCATGATCTGTAGCGTGTGTGGGAAAGCACAGATCCGCAGGGCTGTTGTGCGTGTGAATAGGCTGCACGGGGAGGTGAAGAGCAGCAAGAGCTTTCAGGGCTGGCAGCTTCCTTGTGGGACAAGGAGCCGGACATTTGCCTTTTCGGAAAGGGGTCTCTGCCGAGGACAGGCAGCATGCGGTGTAGCCTATGTGGGAAATCACAGATCCGCAGGGTTGTTGTTCCTGTGAATAGGCTGCACGGGGAGGTGAAGAGCAGCAAGAGCTTTCAGGGCTGGCAGCTTCCCTGTGGGAAAAGGAGCCGGACGTTTCCCTTTTCGGAAAGGGACTCTGCCGAGGACAAGCAGCATCAGCTGTAGCATATGTGGGAAAGCACAGATCCGCAGGGCTGTTGTGCCTGTGAATAGGCTGCACGGGAAAAGTGAAAAGCAGCAAGAGCTTTCAGGGCTGGCAGCTTCCCTGTGGGAGAAGGAGCCGGACATTTGCCTTTTCGGAAAGGGGCTCTGCCGAGGGCAGGCAGCATGATCTGTAGCGTGTGTGGGAAAGCACAGATCCGCAGGGCTGTTGTGCCTGTGAATAGGCTGCACGGGGAGGTGAAGAGCAGCAAGAGCTTTCAGGGCTGGCAGCTTCCCTGTGGGAAAAGGAGCCGGACGTTTGTCTTTTCGGAAAGGGGCTCTGCCAAGGACAGGCAGCATGATCTGTAGCGTGTGTGGGAAAGCACAGATCCGCAGGGCTGTTGTGCCTGTGAATAGGCTGCACAGGGACGTGAAGAGCAGCAAGAGCTTTCAGGGCTGGCAGCTTCCCTGTGGGAGAAGGAGCTGGACATTTGCCTTTTCGGAAAGGGGCTCTGCCGAAGACAGACAGCATGATCTGTAGCGTCTGTGGGAAAGCACAGATCCGCAGGGCTGTTGTGCCTGTGAATAGGCTGCACGGGAAAAGTGAAAAGCAGCAAGAGCTTTCAGGGCTGGCAGCTTCCTTGTGGGAAAAGGAGCCGGAGGTTTGCCTTTTCGGAAAGGGGCTCTGCCGAGGACAGGCAGCATGCAGTGTTGCGTCTCTGGGAAAGCACAGATCCGCAGGGCTGTTGTGCCTGTGAATAGGCTGCACGGGAAAAGTGAAAAGCAGCAATAGCTTTCAGGGCTGGCAGCTTCCTTGTGGGAGAAAGAGCCAAATGTTTCCCTTTCAGAAAGAGGCACTGCCGAGGACAGGCAGCATGCGGTGTAGCCTATGTGGGAAAGCACAGATCCGCAGGGCTGTTGTGCCTGTGAATAGGCTGCACGGGGAGGTGAAGAGCAGCAAGAGCTTTCAGGGCTGGCAGCTTCCCTGTGGGAGAAGGAGCCGGACATTTGCCTTTTCGGAAAGGGGCTCTGCCGAGGACAGGCAGCATGACCTGTAGCGTGTGTGGGAAAGCACAGATCCGCAGGGCTGTTGTTCCTGTGAATAGGCTGCACGGGGAGGTGAAGAGCAGCAAGAGCTTTCAGGGCTGGCAGCTTCCTTGTGGGAGAAGGAGCTGGAGGTTTGCCTTTTCGGAAAGCGGCTCTGCCGAGGACAGGCAGCATGCTGTGTAGCCTATGTGGGAAATCACAGATCCGCAGGGCTGTTGTGCCTGTGAATAGGCTGCACGGAGAGGTGAAGAGCAGCAAGAGCTTTCAGGGCTGGCAGCTTCCCTGTGGGAGAAGGAGCCGAATGTTTCCCTTTCAGAAAGAGGCACTGGCCGAGGACAGGCATCATGCGGTGTTGCGTCTCTGGGAAAGCACAGATCCGCAGGGCTGTTGTGCCTGTGAATAGGCTGCACGGAGAGGTGAAGAGCAGCAAGAGCTTTCAGGGCTGGCAGCTTCCCTGTGGGAGAAGGAGCTGGACAGTTGCCTTTTCGGAAAGGGGCTCTGACGAGAACAGGCTGCATCAGCTGTAGCATGTGTGGGAAAGCACAGATCCGCAGGGCTGTTGTTCCTGTGAATAGGCTGCCCAGGGACGTGAAGAGCAGCAAGAGCTTTCAGGGCTGGCAGCTTCCCTGTGGGAGAAAGAGCCGAATGTTTCCCTTTCAGAAAGAGGCACTGGCCGAGGACAGGCATCATGCGGTGTTGCGTCTCTGGGAAAGCACAGATCCGCAGGGCTGTTGTGCCTGTGAATAGGCTGCACGGAGAGGTGAAGAGCAGCAAGAGCTTTCAGGGCTGGCAGCTTCCCTGTGGGAGAAGGAGCCAGACATTTGCCTTTTCGGAAAGGTGCTCTGCCGAGGACAGGCGGCATGATCTGTAGCGTGTGTGGGAAAGCACAGATCCGCAGGGCTGTTGTGCCTGTGAATAGGCTGCACGGGCAAAGTGAAAAGCAGCAAGAGCTTTATGGGCTGGCACCTTCCTTGTGGGAGAAAGAGCCGGACATTTGCCTTTTCAGAAACGGGCTCTCCCGAGGACAGGCAGCATCAGCTGTAGCGCCTGTGGGAAAGCACAGATCCGCAGGGCTGTTGTGCCTGTGAATAGGCTGCACGGGAAAAGTGAAAAGCAGCAAGAGCTTTCAGGGCTGGCAGCTTCCTTATGGGAAAAGGAGCCGGACGTTTCCCTTTTCGAAAGGGGCTCTGCCGAGGACAGGTGGCATGATCTGTAGCGTGTGTGGGAAAGCACAGATCCGCAGGGCTGTTGTGCCTGTGAATAGGCTGCACGGGGAGGTGAAGAGCAGCAAGAGCTTTCAGGGCTGGCAGCTTCCTTGTGGAACAAGGAGCAGGACGTTTGCCTTTTCGGAAAGGGGCTCTGCCGAGGACAGGCTGCATGATCTGTAGCGTGTGTGGGAAAGCACAGATCCGCAGGGCTGTTGTTCCTGTGAATAGGCTGCACATGGACGTGAAGAGCAGCAAGAGCTTTCAGGGCTGGCAGCTTCCCTGTGGGAGAAAGAGCCGAATGTTTCCCTTTCAGAAGGAGGCACTGGCCGAGGACAGGCAGCATGATCTGTAGCGTGTGTGGGAAAGCACAGATCCGCAGGGCTGTTGTGCCTGTGAATAGGCTGCATGGGGAGGTGAAGAGCAGCAAGAGCATTCAGGGCTGGCAGCTTCCCTGTGGGAGAAGGAGCTGGACATTTGCCTTTTCGGAAAGGGGCTCTGCCGAAGACAGGCAGCATGATCTGTAGCGTCTGTGGGAAAGCACAGATCCGCAGGGCTGTTGTGCCTGTGAATAGGCTGCACGGGAAAAGTGAAAAGCAGCAAGAGCTTTCAGGGCTGGCAGCTTCCCTGTGGGAAAAGGAGCCGGACGTTTGACTTTTCGGAAAGGGGCTCTGCCGAGGACAGGCTGCATGATCTGTAGCGTGTGTGGGAAAGCACAGATCCGCAGGGCTGTTGTTCCTGTGAATAGGCTGCACAGGGACGTGAAGAGCAGCAAGAGCTTTCAGGGCTGGCAGCTTCCCTGTGGGAGAAAGAGCCGAATGTTTCCCTTTCAGATGGAGGCACTGGCCGAGGACAGGCAGCATGATCTGTAGCGTGTGTGGGAAAGCACAGATCCGCAGGGCTGTTGTGCCTGTGAATAGGCTGCATGGGGAGGTGAAGAGCAGCAAGAGCATTCAGGGCTGGCAGCTTCCCTGTGGGAGAAGGAGCTGGACATTTGCCTTTTCGGAAAGGGGGTCTGCCGAAGACAGACAGCATGATCTGTAGCGTCTGTGGGAAAGCACAGATCCGCAGGGCTGTTGTGCCTGTGAATAGGCTGCACGGGAAAAGTGAAAAGCAGCAAGAGCTTTCAGGGCTGGCAGCTTCCTTGTGGGAAAAGGAGCCGGACGTTTGTCTTTTCGGAAAGAGGCACTGCCGAGGACAGGCAGCATGCGGTGTAGCCTATGTGGGAAAGCACAGATCCGCAGGGCTGTTGTGCCTGTGAATAGGCTGCACGGGAAAAGTGAAAAGCAGCAAGAGCTTTCAGGGCTGGCAGCTTCCTTGTGGGAAAAGGAGCCGGACATTTGCCTTTTCGGAAAGGGGCTCTGCCGAGGACAGGCAGCATGATCTGTAGCGTGTGTGGGAAAGCACAGATCCGCAGGGCTGCTGTTCCTGTGAATAGGCTGCACGGGGAGGTGAAGAGCAGCAAGAGCTTTCAGGGCTGGCAGCTTCCCTGTGGGAGAAGGAGCTGGAGGTTTGCCTTTTCGGAAAGCGGCTCTGCCGAGGACAGGCAGCATGCTGTGTAGCCTATGTGGGAAATCACAGATCCGCAGGGCTGTTGTGCCTTTGAATAGGCTGCACGGGGAGGGGAAGAGCAGCAAGAGCTTTCAGGGCTGGCAGCTTCCTTGTGGGAGAAGGAGCCGGAGGTTTGCCTTTTCGGAAAGGGACTCTGCCGAGGACAGGCAGCATCAGCTGTAGCATGTGTGGGAAAGCACAGATCCGCAGGGCTGTTGTGCCTGTGAATAGGCTGCACAGGAAAAGTGAAAAGCAGCAGGAGCTTTCAGGGCTGGCAGCTTCCTTGTGGGAAAAGGAGCCGGAGGTTTGCCTTTTCGGAAAGGGGCTCTGCCGAGGACAGGCAGCATGATCTGTAGCGTGTGTGGGAAAGCACAGATCCGCAGGGCTGTTGTGCCTGTGAATAGGCTGCACGGGGAAAGTGAAAATCAGCAAGAGCTTTCAGGGCTGGCAGTTTCCTTGTGGGAGAAGGAGCCGGAGGTTTGCTTTTTCAGAAAGGGGCTCTGTTGAAGGAAATCATCGTGAGCTGTAGCGTGAGTGGGAAAGCACAGATCCGCAGGGCTGTTGTGCCTGTGAATAGGCTGCACGGGAAAAGTGAAAAGTAGCAAGAGCTTTCAGGGCTGGCAGCTTCCTTGTGGGAGAAAGAGCCGAATGTTTCCCTTTCAGAAAGAGGCACTGGCCGAGGACAGGCAGCATGCGGTGTTGCGTCTGTGGGAAAGCACAGATCCGCAGGGCTGTTGTTCCTGTGAATAGGCTGCACGGGGAGGTGAAGAGCAGCAAGAGCTTTCAAGGCTGGCACCTTCCTTGTGGGAGAAGGAGCCGGACATTTGGCTTTTCGGAAAGGGGATCTGCCGAGTGCAGGCAGGATGATCTTAGCATATGTGGGAAAGCACAGATCCGCAGGGCTGTTGTGCCTGTGAATAGGCTGCACGGAGAGGTGAAGAGTATCAAGAGCTTTCAGGGCTGGCAGCTTCCCTGTGGGAGAAAGAGCCGAATGTTTCCCTTTCAGAAAGAGGCACTGGCCGAGGACAGGCAGCATGCGGTGTTGCGTCTCTGGGAAAGCACAGATCCGCAGGGCTGTTGTGCCTGTGAATAGGCTGCACGGAGAGGTGAAGAGCAGCAAGAGCTTTCAGGGCTGGCAGCTTCCCTGTGGGAGAAGGAGCCGGACATTTGCCTTTTCGGAAAGGTGCTCTACCGAGGACAGGCGGCATGATCTGTAGCGTGTGTGGGAAAGCACAGATCCGCAGGGCTGTTGTGCCTGTGAATAGGCTGCACGGGGAAAGTGAAAAGCAGCAAGAGCTTTAGGGGCTGGCACCTTCCTTGTGGGAGAAAGAGCCGGATATTTGCCTTTTCAGAAACGGGCTCTCCCGAGGACAGGCAGCATCAGCTGTAGCGCCTGTGGGAAAGCACAGATCCGCAGGGCTGTTGTGCCTGTGAATAGGCTGCACGGGAAAAGTGAAAAGCAGCAAGAGCTTTCAGGGCTGGCAGCTTCCTTATGGGAAAAGGAGCCGGACGTTTCCCTTTTCGAAAGGGGCTCTGCCGAGGACAGGCGGCATGATCTGTAGCGTGTGTGGGAAAGCACAGATCCGCAGGGCTGTTGTGCCTGTGAATAGGCTGCACGGGGAGGTGAAGAGTATCAAGAGCTTTCAAGGCTGGCAGCTTCCTTGTGGGAGAAAGAGCCGAATGTTTCCCTTTCAGAAAGAGGCACTGGCGAGGACAGGCAGCATGCGGTGTAGCCTATGTGGGAAAGCACAGATCCACAGGGCTGTTGTTCCTGTGAATAGGCTGCACGGGGAAAGTGAAAAGCAGCAATAGCTTTCAGGGCTGGCAGCTTCCTTGTGGGAAAATGAGCTGGATATTTGCCTTTTCGGAAAGGGGCTCTGCCGAGGACAGGCAGCATGATCTGTAGCGTGTGTGGGAAAGCACAGATCCGCAGGGCTGTTGTGCGTGTGAATAGGCTGCACGGGGAGGTGAAGAGCAGCAAGAGCTTTCAGGGCTGGCAGCTTCCTTGTGGGACAAGGAGCCGGACATTTGCCTTTTCGGAAAGGGGTCTCTGCCGAGGACAGGCAGCATGCGGTGTAGCCTATGTGGGAAATCACAGATCCGCAGGGTTGTTGTTCCTGTGAATAGGCTGCACGGGGAGGTGAAGAGCAGCAAGAGCTTTCAGGGCTGGCAGCTTCCCTGTGGGAAAAGGAGCCGGACGTTTCCCTTTTCGGAAAGGGACTCTGCCGAGGACAAGCAGCATCAGCTGTAGCATATGTGGGAAAGCACAGATCCGCAGGGCTGTTGTGCCTGTGAATAGGCTGCACGGGAAAAGTGAAAAGCAGCAAGAGCTTTCAGGGCTGGCAGCTTCCCTGTGGGAGAAGGAGCCGGACATTTGCCTTTTCGGAAAGGGGCTCTGCCGAGGGCAGGCAGCATGATCTGTAGCGTGTGTGGGAAAGCACAGATCCGCAGGGCTGTTGTGCCTGTGAATAGGCTGCACGGGGAGGTGAAGAGCAGCAAGAGCTTTCAGGGCTGTCAGCTTCCTTGTGGAACAAGGAGCAGGACGTTTGCCTTTTCGGAAAGGGGCTCTGCCGAGGACAGGCAGCATGATCTGTAGCGTGTGTGGGAAAGCACAGATCCGCAGGGCTGTTGTGCCTGTGAATAGGCTGCATGGGGAGGTGAAGAGCAGCAAGAACTTTCAGGGCTGGCAGCTTCCTTGTGGGAGAAGGAGCCGGACATTTGCCTTTTCGAAAGGGGCTCTGCCGAGAACAGGCAGCATGATCTGTAGCGTGTGTGGGAAAGCACAGACCCGCAGGGCTGTTGTGCGTGTGAATAGGCTGCACGGGGAGGTGAAGAGCAGCAAGAGCTTTCAGGGCTGGCAGCTTCCTTGTGGGAGAAGAAGCACGAGGTTTGCCTTTTCGGAAAGGGGCTCTGCCGAGGACAGGCAGCATGATCTGTAGCGTGTGTGGGAAAGCACAGATCAGCAGGGTTGTTGTTCCTGTGAATAGGCTGCACGGGGAGGTGAAGAGCAGCAAGAGCTTGCAGGGCTGGCAGCTTCCCTGTGGGAAGAGGAGCCGGATGTTTCCCTTTTCGGAAAGAGACTCTGCCGAGGACAGGCAGTATCAGCTGTATCATGTGTGGGAAAGCACAGATCCGCAGGGCTGTTTTTCCTGTGAATAGGCTGCACGGGCAGATGAAGACCAGCAAGAGCTTTCAGGGCTGGCAGTTTCCCTGTGGGAGAAGGAGCTGGACATTTGCCTTTTCGGAAAGGGGCTCTGCCGAGGACAGGCAGCATGATCTGTAGCGTGTGTGGGAAAGCACAGATCCGCAGGGCTGTTGTGCCTGTGAATAGGCTGCACGGGAAAAGTGAAAAGCAGCAAGAGCTTTCAGGGCTGGCAGCTTCCCTGTGGGAGAAGGAGCCGAATATTTCCCTTTCAGAAAGAGGCTCTGGCCGAGGACAGGCAGCATGCAGTGTTGCGTCTCTGGGAAAGCACAGATCCGCAGGGCTGTTGTGCCTGTGAATAGGCTGCACGGGGAGGTGAAGAGCAGCAAGAGCTTTCAGGGCTGGCAGCTTCCTTGTGGGAGAAAGAGCCGAACGTTTCCCTTTTCGGAAAGGGGCTCTGCCGAGGACAGGCAGCATGCGGTGTAGCGTGTGTGGGAAAGCACAGATCCACAGGGCTGTTGTGCCTGTGAATAGGCTGCACGGGGAGGTGAAGAGTATGAAGAGCTTTCAAGGCTGGCAGCTTCCTTGTGGGAGAAAGAGCCGAATGTTTCCCTTTCAGAAAGAGGCACTGGCGAGGACAGGCAGCATGCGGTGTAGCCTATGTGGGAAAGCACAGATCCACAGGGCTGTTGTTCCTGTGAATAGGCTGCACGGGGAAAGTGAAAAGCAGCAATAGCTTTCAGGGCTGGCAGCTTCCTTGTGGGAAAAGGAGGTGGATATTTTCCTTTTCGGAAAGGGGCTCTGCCGAGGACAGGCAGCATGATCTGTAGCGTGTGTGGGAAAGCACAGATCCGCAGGGCTGTTGTGCCTGTGAATAGGCTGCACGGGAAAAGTGAAAAGCAGCAAGAGCTTTCAGGGCTGGCAGCTTCCCTGTGGGAGAAGGTGCCGAATGTTTCCCTTTCAGAAAGAGGCACTGGCCGAGGACAGGCAGCATGCGGTGTTGCGTCTGTGGGAAAGCACAGATCCGCAGGGCTGTTGTGCCTGTGAATAGGCTGCACGGGCAGATGAAGACCAGCAAGAGCTTTCAGGGCTGGCAGTTTCCCTGTGGGAGAAGGAGCTGGACATTTGCCTTTTCGGAAAGGGGCTCTGCCGAGGACAGGCAGCATCAGCTGTAGCATGTGTGGGAAAGCACAGATCCGCAGGGCTGTTGTGCCTGTGAATAGGCTGCACGGGAAAAGTGAAAAGCAGCAGGAGCTTTCAGGGCTGGCAGTTTCCTTGTGGGAGAAGGAGCTGGACAGTTGCCTTTTCGGAAAGGGGCTCTGCCGAGGACAGGCAGCATGATCTGTAGCGTGTGTGGGAAAGCACAGATCCGCAGGGCTGTTGTTCCTGTGAATAGGCTGCACGGGGAGGTGAAGAGCAGCAAGAGCTTTCAGGGCTGGCAGCTTCATTGTGGGAGAAGGAGCCGGAGGTTTGCCTTTTCTGAAAGGGGCTCTGCCGAGAACAGGCAGCATCAGCTGTAGCATGTGTGGGAAAGCACAGATCCGCAGGGCTGTTGTTCCTGTGAATAGGCTGCACGGGAAAAGTGAAAAGCAGCAAGAGCTTTCAAGGCTGGCAGCTTCCTTATGGGAAAAGGAGCCGGACGTTTCCCTTTTCGAAAGGGGCTCTGCCGAAGACAGGCAGCATGCAGTGTTGCGTCTCTGGGAAAGCACAGATCCGCAGGGCTTTTGTGCCTGTGAATAGGCTGCACAGGGAGGTGAAGACCAGCAAGAGCTTTCAGGGCTGGCAGCTTCCTTGTGGGAGAAGGAGCCGGACGTTTCCCTTTTCGGAAAGGGGCTCTGCCGAGGACAGGCGGCATGATCTGTAGCGTGTGTGGGAAAGCACAGATCCGCAGGGCTGTTGTTCCTGTGAATAGGCTGCACGGGGAGGTGAAGAGCAGCAAGAGCTTCCTGGGCTGTCAGCTTCCTTGTGGGACAAGGAGCAGGACGTTTGCCTTTTCGGAAAGGGGCTCTGCCGAGAACAGGCAGCATGATCTGTAGCTGTGTGGGAAAGCACAGACCCGCAGGGCTGTTGTGCGTGTGAATAGGCTGCACGGGGAGGTGAAGACCAGCAAGAGCTTTCAGGGCTGGCAGCTTCCTTGTGGGAGAAGGAGCACGAGGTTTGCCTTTTCGGAAAGGGGCTCTGCCGAGGACAGGCAGCATCAGCTGTAGCGTGTGTGGGAAAGCACAGATCCGCAGGGTTGTTGTTCCTGTGAATAGGCTGCACGGGGAGGTGAAGAGCAGCAAGAGCTTTCAGGGCTGGCAGCTTCCATGTGGGAGAAGGAGCCGGAGGTTTGCCTTTTCGAAAGGGGCTCTGCCGAGAACAGGCAGCATGATCTGTAGCGTGTGTGGGAAAGCACAGACCCGCAGGGCTGTTGTGCGTGTGAATAGGCTGCACGGGGAGGTGAAGAGCAGCAAGAGCTTTCAGGGCTGGCAGCTTCCTTGTGGGAGAAAGAGTCGAATGTTTCCGTTTCATAAAGAGGCACTGCCGAGGACAGGCAGCATGCGGTGTAGCCTATGTGGGAAAGCACAGATCCGCAGGGCTGTTGTGCCTGTGAATAGGCTGCACGGGGAGGTGAAGAGCAGCAAGAGCTTTCAGGGCTGGCAGCTTCCTTGAGGGATAAAGAGCCGAACGTTTCCCTTTACGGAAAGGGGCTCTGCCGAGGACAGGCAGCATGATCTGTAGCGTGTGTGGGAAAGCACAGATCCGCAGGGCTGTTGTGCCTGAGAATAGGCTGCACGGGGAGGTGAAGAGCAGCAAGAGCTTTCAGGGCTGGCAGCTTCCCTGTGGGAGAAGGAGCTGGAGGTTTGCCTTTTCGGAAAGCGGCTCTGCCGAGGACAGGCAGCATGATCTGTAGCGTGTGTGGGAAAGCACAGATCCGCAGGGCTGTTGTGCGTGTGAATACGCTGCACGGGGAGGTGAAGAGCAGCAAGAGCTTTCAGGGCTGGCAGCTTCCCTGTGGGAGAAGGAGCCAGACATTTTCCTTTTCGAAAGGGGCTCTGCCGAAGAGAGGCAGCATGCAGTGTTGCGTCTGTGGGAAAGCACAGATCCGCAGGGCTGTTGTGCGTGTGACTACGCTGCACGGGGAGGTGAAGAGCAGCAAGAGCTTTCAGGGCTGGCAGCTTCCTTGTGGGAGAAAGAGCCGAATGTTTCCGTTTCAGAAAGAGGCACTGCCGAGGACAGGCAGCATGCGGTGTAGCCTATGTGGGAAAGCACAGATCCGCAGGGCTGTTGTGCCTGTGAATAGGCTGCACGCGGAGGTGAAGACCAGCAAGAGCTTTCAGGGCTGGCACCTTCCTTGTGGGAGAAAGAGCCGGACGTTTCCCTTTTCGGAAAGGGGCTCTGCCGAGGACAGGCGGCATGATCTGTAGCGTGTGTGGGAAAGCACAGATCCGCAGGGCTGTTGTGCCTGTGAATAGGCTGCACGGGGAGGTGAAGTGCAGCAAGAGCTTTCAGGGCTGGCAGCTTCCCTGTGGGAGAAGGAGCCGGAGGTTTGCCTTTTCGGAAAGGGGCTCTGCCGAGGACAGGCAGCTTGCGGTGTTGCGTCTGTGGGAAAGCACAGACCCACAGGGCTGTTGTGCCTGTGAATAGGCTGCACGGGAAAAGTGAAAAGCAGCAAGAGCTTTCAGGGCTGGCACCTTCCTTGTGGGAGAAGGAGCCGGACATTTGCCTTTTCGGAAAGGGGCTCTGCCGAGGACCGGCAGCATCAGCTGTAGCGTCTGTGGGAAAGGACAGATCTGCAGGGCTGTTGTGCCTGTGAATAGGCTGCACGGGGAGGTGAAGAGCAGCAAGAGCTTTCAAGGCTGGCAGCTTCCTTGTGGGAGAAGGAGCCGGACGTTTGCCTTTTCGGAAAGGGGCACTGCCGAGGACAGGCAGCATGATCTGTAGCGTCTGTGGGAAAGCACAGATGCGCAGGGCTGTTGTTCCTGTGAATAGGCTGCACGGGGAAAGTGAAAAGCAGCAATAGCTTTCAGGGCTGGCAGCTTCCTTGTGGGAAAAGG